>JAVJIF010004048.1:0-242500 GCA_038442645.1 Agave tequilana
CGCCAGCACCAATTTGGCATTAAAAGGCATTAATGTCTAAACCCATGAAGGGCTGACGCGTGGACTACTGCTTCAGAAAACATCAGATGATGCGAGTCCCCAATCGTCAAACGTCGACTTGACATTTAAAGATTTAACAAAATCTTTATGACAAGATGCATGTAACGCCTGGGAAGTTGCACCAAACGCAGGCCCGAGAGCCGCGTCCAGGAACTTGCGTCCCTTTGCGAATCTGAAAACGGCGTCCTTTTTCATTCCAGTTAAGAGAACTGTGACCGCGTCTCTCAGAGTGATTCAAAGCTGCGTCCCTCAGCAAAAGGGACCCATTCTGGGGTTGCGCTTTGAAATCACATAAAATTGGAAAGCTGCGTCCTGAGACTTGTGTTTACAACAGAGAAGGCCTATGTCATTCACAGGTATCCTGGAGCTGTGTCTACATTGCAAGACGACAATTGTGTTCCTATCATAAACTCAATATAATTTGAGTTTGCACTGAGTCAAGGTCTAGAGACGCGTCTCTACTAAGATAGTGTCGCGTCCTTATATCTACGCGTTAGTTTTGAGAAGCATAAGACTGCGTCCTCACTGCATCCTGAATTCTGCATTTGGGTAGAGTAAGGGCTGCGGTCAGGGAGCCGCGTCCTTCCATAACCAAAGCTGCGTCCTTCGCTCAAGCTTGAACCGCGTCTCAAGTTGCAAGTCAGAGTCGCGTCTCTCAGAACTGCATCTCCACTACAAATCAGAGTCGCGTTTTGCAACAAAAAAAGAAAAGAAAAGAGAACTCAGTTCAGCTGAGTTATTATTCATAGTCAGTCAAGGGTCACAACCAGAGACTGCAACTAAGAAATTGGATTCATCTACAGTGAAATAACGAAGATGGAGCAAAATTTCGAAAAGACTTTATTATTTGAGCCAAAAATGATAAAAGTAATACAAACGCTCTTTTCTTTACAAAAAAAAAAGAGGCTAATAATCTTGATTCGCCAAAGAACGGATTTATTCTCGGAGGCGATGCATCTCGTGCTGACGCACTTTCTCAGCCTCCATGAGAGCTTGGACCCGCAACTGCTCCTCAGATAAGAATTTCTTCGCAGCCAGCTGCGCTCGTAGAGATTCCAACTTAGAGGAATGAGTGGAGAGGGTTTTCTTCAGCCTGCGTCTTGGCAGCTTCCAGCTCTTCCAGCTTCTTCTGGCAGTGGCAAGTTTTTACTCATTGATTTTAATCAAGGCTTCTGCCTTGGCTATGGTGGCCCGAGTAGTGATAATAACCTGCTCTGCGCTCTGCATGACGATTTCAGATTCCTTTGAATCGCCAATCAGCCTTTGGTGGTCAGCCTGAAAATATTGGAGATTGCGGGTCTCTTCAGCTATTATTCCTCCATCTCCTTCCGCTCTTGTTCTTGAGCAGCAAGAAGCCTATTCAGGTCGCCCGGGCCTCGTGTACTGAGCCAGCATCTTCCAAGGACTTGAGCTCTTTCAAGTTACTTCCCAACTGCTCCACAGCATCAGGCATGCCCTGGCCTGTGAAGGATCTCCGGTATGACCGATGTTCCCGATCAGATTTTCAAGAAGTACTCGGGCAAACTCGAAAGAGCTGCCCCAGAAGGATGAGGTCGATGCATGATCGCATGGAAGCAAAGAACTGCTGACCATTTGACGTGCCAGTTCTTCCATGATATCATTGGTTGGAGAGAATTCCGCTGACGAACTCCCGGATCCCTTTCCATTACAGGACGAGAGGCAAAAATCGGTTCGTTTTGCGCAGGAGGAGGATGTTAACGACAGGCTAATCAGACGCTGAGATGGTCGCCGACACTTCTAGGGCAGTTGCCGTCGTAGCAGCCTCCACGGCGACTGAAGTAGCAGCAAACCTAACCTCTTCGGGGCCCTCGGTCGAGGCTTGAATTGTATTGCTTTCTGGGTTGACGCTGGCCGCAAGATCCTCTACCTGAGCTCCCTCAGCGCTCTCTGCAAATCACCAAAACGTCAACCATGACAATAAAAAGCAGGACATTTAAAGCATCGATATTTTCTTACCAAGCTGAGGATTTGAAGACGGCGAATTCTGGGCAGATCTTATAGGGTTGAGGTCTCCCCACTTCAATAATTGCCCTCTCTTGAGGCATTTCAGTAGAAGGAGCCTCAACGCTCTCCTGCTGGGCCAGCTCTTGTATCATTTCCTCGATGTGGGAGGAAATTGCAGCCTCACTATCCACGGCCATCCATATAGCATAGTTAAAGGGAAAACGTTAGAACCTTTCCCTAGTCAAAGAGAAACCGGGTCAAAAAGACAATGAGAGTACCTTCAGCAGGAGCAATTGTTGCTATTGGCGACACCGTCACGGGGTCACACCCTTGTATCTCTTCCTCCATAATATGTGAGAATTTACTCGGATCTGGAAGAGCAGGTTCATCGCCAAAATCGACTTCATCGCCTGAAGAATATTCATACTCTCCGGACGAGGAAGATGATAGTGCAACATAAGAGGTATCGGCAATCGAGACCTTGCCACCGAGTACCACCGTAGTAGGGCTAGGGTCGACTACCCGCGAGCTGGGCATTAATACACTAGGAGACCCAGGCTGTGGTGCCTCATCTCTCCCCGCTTGAGTTGAAGAAGACCCTGGCTGAGTTGAGACCCCTGGAATCTCAATATCATCCCTTCCCACTAGGTCAACCTCGATTTCTCAGCCTCATCGTTGCAGTGGGTTCATCAGCAAGCTCCCCTTCTTCTAAAATCACGGGGCCCTGCTGCGCAATCCACGAGGACGAACAGGGGGTTTCGTCTTCCTCCTCCTCCTCCTCCCTCTGCTCCTCAACATCGGAAGGGACGGCTCGGACATGGAAGCTTCAGCCGCCGAGTCTCTCCTGGCCTTCTTCGGGTAGGCTCAACTGTGGAAGTAGAGCCATGGGGACGTTTAGGCACTGCCCGTCGACGCCTTCTAGCAGGTTGCTCCTTAGGTGCTGCTGCTCGGGCTCCACCCCTGTTCCCCTCTGGCCTCTTCTTAGCTGCCTGGTATTCATCGATGCCTCGATGCGCTTGTTGGACGCCAATTTGTCTTCATAGGACGCATTGATGCCCTTGATACATGAGTAATTTATTAAATAATCAGGCATCTTGCTAGCCTCGAAATACCAAGTGCAGAACCAGGCTTGCGTAGCAGTTAGGAGTCTTGTCAGGCAAGCGGAAAATGGCCTTTGTCCCTCCAGCCACACTATAATAAAGCCCGAGCACCTTCAAATAGATTCCCACTGAAGGAGAGTTTGGTGTTGGGTTGCCGACATACAGTTGATCATAACCCATTGTCGGGCAAAACGATTCGGCATATAGAGCTCAATTGTACATGAGTTCCCTTGCCGAAAGAGCAGATACCCGGGCCGAATGTTGATAAGCCATCAGAAGACTCCCGATGGCAACCTCGTGAAGTCGTCCGGACCTACAAGGTCAGCAAATTTATCCCCATAAGATGCACCGGTAACTCGGGGAAGCAGCGGTGAGATGATAATTCGAAACGTTCAGAATACATTTCCGAACGTAGAACATATAGTAGTGGGACCAGCTCGAGCTCCAGCCGCTGTACAAAAGGGACAAAACCCTCAGATTGAGACACCGGCGTCATCAGTGAGGGGCAGTGCATAACGTACCAAGCCATTAGTACATATAGGGAAGCTCAATCCGGGGGTTGGGAGTCTTTACTCTCAGCCTCCCCTCCCAGTCACCTCCGGTCTACCTTCTGAGTCGACGATGGCCTCCACTTTGTACAGGCTCTGAGCCAGGGCCCGTAATCCACTTTGGTTCCAGCCACCATTGCTGGAAGGAGAGCGATGGACCTACCATAGGCCAACAGGACCGCCGGATACACCACGTCGGCAACAATCACTTCATGCGGCAGTGGCGGCAACTACACAGCGCTTCAACACAGCATGAGAAAGCCCGCCAGTAATGCCCGTCAGAAATGGGACCCGGGCTTGATGATGGAACTTTCAAAAACCGTATCAGGTTTGAAAGTATCTTCATTCGACTCTGTAGTATAAGAACTCACATAGGCATCAATCCTCTCGGCGATTTCCTCGTCGGAGCTGGGAGCTAGAATGGTCACTGAGTGATCTTTCTCAGTTATACCATTAAACAGGTAGCGCCCAAGACATCTGCTTCACTCCCTAGTCCTCCAGGAGGTTATTTGACCGCAGATGTGGAAGTGACACAACACTTCCCAGTAAGTCTCATATATCTGAGGGCACTCTTTCCTCAAGAGATGAAGCTCCTCAGAAATTAGAACGTATTCTTCATAAGGGGCGTCTCCCATAACCAGCCCGAAACTTCATATAGTTCATGCAGGGCGAGCCCTATCTCTCCGATTAGGGTGAAGAATGTCCCCGTCAAAGGGTTGTAGTGCTCCAGGATCCCATAAAAATTGTGGGAACTTTGCGGGATACTATACTGCACAGCCCTGACCGCATGACGCAATCCCACTTGTTCCAACAGAGCTCCGAGTTCGGCGAGGACAAAGCCCACCATCTTGCCCCACCAAGACTTGTCGGAAGAATGAACCCACTCGAGCGGGCGGAAGTCAATTGGAAAATCACCCCTTACCTTCATGAATGATTAATGAAGGTAGTGCTGAGCGAGGGGTTTCCCTACTGGGTATTCAGACCTGAGTAATCCAGGAAATAAACTAAAAATTTCCTTCCAGTGTCCGCCAGAGTGTACAGTTTTGGTGCCTAGTATGCCGAGGGAGACACCGGGGACAGATCGGGTAAGCTCTCATTCCATTGCTCGGTGGACAGACATGTGCTGGAGAAGGATAAGGGATACATTCTCTCCATATTGGGAAGAAAGAATTTCCTATCCCTATCTGGCGAAGCCACTTGTAATCGCCGTCATGCAAGATGCTACCATCCTCGCCAATGTTGTCCCCAAAGAAGAAGACGGGTTTCCTTAACGGAGTACGTGAATCCGTCTTAAATTCTCCGCGGTCATAATTTCCCGGAAGGTCCTCATGTCGACCTTAGAGATCCTCTCCCTTCGCTCCTTCGACTTATCAGTAGTCACAGGAGCAGTCTTCTGCAACACGAAGATTAAATTGCGGTCAGCACCACCTACGTGCCCGAAGTGGCACTTTTTGGAGAGAGGATTGGAGGAATATCTCACTGCAAAAGAAAATAACACTTGATCAGAAATCTGAAAGAAAATGATTAAGTGTTTACAACTCGAATGCAGAAATAAACCCAGACGCGGAGATCATCAAAATCTGCATCCAGATCCAATGATCGCAAGGCTAGTATGGAGCCCGCGTTTTAAAAAATCCAAGACTTATGAAAAATTTCTAAGTATTGGACTCAGACGCAAGGTTCATGAGGACCAGCATCTGATTTCACAAGACGCAAGAGTCATAAAAAATCTTTGTCTGAATCTTTCACACTTAGAAATATTCTAAGTGTTGAATCCAAAACGCAAGGTTCATTGGGGCCCTGTGTTCAACAAGCAGACGCAGATTCGAGCAGATAAAAGAAGTAGAGGTCATCAAACCTGCGCCCTGTTAATCGACTCAAAAACTGTGCCTGACGATTAAACACGGGCTTGAGCCGCGTTGGCGGTTCACATTCAAAAGGAATTAAGAGTTAAAAGAACTCTGTAAAACCCTTTTAATGGTGGAAATCAAGTCCGGTGGCTTTTATACCTGAAATAGGGGTTTCTTGCACGAAAGAACGCCCCATTTGAGTCTCAAGAATAATGGCCTTGAAGACGAAGTAGTATGCTTAGCCTTGGTGCCATTGTGATCGAGGATTCGATGTTCGATGAAGGAAAACGAGGAGAATAAAGAAAGCTTCTTTCTCAAACCCTAACAGATGCAAACGAAGAAGAAGGAGAGTCTAATGATGACTCTTAAAGGACTGTTGCCTTTTATAGGCACAGTGATTCGCAAAGATACGCGGCTTGGCTCGAGCCTAATCACCGCCTGACGCGTGGAAAGCGCATAAATGCAGCGTGAAGTTCACACGCAAAAAAGAAGGTGTCCCCTCAATTCTACAGGACACGTGGCAACATACTCATGGCACGGATTCGCATTCAACAGTCGCGTCTTCATCTCTAAAGACGCGTCCCTTCTCAACACGGCCAGAGTTGCGTCCGGAAAGCCACGTCTTCATTCCAAAGACGCGTCCCTCGAAGATGCATCTTTTCAACCCGGCCAAAGTCGCGTCTACCTCATGGAGTAACAGTCGCGTTTCATCCCAAAAGATGCACCCCTATAGAAGGCGTGTCTTTAAAGCAGTATTACCCCTGCGTCCACAGAACTGGCGTTCAGTCCTTGCTGCTGCAATTCAGTTCAAAAGTCACTGGCACAAGCAGACGACTGTCCACCCCTGTACACCAACAACAAACTCAAAGCATCGGGGAGGTTTAGACTGTGTATCTAGACACTCAACACGATCAGTTTTGGCGACTTCAAAGAGTTCACAGTACACTCACGAAGGCCATACTCCAAATAAGATCAAGCCCGGAGCATTGTCAGTCCAATCATGAGAAGGGTGAATTCAGCTAGAGTCCAAAGTATTTCGAAATCCGTCCCAGCTAACTGCGGAATATCGAAAACTTTAGAGGGGGTTCTGTAGGCTGTCTAAAAAACATTAAGACAAGTCGTCAAAAGCAGAGTTCCAAACTCCAGACGCAGGTTGAAACCCGCGTCTAGCCAGCACTACAGCACCAAGGCGCGCAGGTCGAAACCCGCGTCTCAGCCAGCACTGCAGCGCCAAGGCGCGAGGGCCGAAACCCGCGTCTCAGCCAGCATGCAGCGCCAAAGGCGCGAGGCCGAAACCCGCGTCTCAGCCAGCACTGCAGCGCCAAGGCGCGGGAGGGTCGAAACCCGCTTCTCAGTTATAACTTCTCTCGTTATGGGGTCAATCACCACCCACATAATGAGGAAGTTAACCCCCATTGTGGAGTATTTTAGGGGGCACATTCACCCCTGAAACCTCTATAAATAGCCCCGTTGCTATGGAGGGTCGAGGAAGGAATTCAGGTCAGTGAATTCAGGGAGAAGAACTTGACTCGAGAGCTTCCACAAAGAAGGAAGAGAGTCCAACTCTTCAAGTAACTTGCTGCGCACAAGTTAATCTTTGCCTGCAATCTCTTTGAGATTTCTGGTCGACAGAGCTGTGTTACTCCGTCCACCATCCAAAGAGAAAATCCCCAAAAGTTCTTGACGTTCACCGGTCAATGGAAAACAAGATTCACTTCCACCGCCACCTGAAGAACCCATATTAAACAAAGGGAGGATTCAAGACTCAATATCCTCCCTCCCTTGTAATCGGAGTATAAGTCCGTTGTAATTTTTCAATTGATTCAAGGAAACTTTACGCGAATTTTTCTCCCACCAAACAACGTTAAGTTAACTCCCCTACATACATGCATTACATGGAGAAGGGATGACTAAGCCCTGACCCACATAAGTATAATATACAATGTATACAAGGAGATGTTAAGCTTCCCCTACACACGTGTGTATCACATAAAGAAGAGAGGTCAAGCTCCTCAATATATAAAATACAATCAACATAAATCTATATATGCAGGAGATGTTAAGCGCCCTTTGCATATAGGCAATACATATCAAAACAAAATTTTAAAAATAAATGATACTACTTAAAATAAATTTTGAAATTACTTGCGTCAACAAAATAAATTTTTAATACCATTTATAGTTGGCAAAACAAATGTTGATATACCGCTTGTAGGTAAACATAAATATTATAGATAAACATTAATATGAAATCATTTTAAGTGTTTAAAAGAACTTGTTCTTATTTTTTTTTTTGAAATAAGAACAAAACAATGCATAAGTTTGTAAAAAATACTAATTATCATTAAGACACAAATCAAGTTTAGCATAAACAGTTTGTGCTATAAATATGTGTGGTCAATGTAAATAAGCACAACTAAAATCATATATATGTATGTACATAAATAGAAATACCACTTGAAATTTGAAGCATACATATATAAGAAACACATATGAGTATACCAAATAATGAAACAATATGAATATCATGTGTATAAATCATATTAATCCACCCTTTCGTGCACATGATAAAAAGATATTCATTTAGGGACACACGATATGGTCACCCAACCAACCGCCCTTCTAGGGTAGAAGTTTTAAAAATAATTTTTAAATAATATGGTATATGTTGAAAACTCTACCTATTGAAGAATTCGAAATTAGTTTAAAGGTAATTTTCAAAACTAGTACGAAATTCTTCAAGTAAGGATAAAAATATAAATATATCTCATAAAACATGTTAAATACACAATAATTGGCACTCAAGATCTGGAAGCATAAAAATGAGCTTATGAAAACAAAATCATGAGTAAATACAAAATATATAAAGTGCTCAAAAATCATGTAATAGTAATAGTAATGGAGATAAATCAATAAGGCTCAAAAACAAACTAACATGAAATTTCTTTTTCTCAAAACATGATAAATCATATAATATGCAATAATCATCAAAATTAGGACATACAATGTACAATCAAATATAAAGTGAGTAAACAAATGAAAAATAACATGTATAGCATGTAACTCAAAAATTGTACAAGTATAATAGAAGCTTAAGTAAGATTTTCACATAGATATATGGTATAAAATTTAGATCAAAATTTGCTTTAACTAAGACATAAAAACATGAATCAACAAAAATAGGCATGAAAATCCATTTGAAAATATGAATAAAATTTTCAAAAATACAGGCATAGTTTAGGCAACCAATCAACTCAACTATAGGCACAGAACAACATATGATAGAGTCTAGGTCACTATACTAGCATATAAACATTTAAAACATTTTTAAAGAGGATGAAATTGGTACCAAAATGATATAGCCAATTCATTTCTCCAAAACAAGAGGTGGTCCTTCCACATGCTTCTTGATAGTGATGCATCACATGGGTGTGTCCTTCAAGCTTCAAATGCATTCACTATCAAAGCACCAACCCTTTCATATTTGTGAGAGCCCACACCACCTACATTAAAAATTGAAAATACGCCTAAAGGGATGGTGAATAGGTGTAAGGCTAATCTAATGAACAAAATGCGAAAATTAAAACTAAAAGGCAACACACTTAATGTAACCAACGAGTGTAACCGAATTCCCGGTAAAGGGCTCTGGACTAACTCCTCTTGATTCCTCTGAATAAGAGTTGAGGTGCTATATGAAGCTCTCGTGGTTAAACACAAGTGAGGCACACACAAACAAGCCAAGCATATAATATATGAATGAGCAATATGAATGATGCAAGGCACAATATAAAAGAGAGAGTGAGTTAGAGTCAATGGATCAAACGCAAACACGGATATGTTCGAGGTTCGAGCACACAGCTCTACGTCCCCGCCTTCACATAGAAGGATTTCCAGTCCACTAACTTGTCCACACAGGACTCCCCACAGGGAACCTCCACTATGGATTTGGGGCAATACAACCGGGAGTACACAACTCCTCTCTCAATTACAAACACAAACCTCTACACTTAGAGGTTAGGCACAAAGCCACCAATATCAACCTCACAAATGAGAGATAGGCACAAAGCCAATACAAACATAATCAATCTCTCACTAGAGGGATAAGGCACAAAGTCACCATCCAAAATCAACTCTACACAAGAGGGATAAACACAAAGTAAGAGGGTTTACAACTTGGTGGTTCCTACAACCACAAACCAATATTCCCACAAATAAAGATCCTAACCGTTGCTCTCTGTTCTGGGCACGGTCGACCGTGCGGTCGACCGGCAGGCTCAACGCTCAATTTTTTGACCGTTGGCCGGTCGACCGGAAGGCCATTCTGGGCCTAGTCAGCTGCCAACGGGCAGATTCTTTTGGGAGTTATATATATCCCATTTGAGGGCTGTTTTGTGTAAGATTTTTAGAGAGAAAATTTTCATACTCTTTAAGTGTTTTTCAGCAAAAAGTTTGGGTTCAAAATTCCTAATCTCTATTTGTTTTTAAAGTGTTTGAAAATTCAAAGAAAATAGTCTTTTGGGAATTTGTTTTTGGTCTAAAAATTCTATATCTATTTGGAGATTTTCCCAAGTGATTTTCTTTGTTCAAAACACTTTATTTTTCACACTTGAGCCATATCTTGCTATCCTATCTATTTGGCCGGTCGACCGCCGGGTCGACCGGGGCAACCCGAGAGTGGGTTGCCTTCAGTCGGTCGACCTCTAGGTCGACCGGCCAACTGATATGGCCTTGTGCACATTTATGTGCACGTCCGATCGACCGCTACGGTCGACGGCTCCTGGCCGTCGACCGGTCGGTCGACCGCCAGGGGCCTGGCAGACAGAAATTCAGGACTTGAAAACTGGGTTTTTATTTACCAAATAAATCCTATAAAATCTCTAAAAATCCACAAAAATAAGTTCTTATATTCTCTTTGAAATACAAACTTGTGTGAGTAAAAAATCAAACCAAGTTACAAACATTTTGAACTCTTTTGTGTTATGGAAATTTTACGAAAAATCAAATTCCGTATTTTCAAAATAGGATTTTTGAAATGGAAAATCGTTTGTCCAAAACTCATCAAATATAAAAACATGATATAGAAACAACATTTAAGCATGTAGTATATGATATAATCCAATATACATATAATGATATATATATATATATGAATATATTAATATATATATATTATCAATGTTTTTGACAATAATTCCAAAAACAAGTTTTGTTAAAATACAAAAACACCAACTCATGAAATAGACTATCAAACTAAGTTTGTTTAAATAGTTGAAGCATAGATGTATATAGAATAAATCTAATATACATTAAACCATGTAAACTTGTTGATTCTATCTATTCATGAAAACCAAGATCAGTTAAACCGAAAACCAAAACATGAAACTTAACAAGTGTGTGTGTGTGTTATGAACTTGAGTATATCACACTATCTAATCTTTAACAATGAATCTAAACACTAAACTAAACAAAGTACCGAAGTCTTCTTGTAGAGCTCCATCTCCAATCGACTCGATCCAAACGTGATCCACCAAGCATGCTTCAACGAGTGAGATATGAACTTTGACGCTCGGGCTCTGAATCACCATGTGAACGCTCAAAAACACTTTTTTGAAACTAATCACTTACTAATATCTTGGTTAAATATCTGAAACTAAACATCACAAGATTATTAGTAAACAATAACTACATGAGTTAATCATCATCAAAACTAGAGTGGAAGGCCTCTGGGCCAACAACTCTTCCTTTTTGATGATGACAAACTCATGGAGTTATATATATGCATGGATTAAAGTTAAGCTTCAAAGACGCTCCCCCTTAACTCATGCATAGCAATAAAAATAAGATATTCAATGAAGCACATGATACTAAGTAAATGTATGCGTCAACTAGGAAGAGAAACATGCATAAATCAACATATGTTTCAAAAAC
This sequence comes from Agave tequilana, assembly GCA_038442645.1. Taxonomy (NCBI): domain Eukaryota; kingdom Viridiplantae; phylum Streptophyta; class Magnoliopsida; order Asparagales; family Asparagaceae; genus Agave; species Agave tequilana. The sequence continues at coordinate 11,452 of JAVJIF010004048.1, forward strand.
CTTCTCTCCCTTTTTGTTTAAACTCTCAAAATAATTTTTCTCATATATTATTATAAGATGCATAAACTCAATATATGCAAAAACACAAATATTCATATATAAACTCAAAATCTTTCTCCCCCTTTTTGTCATCATCAACAAAGGGGTCAAAGAAAAACAATGTTCTCCCCTTTTTGTCTTAAACAAAAAAATATCAATAAGGGGTGAAATCAAAACAAAACATTATGATACCAATTTAAAAAAAATATATCAATTGAGTGCGTCATGATATCAATTTACAATAAAATAAACATACCAATTTAAGGTACATAAAACAAATGTTTTAATATAAATTTAAATACCATTGATACCAATTGTAAGTAAATACCAATTAAATACCAATTGTAAGTAAATAAATCATTTGAGCAATTCAACAAAAATTTTGATATCAATAAAACATACCAATTGTTAACATTGTTTTATTGTTTTCTTTATTGTATGTAAACTTATAAGAAATCTTGATACCAATTGTAAAGATTAGTACAATTGAAAGTAATTTTTCATTAAAAGCATATGATACCAAAAATAATCAATATCCTTTCCAATTATTTTTCAACATAAAGTGTGGGAGTAAATAACAAAACCAATTGAAAGGTGAAATATGAATTTTCTCCCCCTTTATGAAAAACTAAATAAAATGATGCATAAGCTTGTATATGATACCAATTGAAATATAATCAATTGAAATATAATAGTCATTTAAGAAATCAAGCTTAGCATAACTAAAATTTGTACTCAAAGATATAGAGATATAGTAAGCACAAATAAAGCATATATATATGTATGAAAATTAAATACCATATATATGCATGGTCACCCAACCAACCGCCCTTTAATGGAAGGGTTTTCAAAAATAGGTTTGAAAATAGTTTAGCATAATTGAAAACTCTTCCAAAATGAAGAATACGAACTAGTTAAAGAAAAAATTTGTAAACTAGTACGAAATCCTTCAAGTAAGGAATAAAGTAAAATTATATTTCATGAAAAACATGTAAATCACATGATCACCAAACACTCGAAATCTATAAAGCCCATTCATACTCATGAAAACAAAATCATGAGAAAACAAATAAAGTGAGTGTATAAGAGTTATGTGAAACACATTATCATGAAACTAGGCAATAAAGCTCAATATGAAATTCTTTAAAAAAAAATGAAAATCATCAAAACGATTTAATCTTCAAGGCATATGTATGTCTTATACAAACCAAAGAATACATACATATCCAAACATAACGAGTCCACAAAAGTATATGCATGAAGGCAAGTGGCTCAAAGGATGTATATGTATAGACAATAGTTTAGACAAAATAGACATATACATAAAGTTAAACCTAAAACATGAAAACATGTACAAAATGGGAATACAATTTAACTATATGAATCATCAAAACTAGGCTATACTAGTACATTTAATGGGCACAAATGAGCATTCAAGCACAACACATAATAATCTATTTGTGGCTCACTAGTTGTACAAGTATATATCCAAGTTTTAATGAGAACTAACATCTTAGACAAGTAATCAAAGCATGAAGTATAGAAATCAAAATAAGCACTATAAACATACATATGATCATTATGTATATGCACATGCATAGATATAGGACATACACATTAGTTAAAACAATGTGAGAGAATACAAAGATATAAATTCATATTTAACATGGGTGTCTGAAATAACTAACATGTATATCACTAATCTAAATATGGCATATAACATACTAATCATGAACATTAAAACATGCTAAAATCAATGATATGAAAAGCATGTAAACAATAAATGAGGAGTAAGAGATCGTTACCAAAAATCAAGAAGGCAGCTCTCCATATCTCCAAAACAAGGTGGTCCTCCCACCAAACTCCCCTTGAAAGTGATGCATCCACATAGTCCTCTTTAAGCTCGGAACGCATCCACCTCAAGGCACCATTACTCTCACGTCATGCGAGAGCCCACACCTACATCAAATACAATAGGGGTGATCTTTGGTACCCATACTCTTTTGGGTCCAGGGGGTTAGTTCCTTTCCAAACCCAAACAAATTTAGTTGCTAAATTTACATCATGTATCTTATCATAGCAAAATTAGCAAGGTGGCCCTTACGTCCACATATGTACATGTGTACACATGAGCATACATCATGTTATAAGTGTGTACGTAAGAAGCATGTGTATGTCGTGATTTGTGTGCATGCAAAAATGAAACTTATTTCTTTCAAAACATAGATTCCAAACATGTATGGTTCAAAGCACAATGGCTCAAAGTGGAGCCCAAACAATCAACACTCTTCTTAAGCATAGATATATCATTTTCAATTAAGGAAAAAGAGGTGCATGCAATAGGTGAGTTAGAAAATGAAGCTACACTAGCATGGCAAACATGTGAATCTATATCATTTTTCAAAATTTTATTTCCTTTAGGCAAACTTCTAAATCTTTTGAAATCAAATCAATTTGTTTTTCAAAGAATCATTTCTTTTACAACAAAATTAAGTTTTGAAGATATGACTTTATTTTTCTTCAACACTTCATTACAATCATTTCTATTTTTTAAAATATCATTTCTTTTAGGGCAAGTTCAAGTTTAGATTTCAATGAATCCTTTTCATTAGAAATCTCCACTTTCTCTTGCAAAATTAAATCTAGTTTTGAAACACAAATCTTTATTTTCTTCTCTTAGTTCAAAACTCTTCTTTTTCAAAAGATTATATTTTTCCAATAATTTTTCACAAACAATTGAAAGTTCTTCATTCAAAGCATTTGGATCAACATAATCATTACAAGAAGAACTAGCATCATCATCATCTAATTGAGATTCCGAATATACCTCAAGGGAGTCATTCCCTTGGACCATGTAGCATTGTTGCTCGGATTCTCCACTAGATTCATCCGCCACAATGTTGGGCGTTAGTAGCTCGGAAGAGGTCAACGTGTTCCACACTGCAAAGGCGGAATCACAGTTAGAAACTAAGCACAAATATTCTTTATTAAGCGTGCTTCTAAGTGCCTCAAGGGCTTGTGCATTGGCCTCTATATGCTTGCTATTATCAAGATAGGATTTCTTGGTAGAGGCAAGGAAAACATGCAAGCCTACGGTTTTCAAGTACATGGACATCCTAAATTTCCACATGTGAATGTTGGAGACATCAAACATGGGAGGTGACAAGTAATCCATGAGTGTGTGTAAACAATATACGTGTGCAAATGCAAATGATAGATTAGCAAACCAAAAGATCATACTCTTAGGTGGTTAAACCAAATAACAGGAGCGTAGGCTCTGATACCAATTGAAAGTACGCCTAGAGGGGGGTGAATAGGTGTACGGATAATCTAATGAACAAAATGCGGAAATAAAACTAAAAAGGCAACACACTTAATGTAACCAATGAGTGTAGCCGAATTTCCGGTGAAGGGCTCTGGACTAACTCCTCTTGATTCCTCTGAATAAGAGTTGAGGTGCTATATGAAGCTCTCGTGGTTTAACACAAGTGAGGCACACACAAACAAGCCAAGCATATAATATATGAATGAGCAATATGAAATGATGCAAGGCACAATATTAGAGAGAGAGAGTCATTGGATCAAACACAAACACACGGATATGTTTTGAGGTTCGAGCACACAGCTCTACGTCCCTGCCTTCACACGAAGGATTTCCATCTACTAACTTGTTCACACAGGACTCCCACACAAGGAACCTCCACTGAGGATTTGGGGCAATACAACCAGGAGTACACAACTCCTCTCTCAATTACAAACACAACTCTACACTTAGAGGCTAGGCACAAAGCCACAATATCAACCTCATAAATGAGGGATAGGCACAAAGCCAATACAAATACAATCAACCTCTCACTAGAGGGATAGGGCACAAAGCCACCACTCTGAAATCAACCTCTACAAAAGAGGGATAACACAAAGTAGGAGGGTTTACAACTTGGTGGTTTCCACAATCACAACCAATATTCCCACAAAATAAAGATCCTATAGATAGGATAGTAAGATATGGGACAAGTGTGGAAAACAAAGTGTTTTAAACAAAGAAAATCACTTGGAAAAATCTCCAAATAGATATACAATTTTTAGACCAAAACAAATTCCCAAAAGACTATTTTCTTTGAATTTTCAAACACTTTAAAAACAAAATAGAGATTAAGAATTTTGAACCAAAAACTTTTTACTGAAAAACACTTAAGAGTATGAAAATTTTCTCTCTAAAAATCTTATACAAAACAGTCCTCAAATGGGTATATATAAACCCCAAAAGAATCTGCCCGTTGGCAGCTGACTAGCCCAGAATGGCCTTCCGGTCGACCGGCCAACGGTCAAAAAATTGACCGTTGAGCCTGCCGGTCGACGCCCGGTCGACCGTGCCCAGAACCAGAGAGCAACGGCTCTCTGGCCGGTTGACCACCCGGTCGACGGTGCACCCCGAGAGTGGGTTGCCTTCAGTCGGTCGACCGCTCGGTCGACCGGCCAACTGATATGGCCTTGTGCACGTTTATGTGCACGTCCGGTCGACCGCTCGGTCGACCGGCTCTGATCGGTCGACCGGTCGGTTGACCGCCAGAGCCGGCAGACAGAAATTCAGGACTTGAAAACTGGGTTTTTATTTACCAAATAAATCTCATAAAATATCTAAAAATTTACAAAAAATAAGTTCTTATATTCTCTTTGAATTACAAACTTCTTTGAGTAAAAATCAAACCAAGTTACAATATTTTGAACTCTTTTTGTGTTATGAAAATTTTACCGAAAACCAAACTCTGTATTTTCCAAAAACTAGGATTTTTGAAATGGAAAATCGTTTTGTCCAAAACTCATCCAAATATAAAAACATGATATAGAAACAACATTAAGCATGTAGTATATGGATATAATCCAATATACATATAAAGATATATATATATATATATCAATGTTTTTGATAATAATTCGAAAAAACAAGTTTTGTTAAAATAAAAAAACACCAAACTCATGAAATAGACTATCAAACTAAGTTTGTTTAAATAGTTGAAGTATATATGTATATAGAACAAATCTAATATAAATTAAACCATGTAAACTTGTTGATTCTATCTATTCATGAAAACCAAGATCGGTTAAACCGAAAACCAAAACATGTAACTTAAACAAGTGTGTGTGTGTGAACTTGAGCATATCACACTATCTAATCCTTAACAATGGATCTAAAACTAAACTAAATAAGTACCGAAGTCTTCTTGTAGAGCTCCGTCTCCAAGTCGACTCGATCCAAACGTCATCCACCAAGCATGACTCCAACGAGTGCTAGATATGAACTTTGACGCTCGGGCTCTTAAATCACCATGTGAACGCTCCAAAAACACTTTGTTGAAGCTAATCACCTACTAATATCTTGGTTAAATATCTGAAACTAAACATCACAAGATTATTAGTAAACAATAACTACATGATTAATCATCATCAAAACTAGAGTGGAAGGCCTCTGGGCCAACAAAAATAAGTGGCGAGAATTTTGGTACCCATATCTTTTTGGGTCAATGGGGGTTAGTAGCAATAGGACCCAAACACTTTTATTTGCAAAATTAAAATAATTTATTCTATCAAAATAAAATTGTACAAGATGGCCTTTGCGGCCACAATGTGTACATGTATACACTCTAGCATACATTGAGTGGTATGAGTGTGATCATGGTGTGCATGAGATGTATACCGTGGGGTATGTGCAAGAATGTGTGAAACTTATTTCTTGCGAAACATATATTCCAATCTACTATGATTAAATACACAATTGTTCAAAGTTGAACTCAAACAATCAATTCTATTTTTCAAATCATGAATTTCATTTTTATCAAAAGATGATGCAACATTATTAGTATGAGAGACATGATACGAATGAGAATCAAAAATGTTTTTCTTTTTGGAAATTGAAATCTTTTCTATTCCATTTAAAACAATTTTCTTTTTCGAAAGCTCATTTTCATTTAAAATAATTTCTTTTTCTTTTGAAATAGAATCAATTTGTTTATTAAAGAATTGTTTCCTTCAAAAACAATATTCAATTTGAAGATAAGGAAACATTCTCCTTTTTTAAAAGATCGTTTTCCATCAACAAAGTTTTATTTTCTTTCAAAACTAAATCTTTTTCTTCTTATAACAAATCATATATTTAAGAAGTTTTTAGTAAAATAAAGCAAGCTCATCATATGATATCTCATTATTATCAAGCTCGGAATCAAAATTTACCTCAAGGGAGTTATCCCCTTGAACCATATAGCACATGTTGAAAGTAATACTTCCTTCATCCGAGTCACTCTTCTGGTCATGTGGCATTTGTTCACGAGAGTGATGAGAGTGTTCCAAACTACAAAAATCGATTCAATGTTTGAAATCCTAGATAAAAATCTCATTTAGGGTCGACTTTAATACATGAAGGGCTTTTGCATTAGCCTCAAGATTTTTACCATTTACAAAATATGAATCTTTAATGGTGGCAAAATAAACATGAATGCTTAGGGCTTTGAGGTACATAGACATCTTAACTTTTCAAGTTAGAGGTTAAGAATGTCAAATATATGAGATGTCATGAAATCTATGTGTGTGTATGCAAATATTGTGATTAACAAAAGTAAGAATCTTTTACTCTAGGTTGTTAGACCCTAATCAAGAGCATCAAGCTCTGATACCACTTGTAGGTCACCTAAAGGGGGTGAATAAGTGACTAATCTAATCAAATGCAAAACAAATACGGAATTAAAAACTAATATTTATGTAAACTAAAACTATTATGCTAAACACACTAAGTATAACCAAAGGGGTAGCTAAATTTTCGGTGAAGTGTTCTGAACTATCTCCTCAAGATTCCTCTAGATAAGAGTTGAAGTACCACTATGGCTCTCTTGGTTGGATACAAGTGTGAGCAAACAATCTCAAACATATATTCAATAAAGCACAAGTAGATCAAACATATAAAGATATGAACAATATAACCGTGCAAGATAAAACACAAGTGAGAGAGAAAGAGAGATAAGCAATCGCAAACACTGGAGACTTGTTTTGAAGTTTGAGCATACTTGCTCTACGTCCCCGTCTTCATCATATGAATGATTTCTACTAAAAATGATCCCGCAAGATCACTCGGTGCCACAACACGTACAACGAGCTCCCTCAAAAACTCTTGGACCCTCAAGTCCCTCACTTGTTCCCACAAGAACAACACACACAAGCTCACTAGCTTGCTGAGGCCGCACCTTTACAACTCCTCAAAGTACAAGGTCGAATACTTGGTGATCTTCTTCTCTGGATCACCAAAAATACCTCTCACAATAAGGATCCAAAAGGATAAATATAGCAATAAAAAGCTCAAACTTGTGTGAGAAAAACAAGATAGAGCTGTGGTGGAAAACTCAAGAAAATTCTTTTGAAAAGCTGAAGAAAAACACTCTTTATAAGCACTCTTTTTGATATGGAATTTAAGCTCTAAAACTTGTTGGAAAACCTCTGAAAAAGGTGGAAAAAACTAGCTCTAAAACACTTGAAATCTTGTATAAAACTAGTCAAAAACAGTCATTTTTTATAGAGTTATAAAAATTAGCTGTTAGGGCTCAATACCCAGGCCAGATGACCGGCCGGTCGACCGGCCAACTGTCATATTTCAGACCGTTGGGGGTGCGGTCGACCACATCCAGGTCATTGACCTATAGGTCGACCGTTCGGTCGACCATGGCTAAAACCAGAGAGCAGGTCTCTCTAGTCGGTCGACGAGGCCAGATACCGAGAGCAGCATCTCTGGATCGGTCGACCACACGGTCGACCGGCGCCAAGGCCAAAGGCTTGTGTACGTTGGTGCATGTCGGTCGACCGGCGTCAGTCGACCGCCAGAAGCCTAAATTCAAGGTTTTAAGGATTGAAAACTTAGACTTTTTAAACCCTAAAAATTTTATTTAAATCCTATAAAATTCACAAAAATAAGTTCATTGAAATACTTTGAAGTACAAATATGTGTAATAAAAAATCAACACATATTACAAACAATTTGAACTATTTTTGAAGTTAAGAATTAAAGCTTTAAAAAAAACGTATTTTTCAAAAACAAACTTCAAAATGAAAAACGATTTTTTCTAAACTTGTTTAAATACAAAAATAAGATATTTAATTACTTTTGAAGCATAGTGTGTATGGATATGATCCAATACACATAATAGATGAAATATACTTATTTTTTGACAATAAGTTTAAAATAAGTTTTGATAAATATAAAACTTAAATACATGATATAAACTCATCAAAATAAGTTTTTATAAACATTTGAGCCATCCATGTATATGGATAGAATCCAATACACATGTAAATTATATATACTTGTTTTTGATGAAATCTATTGATGAAACACAAAAGATGTATTCTTTGAAGTTCAAAATCAAAACGGTATTTTCCAAAAACTAAAACTATTTAACATGAAATGTTTTAAAATATTTTGTGTTTGTATATGAGCTTGAGCAATCTACACTAATTTATCCATCACATTTTATCTAAAAATAAAAATTTTAATACTTACAAACTCGACATAAGTCTTCACGAGAATCTTCTCTTATAAATCTTCTTCATCTTGACTTGGTGCAAACTTGATCCATGAGCTAAACTCCTCTTAGAATACTTGATGTGATCTTAAACTCTTGAATCAACACGTGCTAGCTTCAAAACTTGACTTCGAATATTTTGTTGAAGCTAAACACCGACTAAAATCTTGATTAAATATCTGAAACTAAATGAGTACAAAATCATTAGTACTAAACTACATGAGTTAATCATCATCAAAACTAGAGTGATGAGCCTTTGGGCCAACACCATCACCATCAACGAAGCGCCCACTGATATCAAAGGAAAAACTCCGGCTGTTCCTAGCCCTCCCGCTGCTCATGCAGCCGCACCAAGAGCTCCCATTTTTGAGTTCTTCAAGGAAACAAAGAGCGAAAGAGGATGGAAGAGAGAAATAGCTCTCGTCGACTTCTTACTCAGGCTATGTGCAATTGGTGCCACTCTTGCAGCTATCTATCATTGCCATGGCAACCACCGATGAGACCCTCCTGTCTTCACCGAGCACTATCAGTTCCACGCTGAGTATCTGACCTTCCATTCATCGTATGTATCAAATCAGATTCAAAATTCTTTGGTCTATATGTAATCTATTTGATTTGTGAAACTTGTTGCCTCGAGTCATTGCAGGGTTTCTGTGATTGGGAACGCGATTGTAGCTGGATACCTCATGCTTTCCCTTCCCATGTCCATTGCAGGAATCATCTGCGTGCATGCTGTCTGCCCTCGCCTTTTGCTCCTCATCTTCGACCGTTGCGAGCTCAACTCCATTCAGTTTGATTTACACTAGTATAATGCTAGCAGTTCGTGTCCTTAACTGAATCAAACATTATTGGTTGCAGGTTCATGTTGCTCTGAACATTGCAGCAGACTCAGCTGCCGCGTCCATAGTCTACTTGGCTCACACCGGGAGCAAGGAAACCAACTGCGTCGCAATCTGCCTGAGGTTCGATGGCTTCTGCCAGCAAATCAGCGGCGCCGTGGTGGCCTTCTTCATTGTGACTGTCATCTTGATGCTGATGGTTGTGATGTCCGCTCTTGCTCTCAGAAAGCATTGAGCCTGCAGTATGCAATCTACATTGTGTTTTATGTTCCAATGATGAATCAAATTGTACTTTGTGTTTGAGATATCTGATGTGTGAACTTGTAATCTCTTCTCCCTTCTCTCCTGTCTGCAGCCAAATATATAGGTGCAATAAGAAATATAATTTATGAATCGATCTTTGTTTGATTATATTCGAGTTTGCAATGATTTTGTTGGAATATCAAATAAAAATGTTTTTTTGGAAGATGATGAGTCATCATCAATATCATCAAGTGAGTCATCATCTTTAATTAGAAAGATTGAAGAGTCATCATTATCAATTTAGAAACGATGAGTCATCATCAATTAGGAGTCATCATCAAGTGAGTCATCATCAATTGGAGGTTGCTATTCTTGAATTTGGAGGTTGCTATTCTTGTAATTTTGAAGCCTTTAAAAGGCCATGTACCTCTTTGTTTTTTGTATCAACAAATAAAGCAAGCAAGAAAAGAAAAAGTTGCTTCCTCTTAAAATTTTAGATTATAGTATATTAGTCCGTAGACTAGTATACAACAATTGGTATCAGAGCAAGTTCAATTTTTGTTTCCTCTTCTCCTCATGGCCTCCACCAACAATCTCATCAATCCACAAGTGCCAAGTTATTGAAAGATAACTATGAGAGTTGGTCAATTCAGATGAAAGCTCTATTTAGTTCTCAAGAGTTGTGGGAGCTGATCATTGATGGGTTTAAGGAACCCACACCGGAGGTAGAAGCCGCCTACACCGCCGAAGAGAAGAAGGCTCTTAAAGAGCAAAGAAAGAAGGATAGCAACGCTCGTTTTCTACTCTATCAAGGGTTGGACGAGTCTACCTTTGAGAGAGTTGCCGAAGCAACAACGAGCAAGGAAGCATGGGAAATCCTTGCTACCATCTACAAAGGAGTCGAGCGGATGAAGCGAATTCGCCTTCAAACTTTGAGGGGCGATCTTGAAGCCGCTCAAATGAAAGATGAAGAAAAAATTTCCGATTATTATTCACGATTACTACTAATTGTGAATAAAATGAGGAGAAATGGAGAGAAGATGGAGGACGTCCGAGTGATGGAGAAATTGCTGCGATCTCTCACATCAAAGTTCGAGCACGTGGTGGCGGCAATTGAGGAGTCCAAGAATTTGGAGGAGATCTCAATAGAGGAGCTTTTGGGATCTCTCCAAGTTCATGAGCAACGCATGCAAAAGAAGACTGGTTCCATAGCCTTGGAACAAGCATTAGAGTCAAAGCTGACTCTAAATGATCGTGGCTCACATAGTAGAGGTCGTGGTCGTGACAGAGGCAAGGGACGTGGTCCCCAACAACGAACCACTCAAAATCAAGTGGAGTTCAAAGCTTCAGAGGTCGAGGACGAAGCAATCGGGGAAGATTTACATCTGGACGTGGAAACAATAAGAACGTCCAATGCTACAACTGTCAAAAATTTGGACACTATGCCTCAGATTGCTGGCACAGAACTGAAGATCTTACCAATCTTGCTGAAGCAACAAATGACATGGGTAAGAATTCTACTCTTCTTCTTGCTCATGATGATTCAAGTGTGCAGAATGATGTTTGGTACCTTGACTCGAGTGCTAGCAACCACATGTGCGGGAATAAAGAACTATTCATGGAACTCGCAGAAGGAGTTCATGGAAGTGTGAGCTTGGGAGATTCTTCAAAACTCTCCGTTGAAGGCAGAGGGAAAATCAAAATCTATCAAAAGGATGGTAAGCCCGAGTATATTTCCGATGTTTATTATATTCCTAACATGAAAAGTAATATTCTCAGCATCGGTCAATTACTCGAAAAAGGATATAAAGTATATATGGAGAACAACCACCTTTGGTTGAAAAATGCAAAAGCAGGTCTTATAGCTTGTATTAAAATGACAAGGAACCGCATGTTCCCTTGCATCTAAACACAAAAGTTGAGAAGTGTTTTCAAGGACTCAAAGAGAATGAGTCATGGAGGTGGCATCTTCGCTTCGGTCATCTAAATTTCAGCGACCTGAAGTTACTATCTACAGCCGGCATGGTACGAGGTTTACCAACAATCGATCCACGAAGTCATACTTGTGAAGTTTGCATAATTGGCAAGCAAACACGACTTCCTTTTCCCAATAGAAAGTCGTGGAGAGCGGAGGCACCATTACAACTTGTTCATACTGACATCTGCGACCGCTAGATCCCGTCTCTTTAGGAGGTAATAGATATTTTATTACTTTCATTGATGATTTCAGTAGAAAGTTATGGGTATACATTCTTAAAGAAAAATCTGCTGCCTTTACTACCTTTAAGAATTTTAAAGCTCTTGTTGAAGAAAGAGAGAGGCTATAAGCTAAAAACTCTCCGATCTGATCGAGGTGGTGAGTACACCTCAAATATGTTTCAAGAATATTGCAGGGAGCAAGGCATAAAGAGGCAGTTTACTACTGCCTATACACCACAGCAAAATGGCATCGCAGAAAGAAAGAACCGCACTATTTTTGACATGACAAGAACCTGCTTAAAGAAAAGGGATTGCCGAAGCAGTTTTGGTGGAAGCTGTGGCATGTTCAACCTACTTGCTCAACTGGTGCCCGACGAAGCAAGTGAAGGGCAAGACGCCTCAAGAAGCATGGAGCGTTTATACGCCTAATGTCGCACACCTATGAATTTTTGGGTGTGTTGCATATGCTCAAGTACCTGAAGTCAAAAGGAAGAAGCTTGACAATCATGGTGAAATATGCATTTTCATCGGATATAGCGAGGAGTCGAAGGCATACAAGCTTTACAATCCACTAACTAAGAAACTAGTGATTAGTAGAGATGTTGTCTTCAATGAAGCTGAAGCATGGAGTTGGAGCAATGAAGAGACTGTCAAAGAGCAACCATGGTGAATGAACCTGACGAGCCCCTACAAGAGGATCCACCACCAACTACACCACCATCTCCTCAACATGCTCCACCGTCCTCATGCAAGAGGTTCTCCATCTTCTGGGGAAGGTAGTAGTAGCGAATCCTCCGTGCAACGAGGTCCAATCAAAATGATAAGCCTCAGGGAGATCTATGAGTAGATAGAAGAAGATGGAGAAACTAATCTCTTTGTTTATATGCCGATCACGAGCCTCTCACTTTCCAAGAGGCTAAGGAAGAAGATTGTTAGCGATCAGCAATGAAGGAGGAGATGCATGCTATCCAGAAGAACGACACATGGGAGTTGACAACTTCCACAAAATCACAAGGCGATAGGTGTCAAATGGGTGTACAAGATCAACGCACAGCAGATGGTGAGGTTGATCGGTACAAGGGAGGCTTGTGGCGAAAGGCTACAAACAAAAACACGGCATCGACTATGAAGAAGTCTTTGCACCAGTTGCTCGATTAGATACGGTGAGTTATTAATTCACTTGCAGCTCATCACAGGTGGAAGTTATATCATCTTGTTTATGGAGTCGGACTTGTGAGTCGCTATATGGAGACACCGAAGGAGTCTCATTGGCTAGCTGCAAAGAGAATTCTAAGGTATATCAAAGACACACTCAACCTTGGTCTATTTTATACTTATGGTGAAACTGCAGAGTTAGTAGGCTATTCAGATAGCGACTGGGGAGGTGACCAAGATGAGAGGAAAAAAGCACCACTGGCTATGTCTTCTATCTTGGGTCAACTGCATTCATGGACCTCAAGAAGTAAGGAGTTGTGGCTAGGGGTGAGCATCGGTCGGTTCGGTTCGGTTTTTGCTAATTTTTGCAAAATCGAACCGAACCGATTAGACTTAGTAACCGAACCGACTAAGTTCGGTTCGGTTTTTCGGTTAGGCCAATATTTTTCCATCATTTCTTACATTTTTTAATCACCATTATATTATCATCCTTAATATTCTAACCTCAAATATTCAATACCCAAATTAAAAATAAGAAAAAAAGACCCTAAGTAATGTGAATTAAAAATTTCATATTCTAAAACTTTTACGCTATATTTGGGCTCTTATATCAAAACTCACGTAATTATTACTAACTTTTAATGGCAAGAATGAAAAAAAGAACTATATTAATATAAATATTATTCTTAATTGTGATGGTGTACTTAACATAACTTTCACATATTCAACATAAAAAAGATGGTATTGCTAGAAGTAATGAGATAAGTTTTACCAGTTTTTGTTATGAACTATATGATTCACTGAATTGAATTTGGGTGGGGTGATATATAGGGTAAGAGATTCGGTTCGGTTCGGTTGAGTTCGGTTTTTGAAACACAAAACCGAAACCGAACCGAACTAGAGTGGTTCGGTTCGGTTCGGGTTCGGGTTTCGGTTGTTGGTCGGTTATTTCGGTTATAAACGAACTCTGCTCACCCCTAGTTGTGGCCTTATCTTCATACGAAGAAGAGTATATTGCAGCATCTACTGTATGTGAAGCTATTGGTTGAGGAACATTTTAAAGGAATTGGATCATCCACAAGAAGAAGCAATTGTAATATTTGTGGACAACAAATCAGCCATCCAACTTGCAAAGAACCCAGTACATCATGGGAGGAGTAAACATATAGATACACGGTTTCATTTTCTCAGAGACCATGTAAAACAGAAAATGTGGAGCTGGAGTATGTCATACCATGGAGCAAGTAGCAGATATTTTCACCAAGCCATTGCCTATTGAAACTTTCAGAAGGCTAAAAGAAATGCTCGGTATGAAAAACATTTTGATTTGAAGGGGTGTGTTGGAATATCAAATAAAAATGTCTTTTTGGAAGAATGAGTCATCATCAATTATCATCAAGTGAGTCATCATTTTAATTAGAAAGATTGAAGAGTCATCATTATCAATTTAGAAATATGAGTCATCATCAATTAGGAGTCATCATCAAGTGAGTCATCATCAATTGGAGGTTGCTATTCTTGAATTTGGATGTTGCTATTCTAGTAAGTTTTAAGTCTTTAAAAGGCTATGTACGGTATCAAATATAAAAGCAAGCAAGTAAGAAAAAAAAAGTTGCTCTCCTCTTAAAATTTTAAATTATAGTATATTAGCCCGTAGAGTAATATACAACAATTTCGCGCGATACGAGCGCTTCTCTTATGCGAGTCTTCTTCGACAGGTCAAAAAATTCGGGGGTTAGGATTTTTGCTGCTCGGAGATGTCATCGTCGTCGTCGTTGCAGAACGGGAAGCTGATGCCGAATCTTGATCAGCAGAGCACCAAAGTACTCAACTTGACTGTCCTGCAGAGGATCGATCCCAATGTGGAGGAGATCCTCATCACGCGGCTCGCGTCACTTTTTACGAATTCAACATCGAGCTCAATCAATGGGTACTTGAAGTTAAGTTTGACGCCTTTTATCTTCGATTTTGGTTGATTATTGAGGTATGATTAGGATTTTCATTTCGACTTCCATTCTGAACACAGTTGAAAGGATGTCAAAGGATCTCTCTTTGTTGTCAAGAGGTAATCAATTCAGATCTAGATATTGTAACTAATAATGTGTTAGTTTTTTTTCATTTTTAGAGAACCAATTTTTTGAGATCGTTTGCTGTACATTAGATGTTATTGTTTTTTTGAATTTTTTTTTTTTTAGTTGTAATTTGCAGAAATACGCAGCCGAGATTCCACTTCATACAGGTTTGGATTTCTCTTCCAATGAAACTTAGTGATCTCTTTGGGATCTTATTCTGAAGCTATAGTGATTAGCTATGCAAGGAACTAAGAAATGAGCTTTATTTCTGTCGTTACAATTTGTTTAGTAAAGCCTTCTGATTTGCAATTTAGAGTTGTCAATATTTATACATCAAAGTCCTCTTGGTTACCCATTTACCTTATATTGCTTTCTTTCATTGTCACACAAAGGGTGCTTATCTACAACATTCTCACTGTTAGAACCTTGTTTGCAATTTATGCCTGGTCTTTTGATTTTCCAGTAATAATGTACAGTATGATTCTCTTGAATTTATTTTTTTATTACCAAAGTTTGAGGATCTTCAGCAACTTGTCATTTGCTGTAGTCCTTAAAACGCAATATGCTCATATTTAATGCTTTTCTAGGTGGTTAGAGGTAGCTTAGAATCATCTTAGATGGTTTGACATGTGTGATGGAGCCTGTTGAGTGCTCCATTTAGAAGATTCATGGGATGCTAGTTGATATAGCAGCTTGGATCCAGGGGTTGACCTACTCGAACAACGGTTGAGGCAGCAAAAGGATGCCTCACTGTTCATTTATCAGAAGTGTTGGCTCTTCAGAGAAAAGAGAGAAGAAACCATTATTCTAGCTGACTCCAAGTATGTGGTAGTGGGATGAAGGTACTTGTTGTTGATGATGGTACATTACAAGTTCAATCAACATGGGAGTAGAGGTGATGAACCTCCGTGCTCGGAGATCAATTCTAAAATCTGTGCCCAGTTAACGAGTTCCGTATGTTTGAATGTTTTAATTGGTGGAGGATATCAGTTGGGAGATTTTGAGTATGAGACCCAACCTCCATATTTGTTATATCGGAATGCAGCTCAAGAAGTTAATGGCATATGGTTTTACAATCAACAAGCTGCTGCAAATCTTTTCAGCAGGTATTGATGGTTGGAAATTTTTACTCTATGCAGATGTCTTTGGCAATATTAATTGTCATTATATTTTTCTATTTTAAATGGCTGAAACTGTTGGCTGGATATGACCCTCTCTTTTATATTGTGAAAAGAAACTGGCTCTAAGAGATGGCTTTAACAAACTATCTATCTAGTAACTTCTTTATGCCTTCTAATTATGCCTTTTGTCATTCAGTTTTCTTCCCTTCGTGACTTCAATTACTGTTTTCTTCTATTTGTTGTTTGTGGAAGACCATCTCCTCTTTGATATGTTTGAAAATAGCAGGTTTAGGATATTGGTACAGTTATCCAAATTTATGGCGCACCACCAAAAAAAAAAAAAAAAAAAAAAAAAAAATTGTTTTCGAGCAAGAGAGTGGAGCAAACCCCTGACAAGTTGAAATTATCAGTAATCTAACAGTCAAATGCTCGATTATGCTATGAGATGACAGTTGGAGTTTGCAAATGAACTAAAAATATTTCTTACAGTAGCACTCGTTTAATAATAGTACATTATGTTCAAAGCTAAATGAAATTTCTGCTCCTGTTTATGTATGGGTATATATATAGAAGTGACTTATCAATGCAGTAATTCACTACATTGATGTTGGTCTTAGTCTAATGTAGCATAACTTTGTAGTTATGCAGCCACAAGTAAGAATTTTTATTTTGAGGTAACATTCATTTATCCATTGTTACTTTCTAAATTGAGTTTACATACACATAATTAATAACAATGTAGAAATTACTTGATCAAAAAACCGTATTAAATAATGTTTGAAAAGCACCAAACAATTGTTAATATTGTTTGGGAGTTTCCAAATTACAATGTGCTTTTCTTCAAAGAGGAATCAGGTCATCTTTTCTTCACCATGCCTGGTTCAGATTCCATATTCTGCCAGGATGCTGCCTGTTCGTTTTCTTTATTTTACACCTTTTTCATGTGGAGTGCCTTTCATATTTCACTAATCCACCTCATTAGCTGTATATTATTTGACGTAACAATTACTTGTGTACAGTTCTTTAACTCTTTGATGAGATAACCATTTCCTTGGCTAAATATGGGGAACACATTTATCTCTTTCTTAACACTAAGATCTTAGTTTCACCTTACCAAACTTATTTGAGCAAAGAAACATCATATGTCATCTGCTGTGATCTTGTTACCGTGAAAGATTCCTCAGCACACCAATTTTATCTGTTCTTTATATGTCAATGCACGTGCACATTATTGTTGCCAAACCTGTTTTTATCCCTTGCACACTGTTTGGTTGTTTATACTCTAAAACATACTAGTCATGAGGTTAACGAGCTGCGCATACTGTCACGTCCCGCTTCCCAAAATACGGAATACGGGTACGTGACTTAAATGGCCTCAATCCAACTATCAGGATGATTAAATCAATATCAGATACCAGTATTGACATACGTATATCGGGAACCGAGGGCTACACATACACTTGATTTTATTTTATCATTTAGATGAGCCACGTGACTGAAATGGTCTTGTTGGTGCAGGATACTGAATGCTCTCTCCAAGGTCCCTCCAAAACCCAAATCTTCTTCAGTTAAAAGATATTGTTACTATTGTATGACCCAATATGTTTCAATGTGCAACCTCTGTGAACTTTTATATTGTCATGCTTAAATTTTCTAGGAATTATTACTTTTCACAGACCATTACACACTTCCTTGCCTTTTTTTCATAATTTTTTAATTTATCTTTTTAGAAAATGGTGGGACAAATGACCTCCCTTGTTTCATTAATTAGACTTAATGGACCCAAAAAGCCCTATAATGGGGATTCCTTGTAAGTTATTTCTGCACAGTTCCATATTTAATTATTGTGGGATTGAACATGAATTTATTTGTGTTCCTAATTCCTATTTAAATACAACATGATTCTGCTCTACTTGAAAGAGAATCAAAACCTACCATAAATAAGTTGTTATCATTTATTACGAATTTTTGCACTTATCATCTGCATTGACTTGAAATTTGCCTTTGGTCCATTCATCTCTCTAATTTTTAAGAGTCAAATGAATTTTTCTACTTGCATTTGCAACAGAGACTTGTTGACTAGGTTTTGCAATGGTGTCCCTCTTCTATATTTCCTAATATAGTAGTAGGTTCTGTTCCATTGATATATTACGTTCCTGAAACCACTCATCTTGTGATCAAACGGAAAAGAATTTGCACCAGGCAGACTTAAAATGCTGTATGATAGGTGTAGGGGCCGGAAACCGGAAAGTTTGGCGGTCGGAGAAAGTGGTTTTAGCTGTAAAAAGATTCCTTGATTCAAGCGAAACGATTACAACCAAAAAGAACTACTCTTCCCTCTTTTCCAGTTACAAGGAGGGAGGATGTCTGAATCTTCCCTTTGTTTAAAGCTGGGTTCTTCGTGTGGTGATGGAGAGTGAATCTTGTTCTCCGTTGACCAGATGACCGTCTAGACCCGGGGGGTCTTCTCTTCGGTCGGTAGAAAGAGTAACTCAGCTCCGTCTACCAAAACTCTCAAAGAGGAGGTAGGCGAAGAGCGGCTAGTACTCAGTAAGCTCGCTGAAGAGTCGTGCTTCTCTCTTGATGATCCTCCTGCCTGGATTCGATCGATTTTGATGATGCCCCTATCTCAAAGCTCTCTCTCTTCAAAACTCCGATCTTTGCCAAGCTTCGATCCTCTCAAGCCTCTCTCTTTTTAAGCTTCTCTCCAAAAACTCCGATCCTCTCTTCATAGCAAAAAGGCTATTTATAGGGATCTCAGGGGGTGAAGGTGCCTCCTAAAACGCTCCCGAATGAGGGGCCACTACCCGCTACATGCGCGGTGACTGGCCCCGCAATCAGGGCAGTTGCAACTGAGACGCGGGCGTTGGGCCGAACGCGCCTTGAGTTTGAGACGCGGGCGTCGAGCCAAACGCGCATGAAGTTTGAGACGCGGGCTTCGGGCCTTCACGTGGATGGATGCTGAGGCGAGGGCGTCGGGCCGATGCGCCTGGATGCTGAGGCGCGGGCGTCGGGCCGATGCGCCTTGATGCTGAGGCGCGGGCGTCGGCCGACGAGCGTCTTGATGCTGAGACGCGGGCGTCGGGCCGACGCGTCTTGATGCTGAGACGCGGGCGTCGGGCCGACGCGTCTTGATGCTGAGACGCGGGCTTCGGGCCGACGCGTCTGAACGTTGTGACGCGGGTTGTAGAGCCAACGCGTCTTAATGCTGAGACGCGAGCATCGATTTCTCGCGTCTAGAGCTTGAGACTCTGCTTCCTTAATGGCTGGTCTGTTAGTCATTTTTAGACAGCCTACAGAACCCCCTCCAAAGTTTCTGATATTCCGCAGTTGAATGGGACGGATTTCGGAATACTTTGGATCTTTAGCCGTGTTCGCGTTTTATGACTGGACTGTTGATGCTTCGGGTTTGATCTTATCTGGAATTGGTCTTCGTGAGTGTACTGTTGAACTCTTTGAAGCCGTCAGAGTTGATCATGTGAGTGTCTAGATACACAGTCTAGACCTCCCGATTGCTTTTAGTCTGTCACGGGTGCGCTTTTGGCCGGGAGTGGTTGGTGTCTGTTTGCGTCAGTGTACTGTTGAACCGACTTTGCAGAAGTAGGAGACTGGACGCAGGTTCTTTTTGAAAAAGCAGAGACTGCTTTAAAGACGCGACTTCTTAGCGAGACGCGATGTTTGGCCTGTTTGAGGGACGCGGGCTTTGGAGAGACGCATCTCTTGAAATGCAGACGCGATTTTCTGGGTGCATTTATGATGATGCTGACGGGGCATATCCACCGAAGAGCCGCGTACTTTGGGACGCGCACCTGTGCCATGTCATGATTACGCCGCCAGCTGGCCTGGGGAAACGGCGAGATTTCGCCTTTTGGCGCGCGGATCCCCCGGTTCATTAAATGAACTGCTCCACGTGTCAACTTCTGACTTGTGGCGGGGTCGCGACGCATGATCTTCCCTGTTCAAACAATGATTTGGCTCCACGCGTCAGGCAGCGATTCGCTGCAGCGTTTATTGGGCCAAACGCTGCGTATCTTCGCGAATCTCTGTGCCTATAAAAGGCAACAGTTAGAGAGATGTATCTTCTTCTCCGAACGAACGCATCTTCTGAGAAAAAGAACTTCCTTCTCTGTTCAACTATTCATCTCCTCGCTCGGATTTCTTGATCTTCAATGGCTCCCAAGACGAAACTGACTGCATCGACCTCAAGGGCGACCGTCGCCGAGGCTGAGAGAGATGCTTCCTCTGCGCAGGAGGGTGTTTTCCGAGGTAAAAATGCACCTTTGGTGTGGGTTCCGCCACATGTTCATAGATAAGAACCTTTAACACAAGATCGTGTTTGATTCTCGGACGCTGTCCTTGAGATGATAACCGGGGCGCGGGCCTGATGATCCGACGCTGGTGAACTCTGCACTCTGGGTCCTTCACTTAGAATATTTCTAATTGTGAAGGTCTCTGGACGCGATTTGTAGAACGCGGATTTGATCCATGCGTTCTGTGCCGCGTTTTGTGCCATCAGGCGCTGGCGTCCGAGTCCAAGCACTTTGAAATTTCACAAGTCTTGGTTTGCAGAACGCGGATTTGATCCTTGTGTTCTGTGTCTTCAACCGCCGATTTTGTAGAATCTGGCGTTTGAGTCCAAGTACTTCGAATTTTCATAAGCAGCTTTGCAGGTCTGGACGCGGATTCGAAAAATTCCTGCGTCCAGTATCTCTTCTGCGTTTTGGTGCAAGTTCGCAGGTCTGGACGCGGATGATAACTCCTGCGTCCAATGTCTCGGCTGCGTTTTGAATTATGAACACTTAGCGTCTTCCCTTATTTTTGGCAAAGTATCTGACCAAGTGTCTTTTTCTTTTGCAGTGCCGCATGTTTCAGGTTCACTCGCCAAGATGCACCATTTCGGCCGCGTGGGTGGTGCCGACCGGGGCTTGACCTTTGTGCAAAGAATGAGTGTCCCCGTGACTGCTGACCAGTTGCTGGATCGCAGGCTCTCTAATGTTAACAGAAGAACCTTCCGGGCACTTATGACCGATGCCGCGCTCAAAACGGATGACGGTGTCAGGTTGGAGAAGCCTGCCTTCTTCTTTGGGGATCATATTATGATGATGGCCGTCGTGTGTCTGAGGGGACCTATAAATGGCTCCGTGAGATAAAGGGCGGAAGATTCTTTCTTCCAGACATGGAGAGGATGTTCCCGATGTCCTACTTTCAACACATGTCTGTTCCCCGACAGATGGAATGGGACATTTCCCAGTATATCCCTGAGATCGCCCTTGGTGACTTTGGCCTCCAAAAGGTAGACCGCCATGATAGTCATGACGGGTCAGTTGTCGGACTGTTCCCTGCATCGTCCAAGCCTGAAATCCCAATTGGAGAGATCCCGGAGCTTGCTACCACCTTCCTCAATTCCTTCATAGAAGCAGGGGGTGACTATCCTGTCGACTTCCGTGCGTATGGATGGGTCCATTCTCCAGAGAATTATTGGTGGGGTAGGATGGTGGGTTTTGTCCTTACCAATCTTGAGGGGCCGCTGAAGCGTGTGGGGCTGTACCCAGCAGTCAGGGCCGTGCAGTGGGGCGTCCCGATGAGTTCCCATAACTTCTTTGGGATTCTGGAGCGCTACAATCCTCGGACGGGGACATTCTTTACTCCGGTTGGAGAGATGGGCCTTGCCCTACACGAATTGTATGAGGTCTCCGGGTTGTCGTCAGGGGATATTCCTTACGAGGAATTTGTCCCAACCACCAGGGAGCTGCGCCTTTTGGAAAAAGAATCTCCTCAAGTGTATGAGACCTACTGGGAGGTGATGTGCCATTTCTACATCTGCGGTCAGACAACTGCCTGGAGGTCAGGAGGCGTCAAGCAACTATCCTGGGCTGATTATTTGTTTAATAATGTCAGCAATAAAGATCTCCCAGTAATCCGACTAGCTCCTAGTTCTGGTGGGGAAGTTGAAGACAGGATCGACGCAGCTTCTGACAAGTTCTACACCACGGAGTCGAACGAGGACGGCTTCGACCCTGACTTGGTCTTTGAGAGCTTTCACCATCAAGCCCGGACCTCTATTTCTGATCAGGCGCTGTTGGCGGGCTTCCTGATGTTGTGGCTGAAGAGGTGTGTGGTGCCCACGCTACCACATGAAGTTATTGTGGCAGATGTGGTGTACCCGGCGGTACTCTTGGCTCATGGCCACCCCATAGCCCTTCTTCCCGCCGTGGTGGCTGGTATTCAAAGCGGGCTGCGGGTGTTGACCAAGAGCTTCTGCGGACCCCCAAAGACTGCTAATTCTCGTGGGGAGCCGTATACCGACTCAGAGGGGAACCCGACGGTGAAGCACCCCAACCCGCGAATTGAGCTGCCTTACACGTACCTCATGGCTTGGTACGTGATGCATTGCCCGTCTCTAATGACGGCAGCGCGTGGGAGCGTGGATCATATCCCATTTGTGCAGCGGCTGGAACGTTCAGAGTGGCATGACACCTACCTGTATTACATTAGGAAGCGTCTTTCCTGTGCCGCCAACTACCAGCTCAACCGCTGCTTTCCAGAGGTTCAAGATGCAGCCCCCGGGGAGCTGTTCACGGATGTCGCTGGGCGGGATGACTTCTCGCAATTGCCTGCTGGAGCCTTCTGGTGGTTGATCAATATACGACCAGGATATGTGCTGTTTCGCCAAGGAACTTCCTGCACTATCGAACCGTATATGCCAAGTCGTTTTGCCCGACAATTTGGCTATGATCAGCTTTACGTCGGGAATCCCAATGCTCAACTTGCCTTTGACGGGAACCTGTTCGAAGGCGCTCGGGCTTGGTATTACAGTGTGGCTGGAGGGACGGGAGCAACGTTCCATCTACCCGACGAGGCGCCTAAGTGCCGTATGAGCTTCAGCTTCTGTACTTGGTACTCCCAAGCCGGCCAGACGCCAGATCTTATTCCGGAGTCTTCATGTCTTGAGAGTATCAATGCCAGTCTCGAGGAGAGGTCTGAATCCAGTAAACGTACTAAACTTCTCGACCAGTACCTGAAAGCTCAGAGGGAGGTCGAGAAACGATCGAGGAGGGAGCCCCCAGTAGTGAGGGCGGCACCGCGACCGGCAAGGGCAAAGCCGCAAGCGACGAGGGCGGAGCCACCAGCAATGAGAGTGGAGCCGCGACCGGCAAGGAGGTCGAAGCAATTAGCGAGGAAGCGTCGTCGACGCTCTGCTTCTGTAGTTGAGCCTGCCCCAAAGAAGGCTCGGAGGGACTTAACGGCTGAAGTCTCTCAATCCAGAGCTATCTCTGCTGGAGTTGAGGCTCCTCCTGAAGGTGTCCCTGTTAGAGTTGAGGAACCGCTGGAAGATGAAGATTTTCCAAGCTCGGTCCGTGCTCCTAGGTCGCGCAGCGAGACCGTGGAAGAAGGGGAGCTCGTTGAGCGACCCCTTGTTGCTGGTGATACCGAGTCACCGGAGGTTGACATCATGGGCGAGTCTCCTTCTGCTCATGAAGGGAGAGACGAGGTACAGCAGCCGGGGTCTCCTAGTGTCTTTATTTCCAATCCTCGGGCAGTCGACCCTAGTCCTACCACTGGAGTGATTGGGGGTAAGGCTCCTGTTGCGGAGCTTCCTCGCGTGTGGCGCTATCGTCTTCTTCGTCATCGGGAGAAAGTGACTTTGAAGATAAAGTCGACTATGGCGATGAACCCGCTCTTCCTGATCAGGGCGGATTCTTTGACGTCTCGGAGGAGGAACAACATGAGGGTGAATCATCGACTGCGTTACCGCTGGCGATAATCCCTGCTGAAGGTACAACTTCGCATGTCGAGGCGATGGAAACAGAGTTGACCCAGCCCAAGGGGATTGAGGCTTCGGCCGCTGAGATAACCTCGGAGGGGGCAGCTGTTGAAGTTGGGGAGCCTTCCCCTTTGCCAGGAGGGGAAACAACCATTGAGGCTGAGGAGGCTCTCACTCCGCCGGTGGAGAAGGCTACTGCTGAAGCTGGGGAGACCCCCATTCTACAGGACTCGACGCCTCTGGACCTCGAACCTAGTAAGGCAGCTCTGACTGAGGGGGCTCAGGTGGGGAGTCTGACGATCAGCACCCTTCCAGAAGGCCACACAGCTCAATCCTCGGTGGAAGTTTCTGAAGAGGTTGTGCTTACAGCTCCTTCCTTGGTCGTGGAAGCTCCTGCAGAGGCAGCGCTCCAGGAAGCGCCAGTGGGTAGTCTTGTTCTTGCCACATCGACGGCTGGCACGGCTCTTGTGCGAGAAGACCCGCCCTATATCCCTTATCCCGTGACAGAAAAAGGGTCGGGAAGCTTCTCAGGTGGTGAAGACATGGGGGAGCTGGCACGTCAGATGGTGCAACAATTCTTCACCTCGATGGGATCATGTATTGATCTCATCTTCCGTGGACACAGCACCTTCCAGTTCGCCCAGAGGCTTCTTGAAAATATGGCCATGAGCGTCGAATTGGCGGGAGGCCCTTCACTTGCCAGGGCATGCCTACGGGTGGTAGAGCAACTTGGAGATAACCTGCGGGAGCTGGAATCTTTGGAAGATGCTGGCTCTTTTGATGAAGCCCAGGCCACCTGACTAGGCTCCTAGCTGCTCAGGAACGGGAGCGACAGGAGGCGGAGGCACAGATCGCTGCCGAGGTCCGTGACCTTGAATATTCCAAGGCTGAATTTCAAAAATTAGCCGGAGATTCGAGGGAATCTGAGCTCAGTGTGCAGAGCACGGAGCAAGTCATCCTCAGAACTCGGGACATTATCGCCAAGGCGGAAGCTGTTCTTGCGCTAAATGAGGAGAAACTTGTCTCCCTCAAAAAGGAGCTTGAGGAGCAACGGGCTGCTACGGCGCGAGCTGAAGAGAGTCTGTCTCTGCAATCTTCTAGGGTGGAATCTCTGCGGATGCAGCTGTCTGCCAGAAGTTTCTTATCTGAGGCGGAGCTGCGGGACCGGGCTATCATGGAGGCTGAGAGGACGCGCCAGCATGAGATTCACCGCCTTAGGGAACAAATCCGTTCCTTGGTGAACCAGACATTTAGCCTTCTTTTTTTTTTCTGTAAAGAAAAGGGACACTCTATTAAGAGTGTTTGTATCCACTTCTATCATTTTTTGATATAATAGAAGTTTTCTTTAAAGCTTTTGTCCCAATTTCTTTGTCTTGTTGTGGATGAGTCCAACTCTTGATCACCAGTCGTGATTACTGAACTTAGGTAGGACTAAGTTCTTTTAATGAGACGCGGTCTTGGCGAGACGCGGCATTAATCCCGTAGAATGAGACGTGGCATCAATCTATGGGGACTTAGATTTCACCAAGTCTTTTTGACGAGACGCAGCGGCGATCACAGGGTGAGACGCGGTCGTCAGTCTACCGGAACTTAGATTTTACTAAGTCCTTTTACTGAGACGCAGCGTCAATCATAAAGTGAGACGCGGTCATCATTTCATAAGAACTTAGATTCTACTAAGTCCTTTTGATGAGACGTGGCGTCAATCACAAATCGGAACGCGGTCTTCTTGATGAGACGCAGCATAGAGTGAAAACGCGGCCTCCGAACGCATCGTCAATCACAGGGTGAGACGCGGTTCTTAGTTCATGAGAACTTAGGCAGGACTAAGTCCTTTTGACAAGACGCAGCATCAATCCATAGGGAGACGCGGCCATCATTGTTTCATGAGACGCGGCATTCGTTCAGGGAGACGCGGCTCTGAATAACGCGGATCTGCTTCTGCGAAGAAGGAAGCGGATCAGGCAGACGCGGGAGACGCAGCCTTGTGCCTTTCCCTTAATTCTGAGGGGACGCGACTTTGACTCGCGCAGGCATCTTTCTGGGACGCGGATGGGTGGATAGTTCTTCAATCCGCGTCTGGGTGTAAACTCCCAGGCGTTACATACAGCCTGTCATAGGGATTTGGTGTGATCTTTAAACGTCAGATGCGGATTTTCCGCTTTGTTTCCCGAAGCAGTTGTCCACGCGTCGGCTGCTGATTGGGCTTGAGTATTGATTCTCTTAAATGAGAAACCAGTGCGGGCGGTTGGAGATCAGCGCCAGCGGCGGTTCTCGAAGCAGCGTTACACGCGTCCGGCCTTTATTGGATCTTGGCAGTTGTGCAGTTATTAATGCCGGCGGTTCAGATTACGGGGCCATTAACCGCTGTTATCAGGAGCTGCCTATAAATAGGGCGCCCCTTCTCCCTTCAATCCTGCCTTTGGACTATTTTGTTTTTTTGAAAGAGAGAGCGCTTTGAGAACCTTCATCTTCCTCAGCGAATTGTCTCCATGGATGAGGATGGCTCTGAAGATGACCCAGGGCTTTTAAGCTCCTGTTTGGTCTCTTTAGGAGAAAACAACTCTTTGCCCTGTGACCGCGTTTGCGTCCTGGTGCAGAGATTACAACTCTTGACAGAGGTCTCTACGGGTATGCAGTTCGTTTCACCATGACATTTTAGATTTACCATGGCCTGTACCTTGGCTTCATGTCATCTGGACCCCCTCATGAAGTCTGCATTGGTGCACTCCTTCTGGAATTTGTACCATGGGCTTGAACTTCTCCGGACGCGCGTGCAGGAATCTTTGGCATTGGCGTTGGCGCGTTTTATGGCTTGTGCCTTAGCGCGTTTCATGGCCAATGCCTTGGACGAATTCCAAAAAAGGTTTCAGACCCGCACCTTGCAACTCCTGTTCATGGAGATGGCAATTTTCGGCGTCTGTGCCTTTTCGGCGTTTGTGCTCTTTGACCTAGGCACAGAATGGGACCGCGTTTTGATTCGCGTTTGTCTCTGCTGACGCAACAGTTTGGCTTGCTGCACGTGTCATTCCTGCGTCTTGGTAGACTGCATGGATCATTCCCGCATTTGGCTGACTGCGTGGATCATTCCCGCGTTTGCCTCTGCTGACTTAGTTTTTCTCTGTTTACACTAAGCTGCAGATTGTTCTAATTCTCTCTTTTTGTTCCTTGCAGGCTTGCTGGGCCCTTGGAAGAATACTTCGGTCGGCGAACTCGTTCAACCTTCACCTATGAGAGAATATATTATGGTCCTCGTCACCTATAAGAGAGTATATTACATCTCTGACGAGGACCCAACCCTCGCCAAGGTCTCTTCAGATCTGGTGCAAGAGACGGATAGGCTGAGTACCGGCGAGGGTGGTCCGGCGGTTGCGGCGGCGGATGAGATCCTCTTCCTCTCCCACTCCGGAAGTCACATCAAGGACACTCCGTTGGATGGCCTGCTGGGGAAAGGGATGGTGATGAATGCAGGACTCTCTGCTGCCGCTGGACCGAGTGG
Source organism: Agave tequilana (assembly GCA_038442645.1). Lineage (NCBI taxonomy): Eukaryota > Viridiplantae > Streptophyta > Magnoliopsida > Asparagales > Asparagaceae > Agave > Agave tequilana. The sequence goes on from JAVJIF010004048.1 coordinate 38,945, forward strand.
AGGGTGGCATCCTTTGTGATGACTCCTAAACTTCTGCTCTCACCCCAAGAGTGACTCCATGTTTGTTGGATAGTCTACTAGGGAAAGAGACGCGCCTGAACGAAGGGTTGCAGGACCTTCTATTGCCACTGGACCTCAAGAACACCATTGCTCTTGGCTTGGTCAGCTAGGGCGCTTTCGAAGTTGGCGTCACGCATCAAAGTGCAACCGGCTCCAATTGTGCACCTGGGATCAGATGCAGTTTCAAGGAGTGAGTACGGCCTCAGAGAGAGAGAGGGACTTCTTTGTACTCCTTAATTGTAACACTCAATCTTATTGTATAAGAGAGCGTTTTGTATCACTTTCATGTGTTTGGATATGAATAAAAGTGACACTTTTCTTTTTGCCTCTTTCTGTTGTCTTGAACGTTTTGTTTTAGAAGCAAAAGAATAATTTTGGTGGACCCGCCACTTTATAAAAGAAAGTGACGAGTGGAGCGCGTACCCCCAGAGAAGGTGAACTTTTATCAAGGATTTGGGATTAACTTGATTTAAGATCAGCTGGGGATTTTGATGGAAGCATTGTTTATCGGTGTAATGTTAACCAACAATGCCTCCAAAATGAATTTGATACTCGGTTGGGGAGAATATCAAATGAAACTAGACTCGTGGGGAATCTAGTAGGATTTTTACCGTTAGAGGTGTGATATTAACTTAACGGTTTAGAAGTAGTCTTGTCAGAAGTGTAATATTAACTTGACAAGGACGTGAGTTAGAGGTGTGATATTAACCTAACTCATCAGCATCTCAGTTTTATTTGGGAAAACTGAGGGTGTCACTGTCATAGGTGTGATGTTTAACTTAACAGTGATAGAAATGCTAGAGGTGTAATGTTGAACTTGGCATTAGTCGTCTCGGCTTAAGGAAGTCAAGGAAAGGTCATAGCCATAGGTGTATTGTTGAACTTAGCAATGACTCGGATGCTAGAAGTGTAGTGTTAACTTGGCATCGTCTATTTCAGCTTCGATATGGAAGTCTGAAGAAAGGTGACTGTCAGAGGTGTGATATTAACTTGACAGGCACTCGAGTACCGCTTAGAGTGTAATGTTAACTTTAAACAGTAGTTTTGTCAGAGGTGTGATATTAACTTGACAAGAATTTGCTTACGATAGGAGCAATTTGAGGACCTGTCATTCTGTTGATGAGAATTGACAAGTGGAATTTGAGGTGCCAGAGGTATAGTGTTAACTTGGCAAATTTGAGAGTTTGTTACTCTATGCAGAGTTAACAAGCCAGGTTTGTACTCGACGAAGAGTATTCATTACCAGAGGTATAGTGTTAACATGGTAATGATTGCATTTTGTGGTCCTACCATTCTATGGATGAGAATTGGTAAGGGATTTTGGAGGGAAGAGTGGAATCAAATCCACTTAGGATTTTTAGCAAACCCTCAGCTGTCAACGGATTTGAGGTGCCTTTACCAACTACCGTTTGAGTTGGCTAGCCATGCTATTCCCCTTAGCATGATGAGTGTCGAAGACTTATGTTGGACTTAAAAGCCAACATTTCTTCTATCCTTAGCCGTCGGAGGCGTCGGATCAAATGGGAACGTGTCCCTTAGGATTTTTAGCAAATCCTCAGCTGTCAACGGGTTGTCATGCCTTTACCAACTACCGTTTGAGTTGGGCTAGCCATGCTATTCCCCTCAGCATGATGAGTTGTCGAAGACTTATGTTGGACTTAAAAGCCAACATTTTCTTCTATCCTTAGCCGTCGGAGGCGTCGGATCAAATGGGAACGTGTCCCTTAGGATTTTTAGCAAATCCTCAGCTGTCAACGGGTTTGTCATGCCTTTACCAACTACCGTTTGAGTTGGGCTAGCCATGCTATTCCCCTCAGCATGATGAGTTGTCGAAGACTTATGTTGGACTTAAAAGCCAACATTTTCTTCTATAGCCGTCGAGGGCGTCGGATGTTTGATCAGAGGTGTATTTTTAACTTGATCGGTGGAAGAATGCCATCTAGGGATAGTATTTCTTCAGGAATTTGCCATTGATTGGCATCATGAGTGTATCGCCATTTGAGGTTATGAGGCGATACGATCCATTTGAGTAGACTGACTCTACCACAAATGGTCCTTCCCATTTGGGTTGGAATTTTCCTTTCGTCTTGTGTGTCATGACCATGGGTCTTCGGACGGCTAAGACGAGGTCGCCCTTCTTGAAAGTTCGCGATTTGACTTTCTTGTTGAAGGCTCTGGTGATACGAGCTTGGTAAAGCTCGATTTGTTGTTGGGCCTGAAGACGCTTGTCGTCCAAGGCTTCCAATTCTTGGAGTCGCTGTCGATGCTTCTCCTCTGTTGTCATTTCCGCTGTCAAGGCGACGCGAAGAGATGGAATTTGGATTTCCAGTGGAAGGACGGCTTCGCATCCGTACACCAAGGAAAATGGCGTGGCTTTAGTTGGGGTTCGCACAGTCGTGCGATAGGCCCATAAGCATTCGCCCAACTTATCGTCCCAGTCTCGTTGACTTTTCGAGACGAATTTCTTGAGAAGCTTGCCAATAGTCTTATTGAAAGCTTCTGCGAGGCCGTTAGCGGGCGGATAGTATGCCGTTGATGACACACTCTGGATTCTGAACTTGGCGCAGAATCTCTGAAAAGCCTGGCTGATGAACTGGGGTCCATTGTCATGGACAATCCGCCGAGGCACACCGAACCGGTAAATAACGTGATGTTTCACGAACTTGATCACGTTAGAAGATTTCACCTCTTGCAAAGGGATAGCTTCGGCCCACTTTGAGAAGTAATCGGTTATCGCTAGAATGAACCGATGTCCCTTTGATGATGGTGGGCTGATAGGACCAATCACGTCCATCCCCCACATTTCGAAAGGCCAGGTAGAGGTCGTAGAGTGGAGGTATCCTGGTGCTTGATGGATGAAATCGCCATGTATTTGACAGGCGTGACATCTTTTGGCATAGGCAACAGCATCGGCAACCATCTTGGGCCAGTAGTAACCCAATCTTTGGAGTCGGTTTGCCAGCTTCGGGCCAGGTGATGAGCTCCACACGTACCATCGTGGGCTTCTTTCAACACTTCGTGGGCTTCTTTTAATGAGAGGCACCGGAGCAGGATCCCATCATGCGATCTACGATACAATGTTCGCGAAATCGCATTGTAGTAGAATTTGGAGGCTTTCCTTCGGATGGCAGCCGCCTCCCTGGTGTCTTCGGGCAAGATGCCGTACAAGACAAAATCAATGTAGGGGAATCGCCAGTCTTTAAGTTCTGGATCGGTCGACACTTCAAGTGTTTCCTTACCGCGACGATCTCCCGTTGACCTCTGGTAGTCTCCGAGGGGCTTTTTGGGCAGTATAGGTCGTGGCTATAGACGAATACCTTCTCCATTGCTCCAGCTGGAAGAGCTAAGGAGGCAGCAAGGGATGCAAGTGCATCTGCATGCGCATTTGCTTGCGCGGTACATGGTCGATGTAGAAGTTTGAAAACCTCTCGGCCATGTGAATTGTCGCGTTGTAGTAGGGTACTAGATCTTCATGCCTGACCTCATACTCTCCGCGAACTTGGCTGACGATGAGTTAGAATCACCGTATGCCTCGAGATTTTTAACGCCAATCTCATCGGCGAATTGCATCCCAATCAAAAGAGCGTTGTATTCCGCCACATTGTTGGAACAGGGCTCGGTTAACGAGATAGCTCGGGGAATCACGTAATTTTGTGGGGAGACGAGTACCACTCCTACCCCCGCTACTGTGTGTCCCTCCGAGCTTGCCCTTGATGCACCGTCGAAGAAAAGTTGCCATACTTGACTTTCGAACGACGTCTGAGCTAGGCAGACTTCGGCGACCTCATCTGGGAGATCCTCGTAGAGTTTGGCTGCCCTGGGATCTGGGTGTTCAGCTAGGAAGTCCGCCACCGCTTGTCCTTTAATGGATTTTGTGGCAGAAAATGCATCTCATATTGTGATAGCAATATGGCCCATTTTGCCAGCCGGCCATTTAGTGAAGAAGGCTTTGTCATGAGTAACCTCAGGGGGTTGACTTTGGATATGACATTTATGGTTTGGCCCACCAGATAGTGTCGCATTTTCTGAATGGCGAACACCAGTGCCAAACATTCCTTCTCGATCGGGTTGTACCGATGTTCGGCTCCGATCATCGTTCTACTCAGGTAGTAGATTGCTTGTTCTCGCCCCTGGTCATCATTCTGAGCTAGTAGAGCTCCCAAAGAATGATCCATTGATCGGACGTACACCAGGAAAGGCTTTCCGGATACCGGAGCTGCCAGGACTGGTGGTTGGGTGAGGTAGTGCTTGATCTCCTCAAATGCTTGCTGGCAAGCGTCGTCCCAAATGAACGAAACGCCCTTCTTCATCAGCTTAGCGAAGGGTTGGCATCTCCCGGAGAGATTTGAAATGAATCTGCGGATGTATACCAATCGTCCTTGTAATCCTCTGAGCTCCTTGAGGCTTCTGGGGGGTTGCATCTCTTGGATAGCACGGACTTTCTCCGGATCCAAATGGATTCCTGTGGAAGTCACAACAAACCCTAGGAATTTGCCACTGGTTACCCCCAGGAAGGACTTGGTGGGGTTCATCTTCAATTGATGAGCCCGCATGATGTCGAAGACCACCCTCAGGTCTGCTATGTGATCACCTTTAGTGCGGCTTTTCACCGCAATGTCGTCGACATAACATTCCACCGTTTTGCGTATCTGCCGATGGAAAATGGCATTCATGGCCCTTTGGTAGGTTGCCCCCGCATTTTTCAGACCGAAGGGCATGACGGTGTAGCAATATACCCCTAGAGGTGTCCTGAAGGAGGTGTGCTTTTCGTCATCGGGATACATCTTGATTTGATTATATCCTGAGAACCCGTCCATAAAGGACATTCGCTCGAATCCACAAGTATTGTCAATCATGACATCTGTGATTGGCAATGGGAATTCGTCTTTGGGGCAGGCCTCGTTTAGATCACGGAAGTCGATGTAGATCCGGATCTTCCCGTTCTTCTTGGCGACGGGGACGATGTTGGCTACCCAGTCGGGATGCTGTTCCTCCCTGATAAAGCCGGAGTCAATAAGCTTCCTGACTTCTGATTGGATTGCCTCCATTATCTCTGGACGGAACCGTCGCTGCTGTTGTTTAACGGGCTTCATGTCCGGATTGATGTTGAGGCGATGCATAGCCACTTGAGGATCAAGTCCAGGCATGTCCTCATAATTCCAGGCGAAGACATCTATATACTCTTGTACAAGAGATATTAGATCCTTCTTCTCTGGAGGCGACAGGCCGTCACTTATGAAGATGGGTTTAGGATTGTCTTCATCTCCTAGGTTGACTTGAACAACCTTGTCTTCTGTGGGTGGCTCACGCTGTTCAAAGCGGTGTCCCAAAGAGCATTCAAATGTTTGATCCAAGGATCTGTATCGGATTGGATCATTTCTTCATCTTCATCCTCCAGATGGCTTGTCGAAACCATGTTTACTGAAAGCCCTTTGAAGATGTTGCCGACACTGACATCTGATTCCCATGACGACGTGTCTGATGAGCAGTCATGACTTGACAGTCTCTCCGAATCAGAGGCTGATGGCACTGGAGTTGATATATAGCCCAACCCCCGGCGCGTCCGATGATAGTAATCAGGGGTTTTCCCTTTCGGTACAAAGGATCGAAGCAGTGTTCTTCTTCCTTTTCCGAAGTTCAACCTAGGCCTGTTGGTTAGATCATACCCCATGCGCTTCATCATCTTGAGCGTTCTTGGTTCATAATGATCGAACTGAGGGGATTCATCCTCACCTTCCGATTCTTCGTGGGGCATTGGTTCAGATGCGATTCGCCCAAAAAGTATTGGTCTTTGGCCTTTTCGTCCGGCTGGAACCATGAATACAGACTCTTGCGCGTCACCATTATCTTGGTATGTCCCGAAGGATGATTTCACCGGTACATGCAAAGATGTCAAAGCATCTATTGCCGACCAGAGGTCATCGTCCATGTCGGTACTAGTATCCGACGGTATTGAATCAGACTCACACGCAGGGAAGTACGCGAAATCTAAATCTTCATTAATATACCAACCCCGCATCGTCGGTGGTATCAACATCGAGCTTATTAGTGCTCTTTACAAGTGGTTCCAACTCCCACAGGCACTCTTCTTTCTGGCTCAATGTCAGCTTCATTACCAGAGTCTGGCTCCTCTGGTTGTGGGGTTTCATTAGTCTCCTCCGGATCCTGATATAAGAGGGAGTCCGTGAAATAATTTTCAACCCCTTTAAACGGATGCCTTTCGGCAATCAACGTTCGGACCTGTCCACTCTCGTCAATGTATTTCATGACTTGGTGGAGAGTAGAGGGAACGATGGAATTGTGGTGAATCCATGGTCGTCCCAGCAACAGGTTGTAGGAAGTGTCCGCGTCAATGACGTAACACGTTACTTCTGACTTGAGGCTCCCGATCTGGCATTTGAGCTTGATCTTCCCCATTGGGCGGGAGCTGTTGGCATTGAACCCGTAAATAGTCGTCTGGGTAGGGCTCAGACGATGGGTAGGAATGCCTAGAAACTGCATAACCCGGCGAGGTATGATGCTCAGCGCGGACCCTGGGTCTACCTGGATGCGGTTCACCTCGGATGGCCCAATATACCCTGTGAAGTATAGGGGTCGGTCATGCTTCCCTTTAACCTGCATGTCATCTGTTGTGAAGGTGATGCAGGGAGCATTTGGGGAGGTGTGGAGGCAATCCTCTTCATCTTCCTCCCTTGGCACGCGGGTCATAAAGACCTCAGCATTTGCCAGAGCTTCTTGTAGAGCCTCTCTGGTTGACTTTGATAGCCTCAGGAGCTCATACAAGGTAATGCGTGCCGGGATGTTGGCTAGTTGAGCCAAGACGTCGAAGCGGTAAGGTGTCGAGGATCCTTCCGTTACACCTTTCGCAAGAACTCGAGAAAACCGAGTTTCTTTCTGCTTCTCCCCAGGCTGTTTAGAGGAGGGCTTGGCTGGTTCCACGGCTGGTTGCGGAGAAGCCGCTGCTGTCTCGCCGTACTGCTTCAAGTATGCCTGTCCTGAACGGGTCCCGCCGTAGGTTGGCTGGGCTCTGCGGCCAGGACTATTGTTTCCTCTTCTGAGTCAGTCAGTGAGGGAACATCAGTGTCCGCTTCTCGAGAAGAGGCGCATATCACATGGCAAGATGAAGCCTTCCCTTTGCCTTTGGACTTCCTGTTGGTCACAGTCGTCCATTGTTGCTCGTCGACGAGGTCAGGGTGGACCCACATGATTTCCCCTCGAGGTGTAGGGACGGGTACCAAGCCTTTCTCCTGCTGCTGATGAGGGTCTGTGTTGACCACCCTCAGTTCTCCTTTCGGGACAGAGATCACCCCCACGGGTGTCGGGGGTCGTGTCCCAAACTGGAGAATCGACGTCATGTTGGCCGTCATCTTCTTCTGCTCCGGTCGGAGTTTTAATACCTCCGCGTCAATCAGAGCTTGAAGGATGTCCTTAAAGACATAGCAGCTTTTGGTAGGATGTCCGAGCATCCTGTGGTATAAGCAGTAGGTGGGATTGTCGGTCTTGCCGACCTCCTCCGGGCGTCTAATTTCAGGGAGCTTCAGTCGATTGCTCTTGTTGAGTAGCTTGAAGAGCGAATCGACGTGTTCCTCCTTGAAGGAATACTGCTTGTTGGGGCGGCTGGCTTGAAGAGCCACTTGCCCTGCCTGTTTGAGGTTTGGTGGGAGATTTGGTCTCCGTCGCCAAATTATCCTTCCGCTTGGTTTGGAGGGATGTGTCTGGTGCACGCCTTGTCGACCTCTCTGGCCTGGGCTTGCCTTCTTCCGCTCTGACGCGGGCGACAATCTCCTCAGCCTGTTCACCTTGCTGGACTAATTGTTTCCAGGTGCGGCTTTCAGCAACTCCTATTTGAGCAAGGAGTGAGGTTTGGAGATTATGGCGACATGTTTCCACCAGGGTGGCCTGGGTCATGCCGCTTGGACATCGGAGTGCCATGTTCCGAAATCTTTCTACGAAAGACTTGACGGACTCTCCTTTCGCTGTTTTGTAGCTAAAAGGGTAGGCATTGTGACCTCCGAATCATCTTCGAAGAAGCGTGTTAGAAACAGCTTCTCCAAGTCGCCCCAGTTCTTGATGGAACCTTCGGGGAGCTTCATGAACCATTCAAAGGCCAACCCTTTCAGGGTGCCGATGAACAGTCGCGCCAGGATGGCATCGTTATCTACCACATTCCCGGTCTGGGATTTGAAGTAGTAGATGTGCTGGTTGGGTGACCCCTTCCGTCGAATGCTTGGAGAGTTGGAGCCTTGAACTTAGGAGGGTACGGGACTAAGTCCCACTCGGCCGGATAGGGCCGGACTACCCCAGCTTCTTGGAGGCCTTTACGGTTGGTAAGGGCCTCGAGGCGCTGCTCCAGTTGACTCATTCTTTTAGCATGAGCCTTTCCGGGGTCTGGTCGCTTCTTGCCTGCGACGAGGGCTTGGACACATCCGAGGTAGATCGTCGTGTCTCGTCAGAAGATTCGGAGGGTGGGCTTCCTCCCTTCTCCCTTTCCCCTTCGGTCGTCTAGGAGGAGATCTCGCTCTTTCTTCAAGCAATTTCTCAAGCATATGCTTGAGGGAGTCAATGGATCTCTGTTGAGAGGCGATTATATCCATCTGGTGCTTCTGCGTCTGTTCTAAACGCCTGGTCGTCTCCTCAGGAGTGTCGGCCATGTAGGCGGAAGCCTCCTTCTCGACGGAAGAGTTTGAAGCCTGCGACTCCACTATAGCGGAGTGAGAACCACCCATTCTAATGCCGCGGGCTAAGGCATTATAGTCAATTGGGGGAATGGCCCCTGTCCGGGTGCGAGTGTGTTGATACACCCCCTCCGGTTCAGAATCAGATTCCTCTGAGTTGACCATTAGTTGTTTTCCCTTGCTTCTGCTAGTCATGTTTGCAGTAAGCTCCGGGTATTCAACATCTGAGAAGGTTCTCCTCCTGTGGGAGCGTCTTCTCTTGGCTGATGGGGGAATCAGGGTCAGCTGTCTAATTAAAGACGGCTGGTGCACGCCTGACTCGCAATGGCATCCAGAGAGCATCTGGATGAGCTGTTGACAGCAGCATGGAGAAGTGGTCTGATTGGCACTCCTCTTCCTTGTCAAATAATCCCTCAAATCTGTGGGAGGGGGATTAAAGAGACTGGTCTCGCAACGTCGACGACGGGAGACAGTCATGTGCTGTTCAGCCTGGACACAGGTTTCAGAAACGCGGCTGTTGCGTCGCGGCTGCGTCACGCGCGTCTGGCGTCTCTGTTGATATGAGACGCGACTTTCGCGTTGCTGTCTGCTGCGTTGGAGCAGAGAGACTTGGGAGAGAGTGGGCTGCTGGGCCCCACGCCTATGGGCGCGTGCTTCCTGCGTTTGACAAGACGCAGAAGCTTCGCTTCGGCGTTTGGCAAGTTGGTCTTCAGAGGGCTCAACTTGGGGAGTCTCGCGTTTGGGTCGCCAAACACGGACCTCTCGCACTAGACGAGGTGCGGGCAAGGCATCGGATCGTACGCTGCGTTCAACCCCAGTCAGAAAACCAACGGTTCCGACCGAGTGTTGACGCGCGCGTCTTCTCTGTCGACGCTCGGCATTCCGATTGCGCCGTGGAGGAAGAGAGAAGCCAACAACTTCCTGGTTTGTAGAACCAGGGGTGTTTGCCACGCGGGTCTCCTGAGAGACGCTGACGCGGGCGTTCTGTGCGACACGGTCGATCGCACCAGTAGATGTGCCGGGGACCACGCGGGCCTTCAGAGAGGCGTTGGCGCGTGTGTTCTGCGCGACGCGGTTGATCGCAGCAGAGGAGTCTGAGGTTACGCGGGCCTTCTGGGAGGCGTCGGCGCGTGAACCAAACTTGGCACAGTGGGCAGCAGGAGCACCCGATAGAGCCTCAGATTGGGCTTCAGGGGGCTGTCCACTTGAGACCCTGCGGCAGACGCGGGTCTTTGGGCTCTTGGAGCCAGAAGAGAGGAACTCTTCATACTTCGCCTGGTCGAACTCGACGACGAGGGATTCGACCATTTTCCCCTTACGGAGAACGTCATCTTGCACCACGGTGCGCTCGTCAGTAACGAAGGTAGTCCCCAGCGGAGTCGCCATCTCTTGTAGGGGCCGGAAAGTTTGGTGGTCGGAGAAAGTGGTTTTAGCTGTAAAAGATTTCCTTGATTCAAGCGAAACGATTACAACCAAAAGAACTACTCTTCCCTCTTTTCCAGTTACAAGGGAGGGAGGATGTCTGAATCTTCCCTTTGTTTAAAGCTGGGTTCTTCGTGTGTGCGATGGAGAGTGAATCTTGTTCTCCGTTGACCAGATGACCGTCCTAGACCGTCGGGGGTCTTCTCTTCGGTCGGTAGAAAGAGTAACTCAGCTCCGTCTACCAAAACTCTCAAAGAGGAGGTAGGCGAAGAGCGGCTAGTACTCAGTAAGCTCGCTGAAGAGTCGTGCTTCTCTCTTGATGATCCTCCTGCCTGGATTCGATCGATTTTGATGATGCCCTATCTCAAAGCTCTCTCTCTTCAAAACTCCGATCTTCTGCCAAGCTTCGATCCTCTCAAGCTCTCTCTTTTTAAGTTCTCTCAAAAACTCCGATCTTCTCTTCATAGCAAACAAGGCTATTTATAGGGATCTCAGGGGGTGAAGGTGCCTCCTGAAAACGCTCCCGAATGAGGGGCCACTACCCGCTACATGCGCGGTGACTGGCCCCGCAATCAGGGCAGTTGCAACTGAGACGCGGGCGTTGGGCCGAACGCGCCTTGAAGTTTGAGACGCGGGCGTCGGGCCTTCACGTCTGGATGCTGAGCACGAGGGCGTCGGGCGATGCGCCTGGATGCTGAGGGCGCGGGCGTCGGGCCGATGCGCCTTGATGCTGAGACGCGGGCGTCGGGCCGACGCGCCTTGATGATGATGAGACGCGGGCGTCGGGCCGACGCGTCTGATGCTGAGACGCGGGCGTCGGGCCGAGCGTCTTGATGCTGAGACGCGGGCTTCGGGCCGACGCGTCTGAACGTTGTGACGGGTGCGAGCATCGATTTCTCGCGTCTAGAGCTTGAGACTCTGCTTCTGAATGGAGGTCTGTTAGTCATTTTAGACAGCCTACACCCGTCAACATTCGTGGTTCAGACGACATCATATACCCTCAGCGAAGTCCAACGACATCATCTACCTCCTTCTCGCGTCGCGCTCGAGATCAGAGCACGGATCCAAACCTGATCTGCTTCCTCATGTCACCAGCTAACACAACGAAACCAGGGCAGTCCTCGTCTTCGACTGCATCTTCGACAATCCCTTTTCACTCCGACATCGGCAGCACAGTCAGAATTATCTAGACCTCCGACCTCAACCGACGCCTCTGATCTCTTCTCCCGTTGTTTGATCCATCACACCACCATCGACAACACGCCTATTTTGGACATCCTCATTTATAGCAAATCATGCAGCAACATTTGGACCACCTCACGCAGGTCTGTGTAGTTTGAGAAAGGAGAGTTTATATGCCAACCCTAAGAAATGTACCTTTTTACCGACCAAGTCATTTTCTTAGCGTGGTTGTTTCTTCACAAGGCGTCTCTACAGATCCCGATAAAATTAAAGCTATCGTGGAGTGGCCAGAACACGCAATATTCGAGAAGTGAGGAGTTTTCATGGGTTAGCACTTTCTACAGAAGTTTTATTCGAAACTTTAGTACCATCATGGCCCCGATTACGATTGTTTAAAAAAGGAGAATTCGACTGGACTAAAGCTGCTGCTAAGGCATTTCGAGAAATCAAGGAGAGAATGACGGAAGCTCATGTTATGAGGCTCTCAGATTTCACGAAAGTTTTTGAAATTACTTATGATGCCTCAGGCGTTGGGATAGGTGGTGTTTTGAGTCAAGAAAAGCATCACGTTACCTATTTTAGCGAAAAGTTAAATGATGCTAAGCAACGGTACTCTACCAACAATAAGGAGTTCTATGCGGTAGTACAAGCTCTGCGTTACTGACGCCATTACTTGTACCGCAAGAATTCGTCATTTATTCAGACCATGAAGCCCTTAAGTATCTCAACTCTCAAAAGAAGTTGAATTCGAGGAATGGTAGGTGGGTAGAATTCCTTCAAGATTACACCTACGTCCTCAAGCACAAGGCGGGGCAGAAAATAGGGTCGCTGATGCTCTTAGCCGTCGTCGCGCTTTACTTTCTGTCATGAGTACAGAAGTGGTTAGTTCGAGAAGATCAAAGATACTTATGAGTCCTGTCCTGATTTTGGAAATATATACACTGTCTTAAGCGATAATTTGACTCATGAGATTGATGGTTTTCTCTGCAAGACGAATATTTATTTCGCTCTCGTCTGTTGTGTATCCTCATACCTCATTGAGAGAATTCTGGTATGGGAATTACACGCTGGGGGACTTGCTGGACACTTCGGGCGAAATAAAATAATGAAGCTGTCGAACATCGTTTTTATTGGCCAAGCTTAAAAAGAGATGTTGCAAGGCTTGTTAGTCAATGTCGTACATGTCAATCGCCAAGCAACGAAAATAAAATACTGTCTCTATACCCTCTACCAGTTCCTAACTGTCCTTGGCAAGATGTCAATATGGATTTCGTGCTGGGTTTACCAAAAACAGTAAGGAAGCATGATTCCATATTTGTGGTTGTAGACCATTTTTCCAAGATGGCTCACTTCTTGCCATGTTCCAAAACGTCGGATGCATCTCGGGTTGCTACAATCTACTTTGATGAAGTTGTTAGGCTGCATGGACTACTCAAAACAATTGTCTCCGACAGGGATGTTAAATTTACGAGCTACTTTGGAAAACCCTGTGGCATAAAATGGGAACTAAACTTCAGTTTTCTACGGCCTTTCATCCACAAACTGATGGCCTAACTGAAGTAGTCAATAGAAGTCTTGGTAATATGCTACGATATTTAGTGGGTGAGAATCTTAGAGCATGAGATCTTGTGTTACCTACTACTGAGTTTGCATACAACAGTTCTGTCAATAGAACCATAGGCATGAGTCCATTTGAGATAGTGCATGGTTATCAACCTAGGCAACCTATTGACTTAATTCCCATGCTACCCCATCATACTAGGATGTCTGAGTCAGCTACATCATTTGCATCACACATTCATGACTTGCATAAGGAGATCAGCAATCAAATTCAGAAAAATAATGCAAACTATAAAGTTTATGCAGATTGCATAGGAAAGTACATGAGTTTAACGTAGGAGACTACATGATGGTTCGGATTCGACAGAATGATATCCTCCTGATATCGTGAAGAAATTGCATGCACGTAGTGCGGGACCATTCAAAATTTTGAAGAAAATTAATTCAAATGCATATGTGGTAGATCTCCCATCGGATTTTGGCATTAGTCCCTCTTTTAATATTGAAGATTTGGTTGCTTATAAAGGGCCCAATTTTTCCCCTGATAATCCTTTATTGGATGAGTCTCCCCTGCGCCACCTCCTGAGAGACCCTTATTACCTCCTCTTCCCTAAATACATCCCACCCATATGGTAGAACATATTAATGTAATTATTGATGATCAGATTGTCTCTACTATAGAGATGGTGGTTACCGTAGATTTTGGTTCGTTGGAAGGACTATCTGATTCTGATAATACTTAGATTAATCGAGAGGAACTCCAATGGTTGGACCCTGATCGCCTGGAGCAATATGAGAGTCGTGGAGATTCACATTCGACAGAGTCGAGTTTTTCCCAACCCCGAGGGAATGATGGGGACATCTCTCCAGGATTGTGATTCTACACCAGGAGGCGTCGTCGCACACATTCAGTGTGGTTCGATTAGGACTGGGAATTCAAGCGACATTAGGCTGCTCGTTTAGTTATTTTTCCCTTTTTATTGTAATTTTTATTATTTGGTAGTTTGTTTTAGTCCCATATCGGTTGTAATAGGATCTTTCGTTGATGTAGGCCTATTTAAGGCCAAAACTGGTATTATTATTGACAGTTTTTTTGGATGAATGAAAATTGCTTTTAAAGTTTATAGCCTGTGTGTTTTGGGTGAGAACCCTAGGAGAGAATCCCGCCCCGGTTCCCCATCAGTTCCTTTTGATCCTAACCAAGACCAACAAGATAGTCGATATCTCAGTCGACAAAACCCCTTTTGACTCTAAATGAGACTAGATGTATTGAACAAAAAAACAAGAGCTTGAAAGAATGAACGTTTTGAGGGAGGGAAAAGGTTTTTCTGGTTGAAGAAAGTGTCGTAAGATCCTTGTTGCAAAAGAATGAAAAATTTCAAGGTTTAGATATGGAGTCTGGAAAGCTTTGAGCACAGAACTCCAAATGCAGAAACTTGCAAATTAAAGCTGCTATTTTATATCACACGGGAATCTCCACAGATTATCTGGTGGTATGTATTTAAATTATTTCAGTATCTTTGTTCTTCTAAGCCAGAGTAATTGATTTCGATTGCAAAAATATTTGGGCGGCATTTATTTTTACAAGTTTCATGTGGGCTTACCTTTTTCTGGAGGTTTATTGGGATGTAAACTTTGCCCTCATCCTTGGGAAATACTTTTCTAGGGTTCATGAGAAACAATGGTAGGATAATATTTGTTTACTAGAAACTGAGAACCTTTTCTGTAATCACAACCTGAAGACCAGTGGGAGAAACAGTTGTGTTGTTTAAATTCTGTAATATAAAGTTCTCTATATCACACTTTTTAGTTTCATCACCATTCATGTGCATCAAACGGACCATGAATATATTTGACATCAGAATCAAAGTTGATTGTTTTCGCTCCATGTTCCTCCATGTCTGGGACGGTTAGAGTACAATATTCCACACGGTCAGCGATTCGAACACTACCTGGCAAACATTTCTTCTCCCTCGACGTGGCCCGGCAAGGCTCAGGTTTCCCCAGAGATGGCTAGTGTGAATCATCCGCCGTTGAGTTAATTTGAAAATAAAATAACATAAAGCTAGAAGCGAGGAAGTTGTAGTTTCATGTGGGGCCCAGCACGAGTGAGCACATTCTGCATGCATATCAACCCTTTTGAGCATGCAAGCAGATGAGAACCATCTTGCTCGTCTTGTAGCCTTTCTATCATAAAGAGCTCAAGAAAGGGCTTTGGCTGAGAAAGCGCACGGCCGAGTGAATTGATCCACGGCCCCACCCATGCATGGGCTGAGGCCGAAGTGGTGGTGTGGTGTGTGTGTGTTGGGGTTTGCAGCATCCTCTTACTGGTAGTACACAGGCATGCCTGACTCACTTGTGAGCCAGCAGCCAAACCCACCACCAGCCTCCAAGAATCCCAGCAACAAATCAGTTCAATCTTTTCCACTGACATCTTTCTCTGCTCTCTTGGAGGTTCAACAACTAGAGTACAAACTACTGAGGGCCACTTTTTACCTGTTAGTACCTTGAAGAGCCCTTTTTGAGTTTTTTGATTGCGCATCCTTTAAAATCAGGTCTAGATTTAAATCTTAATGAGTAATATGTTTGATAGTAACATGGTCATTATAATTTTGAAAAGCAAACTTTTGAGGTTGGAAGGATACATACAAAATAGTAACAAGGGGTAGTATTCACTGTTCAGCAAAGAGAAGGACAGAGATAAAGGATGGCATCTTTGCCCTCATTTTCATCAGAAGTTTGTTGAAGCACGCCTCCACATAAACAGGTCCCAGTAAAGAACATCCTGGTTTTGTTCGGGGTGGCCATAACCTCAATGGCTATGTTTCTTGTTATTACTGAAGGAGGTGGTTTAGTGTTATTGTGACTGTTGTTAGTTTCTTTTCCCTGTAGTTCTGCTTTGTCTTCTCTGTGCTCTGTAAAGGCTTTCACTGATTCACTCTCTCTTCACAACTAAGGCTTGTTTTGTTGCCTCTCTGTTCTGATATCTCAAGTTGGAGGTCTAATGGCCTCTCCTCTCCAACCACTGCCAAGGAGGCTGTTTTGAGCTGCTAGAGGAGCAGCAAGAGCTTTCCTCCTCCATGAGAATGGCTGCTCCAAAAAGAAGCTTCAAGTCCGAAGGCACATTCAGATGCTGGAGTCTAAACAGTCATGGCTTCGGGAGGAGGAGAGCTAGAGCTAGAGCTGGCATTTTGAGATGCTTCGTCGCGAAACTTGTCTACCTGAAGGTATCAAGAAAGCTCTGAACTGGGAAAGATCGAAACTTTCCGGCTGTTTGTCTGAGATGGGAAGCGATGCCAGTGCCGCGGGTTTCCACCGGCTAGCCTCTTGCAGTGTACTCCCTGGGGAAGCAGAGTTGAGCGCGGAGTTGGATGGAAGGTGGTTGAGCACAGCCCGGTGTCGGTGCTTGAGCTGCATTCTGATGGAGGCTCCTCTGACCACAACCATTGTGAGTTCTTCACCTGCCTAAAAACTAATTAACGACAGTTCGTGCTAATCTTCGTTTGAATTTGAGAATTTATGTTGCACTTTTGTTTATGTGAGCTCTATGACAGCAAGGAGGAAGAGAAGCAGTCAACAACCTCTAGGCTCAATTCATCAACAAAGGCAAAGTCAAAGGCAAAGACTGTTTCAATTCAACCAAGGCAGCTCTTTTGGACTTCTTGAAGGAAATGAAGGGAGAGGGTTGTGACCCTTTTGAGCTTTTGGGCCAAAAGATGAGTGGAAACATCATGCAAGGGGAGATTTTCCCATGGGAGAAGCGAAGGGAGAGGGGAGATGTGGGAATGTTCACCCACTGCTAGCCTTGGATTTGTCTGAAACAAGAAGGATTGGACTCAGTTCAATGCTGAGAGGAGAGAGATTGGGACAGAGATAGGGGGAATCATCTTTGAAGAGATGAGGGAGGAGTGTGTGTTTGATATGCTTGGCCTTCATTGTACAGTGGAAGCGTGATGATGATGATGATGATGAGTGTAATTATGAAAGCATAATGAGCATGGGTGAAGTATTTGTTTTGCTTTTGGTTTCTTTTTATTTTCTCCTCTCATTGCGTTGAGCCTCAACAGTCAAATAGTACAGAGCTTGTGTTGAAAATTGGCATTATATTAGCCTATTCCAATCATCCTAGTAATGTCTCTTGAAGTTGTTGCTTAATTGGTAGCTAATGGTACATGGGAGCCTGTGATGATTCTTGTCAGGTCCTTGTCATCAGATTAAACAATTGAAAAAGACTGACTTGGTGGTCCTGTAGGAATCCTAAATGATAACATTTTGCTTTTTTTCTGTTTCAGGCGTTTTTCATGAAAATAAAAGAAATAATGGTTTTGATATTTTCCATGCCTTTGGACACGTAACAGCATTTGGATGGGATTAAAAAGGATTCTTTCATGACCCTCAAATGCTTCAAGTTAAGAGCTTGTCTGATTGGAAAAATTATTTGAAAAAACTAGCAGTGAAGATGATTTGATCAGCTTTTTGAAAATAATTATTGGTGAGCCTCACACTATCAGTTTTTAATCATTTTTATAAAAAAAGAAATTGAGATTTCGCTGATGTTTTTACGATGCCAGCACTCTTTTGTTGCTTTTTTTTTTTTTTTTTTAAACAAAAGAGATCTAAAACTGACAGTGGGGTTTTTAAAAAAACACTTTTTCTCTTCTTTCTAACCATCAAAATAAGACGTTTTAAAAATAAAAGATATCTTTTTGTTGTTTTTTTGTTCTTTTTACTCAATTACTCTACTTCAAATTATAACTCATGTCGGCGGCTGTGGGTTGGTGGATTGGATAATCACAATTAGTTCTTGATTAACAATCAAGAGAGTTTTTCTGATGAGTTGGGATAACCTAACCCCGACGAATAAGTGCATGGAGAAGAAAGAGAAATAAACCTAGTCTCCAGCAAAATACTAATACTGTTGTTGCACGTGCTATCATACTTGAAAACGAAGGATTGTCCCAAGAAACGCTAAGGTGGTCTTTCAAATTTTAGATTATAAGTTGATGCAAGAGAACCCATCTCGAACATTTTGTGTTGAACTGTGTATTAGATATGACTCCACGTGTAATTATCTTATTAGCTGATATTGTATTCCGCAAAATATAATATAAAAAGGGTGATTTTGTTCCCCTTGCACACAAGGGTGTTCCTATTCATTAAAAAAATTTAGGGACCGTTGTGTTTGCCCCCTGAAATACTAAGAAACAAAAGGAAAAAAATATTAAAATAATCTTTTGTTCTCGGAGGAGTTTATCAGCTGTGAAGTGTGATTAGTGACTTATTGAAGACGAGCGAGTAAAATGACACACTCGTCAGCCTCCCATTTTATTCAGGCTCGTCTCGAGTATTAACCAAACAATTGTAATTTACATGCTATTTTTCATTAAGTATCAGTATATTATATACTAGTATATCAGTGGCGGTGAGAACTGAGTGAGTTCTAAAGCCAAGCGGTGAAGGAGGGAAGAAGCAGGAAGGGGAGGCTGTTGGGGAAGGCTGGAGGGAGAAAGCGGACGGCAGTTGCGCTGCTTCTCTCTCTCATAAAAGAAGACATACACGATTTCTTAATGAGTTACGAGAGAAAACCTCGCTTTGCTCGATTTTGATCATACACTGTGTCAAAAGATAACAAGAGTATTCTTAATTTATTAAAATTGAGCTACAAATGATTGAGATCAAAAGTACTGTTGGGATTTGGGTCGAATAAATAGTCTACATCAGCTAGACGTGGGGATGGTCTTGGGAATATAAGGATTTGGGCAACTCCACCTAGAAGGCTAGTCTTTTGGGATGGTGCCCCAAATCTTTCAATTGGTATCAGAACCATGCCCTGAACTTAGTGTGCGTTGTGGGTGATGTTCGACGATGTAAGATCCCCCAAATGGCGCAAAGGCGCAATGAGCCTGATCACCCCAATGGCTAAAAAGGCATAGTGGGCCCTGCAAGTTAGTTGGGCTCCGAGAATTTGACGTGGTGTGCATGACACTGATGGGAAGCTCTGATACCACACGGAGAAAAATTGTATCTCGATAGAGCATTTGATCTCTTGGTGTAAAGATAGTATAGTTTGTAGGGAGACTCTTTATTCGAGAGGGATTGTTGGGATTTGGGTTCGAACAAATAGTCCACATCGGCTAGACGTGAGGATGGCTTGGGTATATAAGGTTTTGGGCAACTCCACCTAAAAGGCTAGTCTTTTGGTGGGTGCCCCAAGTCCTTCAATAACTCAGAAAAAGAATTCAAATCCTAAAAGGAGAAGCAATTAGCCTGTTGGAAACTCTAATGGATCCGACTCCTTTTCAGTTGTAGGGAGAAAGGAGATAGAGGAGATAAAAGAATTGGAAGAATTTGTTAAACTCATTAGGATGATAGCGTAGAGATCGGAAGTCAAAGGAGAAAGAACAGCGCTTGCAGTAGGCCAAAACAGAACTCAATCAACCGCCCGGCCAATCGGCATGTCCGATCGACCGGTGTGCACGATGTGCACACAATATGGCCCGGTCGACACCTGGTCGATCGTGGCAAAAGGAACGGTTGACCATAAGGGTCGACCGACTGACATGGACCAACTCTCAGTTTGTCCCGGTCAATCAGGTCGGTCGACGAGGACAAGGGTCGGTCGACCGACCGGTCGACCAACAGACGCGTTTTGTTTTCCTTTTAGGGTTTGGACTTCTTTTTGTTTTGGAGTCGAGATCATGGTTTCCTAAATCCCGGGACTCTCTGGATAAAAATATGGGTTAGAGCCCTCATGAATGGTATCCCACTGTATCCCACTGAAAATCTCCGTTGAAAATTCCTTGAAGCAAGGAACAAGTTGTAATTGATTATTGAATCAATAAAATGTCTCTCTCCCTTGGCCCGAAGACATAGGCAAATTGTCGAACCTCATTAAATACTGTATTGGCTTACTTTCTCTTGTTTCTCTGTTCTTGTTGTGTGGGTACTCTTCGGCTGCATCTATCTCCATTGGTGGATTCCTTATTGGTTGTTGCCTCACGCGTAACAAGTGGTATCAGAGAATCCCAGGTTCATCGTGGGATCGTGTGTCGGTTCAAGAGCATTGGTTACTGTTCGGCGGAGATTGTGTGTCGATCTCAAAGCAGCATTGGAACTGTTTGTAGGATCGTGTGTCGATCTCAAAACAGCGTTTGGATTGCTAGAGGAATCAATTCGGAGGAGCAGATCGCTTCGAAAACTCTTCGAGGGTCTCATTTTGAGGTAAAGATCTTACTTTCATCTGTTTTTGATCAACTTTATTTGCTTTCGCATTTGTTTGAGGAATCAGTTGAGAAAATGACTGGAGATAGTACATCTACGGTGAAATTCGTGAATCCACATCCATTGAGGATGATGTAGTGAAGTTAGACGGCAAGAACAACTTTGGTAGGTGGAGATGTGAGGTGATGGATACATTGACGGCATCAAACCTCGAAGATACTCTACGGTTGGAGGAAAAACGCAATTCTACTATGAAAAAGATGGGATAAGATGAACCGGATCGCGTGTGGCTAGATCAGGTCTTGTTTGACACAAGATATCAAGTATCATGTGTTGCATGAAACATCTGCTAGGCATCTTGGGGAGATCCTGGAGAAAAAGTATCTAACGAAAAGTATCGAATCGCGGTTGCAGTTGGAAGGAGGCTTTATTGTTTCCAGATGAAGAAGGGAATCTCCTAGACGAACACATGAATATCTACACAAAAGAGACCTGGTTAATGTGGATATGAAGATCGATAAAGAGAATAAGGCGGTAATTTTATTGAATTCTCTTCTGAAGAAGAGTATGAGACCTTTACTCTTACATTTATCAATGGAAGAAAATCCCTAACTACAATGAGGTGTCTGCTGCTCTTATGATTATGAAGTAAGGAAGCAGGACAGAGTTGTTCTTCAGGGATCACAATAGCAGATGCATTAGCGGTAAGAGGCAAGGTAGTTCCAATCGAGAGGTGATCAAGGAAGATCGAAGTCCAGGTCAAGTTTCAGAGATCTGAAGAAGAACCAATGCGCTTATGCAAAGAGTTAGGTCACTAGAAGGTTGATTGTCCGAAGGCCAAGGTAAGAAGAAAGAGTCGATAACAGAGGCAAATCTCGCACAGGTAGTCAGTACTCATGCTAGTACTTCAAAAGCGGATGGATCAGACTCAGATTCATCGGTATTTTCTTTCTCTGTTACTACTCCTACGATTGGGTACTCAGATAATTCAGAGTGGATCTTCGATACAGGAGCTATCTATCATGTGTGCCCAAATAGGAGTGGTTTTCTAGCTTTTAGAAGCTAGATAGATGTTTTACTATCATGGGTGATGATCATCCATGTAATGTAGAAGGGATGGGTATAGTCCATATCAAGATGGATGATGAGATAGGACAAGAATTAAAGAAAGTGAGGTATGTACCTCAACTCTAAAGGAATCTTATCTCAGTTGATACTTTGAAAACGTTGGGTCAATGTGGATCTGTTTGAGATGGTATTCTAAAGATGACCAAAGGCTTAATGGTGGTTATGAAGGGCATCCACCGAAACAATCTCTATTACTTAAAGGGTAGTACAGCTACAGGTCAGGTGGAGACTTCTATTCTTCAGATGATATTTGCACACAGGACTAGCATATGAAGCTCGAACACGGAGGTGAAAAGTCTTTGTAAGCTCCAGCAAAGAAGGGATCATTGGAAGGTGCATTTACCTACAACATGGATTTAGGTGAACACGGTTCTGGATAAGAAGAAGGTAAAATTTGGCATCACTACTCACTACTCTGAAGGTCTTCTTGATTGTGTTACGTGAGTATTTGGAGACCTGCTAAGACTGCATCGCTTGGAGGTCATAGGTATTTTTCTCTTTATTAATAATTATCTAGGCATTGTTGGATATATCCTACGAAACAAGGTTTAAAGCCCTAGGTATGTTGGTGAAATGGAAGGATATGATAGAGAAGCAGACTGGTAGGAAGATTAAGGAGCTACAACTTGATAATGTTGAAAAATTCAAGAACAATTCCTACGATTTGGCCAAAACACTGAACACTGGTATTGGTACTCACTTCACAGATGGAATACATAGGTTGGCTAAGGAGATAAACTATTCCTTACTGGAGAAGGTTCTGTGTTTATTGTCTAATGCACGATTAGACAAATCGTTTTGGGCTTAGGTGATGTGTATGCTAGCCATCTCATAAATGGATTATCATCGACTGTGATAGGAGGTTGATTAATCTCTAATTTGCATAATTTTTATCATATCAGCATATGTATTGATATAAAAATTCTACTAATAAAGCTTTACTTGCTTGATCCTAGGTCTATGGTGTGCAAATGAAGAAGAAGACCTAAATCACCATTTAATGGGTGATTAAAGGCTTACTAAGTAGCCATTGACTTTAGGGAGGAGATTTGTCAGCCCAAGGCATCAAATCCAGAAAACTAAAAGACCCAGCTGACACGGGATAGACGGGACGGCACACACCAGGAAGCCAGGCGCGCGCCGCCTCCGCAGCCGTAAGGCGTGGGCGCGCCCGGGCTTGGGCCAGGGGTTGTCCCCTTGGCCCCTTTCCCTTTGGTGCCTATAAAAACCCCTGGGGTTCTGAAGAAAGCAGATTTAGAGTTTAGAGCATTATTGTAATCTGTTTTTAGGATTGTAGTTATTTTAGTTTCATTCTTCTTCTAGTTTTAGTTTAGCCATTAGAGTGAAAGAGAGAGTGTAAGAGTCGTATTTGAAGGTGATAAACTAATACAAGTAACTACTTCTCTTTCTTCTTTCCATTTACTTATGTTTTCATTTGTTTTTACTTTCTTATTGTAGTGTAACTCCTTTCTCTTTACTTCTTTTCTTTTGTTTTTCTTTTATTGCCATGTCTAACTAACTCTTCCATTGCATGACTAACTAACTACTAACCCACTAATTTCTAACAACTTGATTGATAACCAAATGAGTCAATAGTATCAAATAAGCCTTGTGCAAACGAGAACTATAAAATCTTATGACGAGGGTTCTAACTCTAACTTACATATAAGTATTTGCTCTCTTATATTTCATGCTTAACGAGTTTTGATGATCTATAGAGTTTAAACTTTGCTTGTTTTGTAAGTTAGAGATTTTTCTTTTAACTTACCGATACCATTAGTGCACTTGTGTCTTCCAGTATTCTCGCCTTCAATTGGATCTTGATAAGGAATGTCCAAGTTTTTGCTGTGTAAAGCTAAGTTAAAAGAAGAACTTTCATCGATTTTGACGTGAATAATTCCTATGCATAAGGGTTATGTTTGCCTATGATCCATCATGAGGCTACATCTTCAAGAAATTAGAGATTAGTAGGAGCACTTAGTATAAAGTTAGCCATGCGTTTTTATCATCTAGAAAAATCACTTTTACAAACACCAAATCATTCTAAAACAATTTTGAAATTAACTTGTTTCATTTCAAATTCTTTACTTGAAACAAAGAACTTTTTCTTTCTTGAATAACGAAACCGCATCAAGCTTTCATCGCTCTCCTCCTTGTGAATACGACCCATAGAGCCACCTTGCTACTATAGAAGAATCGCAAAAGCAGTAAAACCGACTCACATTCTTTACCTATTTTTGTGCTGCTTTTCACCAATCACCTGCTGCTTTTGTGCGGCCTTGTCAGGGTGGCGCGTGCCTGGCTTCCTGGTGCGTGTCTTCCCGTCTGTCCCTATCAGCTGGATCTTCTAGTTTCTAGATTTGATGCCTTGGGCTGACAAAAATCTCTTCCCTAAAGTCAATGGCTACTTGGTAGGCATTTAATCACCCATTAAATAGTGATTTAGGGTCTTCTTCTTTATTTGCACACCATGGACCTAGGATCAAGCAAGTAAAACTTTATTAGCAGAATTTATATCAAATAAATATGCGGATGCACAAAATTATGCAAAATTAGGACTAATCACACCCCTACACTAATCTTTATGCTCGTCCCGAGCAAAATAAAAATAAAAAAAATTATTACACACTTTCACAGGTGACACAATTGCACTGAACATGTGCAATAAGCCTTTAAACCTTAGAGTTCCCTAGAGGAGGAGTGTTGTCTCCTGAGGGTTTTCAATGGTTTGCACCCACAAAATCTAGTAAGTGAAAAAAATATTTAGTTATTAGCAAATCTCTTTCAAGAAAAAGAACTTTCAATCATCTTAGTAAAAATGACCGAATGATGTAAGAATTAGGTTCAATGCTCATAAGTCCTCCTATACTTTAGCCTTCATAAAGAAGAAATTATGATTTTTCTTTAAATTTAGAAAGGATCTTGTACTTCTAACTCATTCTGTTATTTTGCTTTAGATAGATATGCATAATGTGTAAGTGTGATGTGCTTGGGATTTTTCAACTCAACTTTTAATACCATTTAATTTTATTAATATTTATCTATTATTTTTGATTTCATTAGGCTTTCTACTTTACTTATGTAACACATATCAAACCGATAACTCCCAAACCAGAGGTTTTAGGGCACCAGATGAAAAAAACACCCCTTAGGTCAAATATGCAAGTAGAGTAGACCACGAAATCAGATTTACTTATATATTTATATATTAGTATTGTTGTTTTTTTTGGCATAAGTATCATGCTTCTTGAGCACAATTATCCAGCCTTTTTTTTTTCAAAGTTGTGTCTCTAAGTCCCAAGCATGTGTGTGTGGTTTATGCATATTCTACTAAGGCGAATAAAAGATATAAGTTATTTCCTTATCCCTCCCAACTCTTAGTCAAGCTAATATTTCATTTTTATTGGGCTAAAATAAAGATTCCTTAATAAGGTTCCCTTAATTCCTACAACCTTTTGGTATTTTTATAAAGAGTATGAAAATTCTTTTTTCATCTGGAGATTTTTAATTTTAATCTTAATTTTATTTTTTAGTAAAAAGAAAAAGTGAAAGTGTTAGCACCCTCCCATACCTATCTAATACATTGTCCTTAATGAATGTCATGTAAATGTAAATGCAATAAACAGGTTGAAGAAATGATATGACCGCCTTTAGTGAATCGCGCCGACTAAGTGCGAATAGGCAAAAGAAATGTCAAAAATATAGAAGGGTAAGCATATAAACAAGAAGTAAAGTTGTTTATTTTTTATTTTTTTCAATTATTATATATATATATATTTTAGTTACAGTGTGGATGCCTGTGGTTAGGTGTATGACGGGGCAAAAAAGTCAGCACACTATCAGCTGGTGATGCAGGCTCAAAGGTCAAAAAGGGCTTCAGTCTTTACCCATTCGCTTTGAATTCTGTGTTGTTCGTAGGATCGATAATAATCACAACAAGTATATGGGAAACGGTGCGCACAATGAACGGTTCAGACCAACGAGTCTTCAGCTCCTCGCGAAAAATATGAAGCCTAGAATTGTACAGTAGAACCTTGTTTCCCGGGGTAAAATTTTCTGGTTTATGATCTAATCATGAAAAAGTTTAGTCCTACTTTTGGTGATTCAAGCATTCTCATAGGCTTCATTCCCATATCTCCTCTAATTTTGAGATCTGCAGTCTTCTTAACTCACCGGCCTTACTCAGATCAAAATTGAGCTGCTTGGCCCATAGGGCACGGCGTTCTAGCTCTACTGGCAGATGCCAGGCTTTTTCGAATATAATTCTATAAGGAGACATCCCCAGGACTGTCTTAAAAGCAATACGGTAAGCCCATAATGCATCATGAGTTTGATCGACCAATCCTTTCGGTTTTGTCTGACAGTATTTTCCAAAATGAGCTTGATCTATCGATGGTGACTTCGACCTGCCCATTTATCTAGGGATGATACGGAGTAGATAACTTATGATTGATGGAATATTTTCACATCAGAGCTTCGAAAATTCTATTGCAGAAATGCGATCCATTATCACTAATTATCACTGGGGGTGCCAAATCGGGAAAAGATGTTTTCTTTGAGAAATTTGACAACCACTTTATTGTCATTGGTCTTTGTTGGCACAAATTCTACCCAATAGGAGACGTAATCAACAGCAACCAAAATGAACTGGTTGCCGAAGGAATTAGGGAATGGTCCCATGAAGTTGATACCCCAAACATTAAAATTTTAACGTCCAGGATTGAGTTCAGGGTATCATGTCTCTTCTTGAAATTTTCCCAATCTTCTGACAATTTGCACATGTCTTGCAAAAGTGGAATGAGTCTTTGAACAATGTGAGCCAGGAAAACTCACTTTGTAAAACTTCTCTGCAGTCTTGCGGGGACCGAAGTGTGCTCCGCATGCAAGTTCTGGCAAAAGCTTAGCACACTCCTCTATTCTTTCTCTAGTATGCATCGTCGAATAATCTGGTCGGGATAATACGTAAAAAGATACGGCTCTTCCCAGAAAAAGTACCGTACTAGGGCAAAGAAACGACACTGATCTTGCTTTGTCCAGTCAAGGGTATTTGTCCAGTGGCCAAGTAACTATGTCCGCATATCAAGGTTCCTTAAAAAATGGCTAGGATGCGCTCATCTGAAAAATCCTCATTAATCGGGACTTGTATGATAGGTGCGTTTAGAATTGTGATAGATGATCAGCAATCACATTTTCTATACCTTGTTTATCCCGAATTTCTAGGTCAATTCTTGAAGCAAAAGGATCCACCGAATCAGTCGGGCATTTGCTTCCTTCTTGATCATGAGGTATTTAGTGCCGAGTGATCCATAAAAATCACCGTCTTCAAAACTAACAAGTATGGCCGGAACTTTTCTAACGCAAACACAACGGTCAAAAATTCCTTCTCAAATCATTGTATAATCTGTTGGGCATCATTCAAGGTCCTACTCGAGTGATAAATCACGTGCTGCCTATTGTTGATGCGCTGTCCTAGAACAGCGCCAATAGCAAAATCAGAGGCATCGCATGATGATTTCAAATGGTTGTGCCCAATTAGAAGCAAAAATAATAGGTGCAGAAATAAGTTCTTACTTAAGCTTCCCCCATGACTTGAAATATTAATCGTTAAAATCAAAGGGCATGTCCTTTGCAAGCAGGTTGGTTAAGGGCCTAGCAATTTTGCTAAAAATCTTTAATGAACCGTCGGTAGAACCCAGCATGCCCTAGAAAGGATTTAATATCTTTGATGCTTTGGGTGGAGGAAGCTTAGCAATTACTTCTACTTTAGTCTTGTCTACTTCAATTCCTCTCCTAGAAATCTAAGGCCTAAGACAAATCCTGTCTCACCATGGAGTGATATTCCCAGTTCAGAGTTAGGTTCTTTCCTTGCATCTTTACAGAACCAACTCAAGATGATGAAGACATTGTTCAAATGAATCTTGTAGATGGAGAAGCATTCATGAAAATCTCAAGAAAGCGTTCCACCATGTCAGAAAACAAATTGAGCATGCATCGTTGGAATGTTGCGGGAGCATTTCACAATCCTAAGGCATGTATCAATAAGCAAAGGTTCCGAATAGGCAGGTGAATGTGGTCTTTTCCTGGTCTTCTGCAGCAATGGAGATTTGATTGTATTCCGAGTACCCATCTAGGAAACAATAGTACTCGTGTCTGGCCAGTCATTCAAGCATTTGGTCGATGAAGGGTAGCAGAAATGGTCTTTACGGATGGCTACATTTAACTTTCTATAGTCAATACAAATACAAACCTTGGTAGACAGTCTTGTTTATACCAACTCTTTTGCTCATTTTAAGCCTGTTTTCTTCGGGACTGCATGAACAGGGCTAACTATTGGCTATCAGAAATGGAATAAATGATCCCATTATCTAATAGTTTCAAAATTTTCTCTTTTACTACCTCTTGCATGAGAGGGTTAAGTCTGAGTTGTGGGTCCCTTGTGGGAGTTGCTTCAACGGTTAAATGGATTCTATGTTAAACTAATACTGGACTTATCTTTGATATCCTTCACCATCCATCTAATGACTTCCCTATGTCTTTTCAGAATAGACATTAAGCTGTCCTCTTGTTGCTCAATCAGGTGGGATGCTTGCTGACTGGCAAGGTTTCTTTTCTGCCTAGGTAGGCATACTTGAGGTGTTCAGGTAAGATTTTTAGCTTTAAGGAAGGTTGCTTATTGGGAGCAATCTCCGAACTTGCAATCCTATGATGAGGTATACTTAGGATTGACGCCAAATCTACTGCCGAATCTACGATCTGGTCCAGATTAAAATCCTCAGACTTCGGATTAATCTCTGCCTCTTTTCTATCTCCATACTTTCCTCATGCTCACTAGTAGATTTTCAAGAGAATTGACCTCAAATGTCTGATCATTGATATCTCAAGATTGAAGACATTGACTTCCTTCGTCATGTCTTCAAAGGTCAATCGCATGGACTCGTTCATACAATTGATATAGCATTGGCTGTAGCAAGGAATAGGCGTCCTAAGATGATCGGAGTTTAAGACCGCGGATTTGACACAGGTTGGATCTCAAGCACAATGAAGTTAATGGGGTAGATGAAATCCCTAACCGAATAAGGATATCTGTGATTTTCCCCTTTGGGATTTTCACAGATCGGTCAGCTAATGAATGGTGACTCGAGTTGGACTTAGCTCGCCCAACCAAGTTGCTGGTATACTGAGAGAGGTCCCCAGGTCAAGTAGTGCTCTGCTAATTTCTGTTTGTCCTATGTGCAGGAAATTGTGAGACATCCGGGATCCTTGTATTTCATCGGAATGGGACCAGATAGAATTTCACTTATATGGTTGCCAAGAACACTTCTGGGCACATTTGTCTTTCTCTTCTTTGTATACATATCCTTAAGAAATTTGGCATAAGCTGGGACTTGTTGGATAGCGTCAAGAAGAGGCACATTAAGTTTGACCTGGTTAAACATCTCAAGCATTTTCTCCATGTGCATATTCTTATTTTTGTTCCTAAGCCTATTGGAAAAGGGTGCTACAGGATTATGAACTTGTTCAGCAGCTTATCCTCGCCAGATGTTTCAGGAGCAGATTGGGAGGAACTAGCAGAGGTGGAGTAGGATCAGTATTGACTAGATTTTTCTGTTGGTAGACCTGGTTGTCCACCTTCTTTCCAGATCGAAGCGTGTGTGAGCAGCATTGCACTGGTTGATCGACGGATCCTGAATTTCATACGCTTGATTGGAGTTTTTAAGGTTAACCAGCGGCTGACTAGGTAAAATACCCTTTGGTCTTTCACTTAGAGAGCTAGCTAACTGACTCATTTACATTAATCTCGATATAGCCTGTGAATGATTGTTCAGCGTTTGTCCCTGATTTTGCATGAAAGCGGCTTGGGACTTCATAAAAACTGCTTGGGACTTCATAAAAGCTTCCATGCTCTCCTTCAATTTGTTGAATTTATTTTCCACTGGTGAACTTTGAGAGGAGGAAGATGGAGCTTGACTGGAGAAATTTGGTGGAGGACTGGGATGGTGAAAATTGTTGGAGAAATTAGGCCTGTGAGAATTGTTCTGGGCCCAAGAGAAATTTAGGTGGGTGATTCCTCCAACCGGGATTGTATGTTTGCGAGTAAGGATTATGCAGCGGCCATCAGTAGGCCGTGTTCAGGTGTTCTGGTGGCACTTGCTGGGTACGGAAAACATAGCACTCTTCAAAGACATGATTTGGTACCTGACAGTATGAACAACCCAATTTGTGAATTAGTGGTGAGTTGATTTGGTTGACATTGGCTGGCTTTTTTGTTTCTAGAGCCTCTATTCTTATCATTAGGGTTGCAATCTTAGCTTCTGTAACTATGAATGATTCTAAAGATAGGAGCTCTCTTGTTAAAGTTATAGATTGTGAATTCCTTAGTTTTTTCGAGGCTGGCTCCCATTGCAGAGTTTTCTCAGCTAAATCCTCAAATAAGTCCCAACCCTGATTCTCATCCTTTTGCAAGAACCCTCCCTGATATATAGTTTCTAACAGGGTTTTCGTTTGATAATCTAACCATCATAAAGAATCAGGCACCGATGTCATTTCTCCACACCATGATGAGGGCACTGAGCTAGGAGATCTTTGAATCGCTCAAAGTATCTTTCAAAATGGCTCGCTCGGTTCTTACCTGAACTGCACGATATTTTTCTAATGAGGGCAGTTTTGTGAATAGGATAGAACTTCTACAAGAAGGTCTTGACGAAATCATCCCATGTTGTAACTGAATCTGCCGCCAAACTGTACAACCATTTTTTAGTTAGGTCCTTAGGGAAAAGGGGATGAAACATAACCTAACGGCATCGTCTCCTAGCTGGGGAATACGCAACATGAGGCACACTTCTTCAAATTTCCTAACAAAGAAGTATGCGTCCTCCGATTCTAAACCATGACTTTGGGAGAGTGTTGATGAATTGAGGCTTTAATTTAAAATTATTTCCATTTGCCTCAGGCAGCTTTATACAAGATGGCAATGAGGTTCTGATAAGGTAAAACCTGTTCTGAAGTGACGTCATCACCGGTTCTGGATGTAACGGTAGAGAAGTGTTTCTGGTTAATCTAGAAGTTATAGGATCTCTCACCCACTCTTGCATGCAACACACGACAAACAACGTAAAGACAACAAACAATCAAAAAGAATAAAATAACAAACAAAAGAAAGAAATAACTACAAAGCCTTAGTCTAAGGTACTTGGACCTAGACGACTCCTAACTGGTCGATTCTCCGAGGGAGGTTGTTGTAGAAGCTCGATTACAAGCTAATCGGCCAGGAAAGGGTAAAACTTGATGGGAGGTATCCGGACGTGAGCCACGGGTCTTAATTATGCCAAATCACAGAGCTTTCGAGACTTTGCCTCTCAATCCACTTTCCTTAGACACCGATTTTTTTAGGAGTATAGTTCTTGCAATTTCACCCTCGGTTAATCTCTTAGTGAGTCCCATATGTCCCTAAGGCCAACGTCTATCAATTTTTGGTTAAGGCTTGGGATAGTGTGAGTGCACTTGGAGATGGTTTTTGGGCTAGGGAAGAGTGATGAAATCCCCACCTTATCTTGTTTATTTGGGATTTTGCCCTTAATTCAATTGTGTAAGTGTACAGTTTATTCACAACAAGATAACACTCAAAGCGATAAATCACTCCAAAATGTTGGTCCTATTCTATATGAATGCACATGTACCTTTTCTCCAGCACTCTTCAATAGAAATTGAAATGAATTGAAATAGACACGTGCCCTAGATGCAATAGTCTAATCCAAATTTCAATTAAGCAACAAATGGATTTCTGTGAGCTTATTACACATGTATAAGGTGAAGCATCCAAGGGAACAAAAAAATTTGTGCGGCTTTCGGTAACCCTGCAGAAGAGTTTGTTAGTACTTCAATCAGAGAAACTCGCTTTTATACGAATTTTTCGAGGGGAAATAAATCCTCGTGCAATGTCTTTGGCCACCAATTTTGCTTCCCGTGATAGTGAGCTCCTTGGTACTCTCCTACACAAGAACAAAGAAAAATCTTTAGTATTGAACAATAAAGTCGTTCCCTCCCCGGCAACGGCGCCAAAATTTGATCGGTGAAAAGCAAGCACAAAAATAGGTAAAGGATCATAGGCAAGCATAACCCTTATGCAAAGGAACAATTCACGTGAAAATTGAGTGAAAGTTCTTCCTTTAACTTAGCTTTACACGGTAAAAACTTGGACATTCCCTTATCAAGATCCAATTAAAGGCGAGAATATGGGAAGACACAAGTGGACTAATGGTATCGGCAAAGTTAAAAGAAAAATCTCTAACTTAAAAAAAGAAAAGTTTAAACTCTATAGATCATCAAAAACTCGTTAAGCATGAAATATAAGAGAGCTAATACTTGTAAGTAAGTTAGAGTTAGAACCCTTATCTTAAGATGTCATAGCTCTCGTTTGCACAAGCTTGTTTGACACTATTGACTCATTTGAGTTATCAATCAAGTTGCAGAGATTAGTGGGTTAGTAGTTAGTTAGCCATGCAATGAAAGAGTTAGTTAGACATGGTAGTAAATGAAACAACAAAAGAAAAGAAGTAAAGAGAAAGGGAGTTACGCTACAACAAGAAAGTAAAAGCAAATGGAATACACAAGCAAATGGAAAGAAGAAAGAGAAGTAGTTACTTATGTTAGCTTGTCACATTCAAATACAAATCTTACACACTCTCTCTCTCTTTCACTCTAATGGCTAAACTAAAATTAGAAGAAGAAGAAAACTAAAACAACTACAATCCTAAAAGTAAGATTACAACAATACTCTAAACTCTGGATCTGCTTTCTTCAGAACCCCAGGGGTTTTATAGGCACCAGGGGAAAGGAGACTAGGAACAACCCTTGGCCCAAAGACCAGGCACGCCCGCGCCCGTACGGCCACAGAAACGCGGCCCAGGCCGTGTTTCCACGGCCTTGCCAGGGGGCGCGCGCCTGGCTTCGTGGTGCGTGCCGTCTCGTCTGTCCCCGGTCAGTGGAGTTGGATCTTCTGATTTCTAGATTTGATGCCTTGGGCTGACAAAATCTCCTCCCTAAAATTAGTGGCTACTCGGTAGGCCTTTAATCACCCATTAAATGGTGATTTAGGGTTTCTTCTTCATTTGCACACCATGGACCTAGGATCAAGCAAGCAAAGCTTCATTAACAGAATTTTATATCAAATAAATATGCAGATGTGATAAAAATTAAGCAAATTATAGACTAATCAGAGGCAAAACTCCACTAGAAGTTTGGTCTCGGAAAACTGATCAAGGTCATGGTTTGCAGTGGGAATTTGAAAGTCCGACCTACTTAGTGTGTAACACCCCATTCCTAGAATACGTACTTAGATATGTGTTCTGATTTTTTTTATCATATTTATTTTTAATTAGTTTTTTATTTGTTTCTATTTTATGATTATTTGTGTGACTGTTTTGTATTGCATCCGGATTCGTGGGCTCGGAGTCAACCCTAGTCTGAACCGGGGACCGATCCTAGTGTATCGCTCGATTTGGCCTTTATGATAGTCTGATTTGATTGATTTCAGCCTTAAATATTGTTTTTCAATATATTAGATTTTTCATGATTTTCTGAAATTTTTTAGAATTATTCTGCAAAATCTTCAAAACTGGTGTCGATTGGCATCGCTGATCGAATCCCAGATTTTTAATTTTCAAACGGAGTTAAATTTTTAGAAATGACTTTCATATTACTTCTTAAAATCTCAATTTCTATCTAAATACCTTTTTGGGATTTTTTTAAATTTATCAAAATTATACCGATTTTAGCGTCGACTAGTATCGCCGAATGATTTAAGGATTTTAATTTGAAATCAAATTGAATTTCTGGAATTTAATTTCACCAGGTATTTTAAAATAATATTTTCTATTTTTGAGAATTTTTGGAGTGATTCTGAAACAATCAATTTTTACCGGCATTAAAATAATATTCTTTTTTCTTTTTCTTTTTCTTTTCCCTTTCTTTCTCACCTACCAGTCCCCGTCCTTCCCCATACCCTGCCAACAGCTATAGTAGCAGCCCATTTTCCCCCCATCTCCACCATACTCTCTCTCCCTCCCTCTCCTCTTCCTTCTATTTATTTTTCCATTTCTTTCTTTCTTTTCTTCCATTCTCTCCATTCCCTCTCTCTCACACCATGTCCTCCTTCCTCCCCTTGACCGCTGGCCAACACCAGTGCCACTTTCGGCGCGCCACCCTCCGGCTATCTCCTCCACTAAGCCACCCCACATCATCTACTCTCCAACTCCATCTCCAACAACAACTACTACACCAACTTTCACATCACCATTCACCACCATCACCTTCTTCCTTATCTTCAACCATGGCCGGCCACCACTGAAAAGTCACCTAGAGGGGGGGGTGAATAGGTGACAATGCTAATCAAGGGCAAATAAAAATTTAAAGCTACAACAATCACAAGATGAATGCTAGCAAGTAAGTATGACAATGAATATGATGAGTAAATAATAAGAGCAAGCAATATAGAGTAAGAATTTGCAAGAATGTAAACCAATCGCAAACACAAAGATATGTTATCGAGGTTCGAGCACCCAGCTCTACTCCCCGCCTTCCCCAGAAGGATTCTAGCTACTTCCACTATCACAAAGATCTCAATTACAATGGAGTACCCAACTCCACAATCTCAGTACAAGAAATTTCCTTGGTAGTCAATGTTGGCCCAAAGGCCTTCCACTCTAGTTTTGATGATGACTCACTCATGTAGTTATGTTTACTAATAATCTTGTGTTTCTAAGTTTCAGATCATTAGCAGGTTATTAGTTTTGATGATTAGCTTCAACAAGGGTTTTGGAAGCATATCATGGTGATTCCGGTGCCAAAGCTTCAAGATTATACCTTTGCACTTGGAAGATCACGGTTTGGGAGCTAGTCTACTTGAAGATAGAAGATCTACAAGCAAGACTTAGGTATCCTAGTTTAGATAGAGTTTTTAGATCCATTTGTAAAGCTTAGTTTAGTTGATATGCTCAAGTGCACAACACACAAGTTTTATGTTTTGATATTTGGTTTTCATGAATAGTTTGATCAAAACAAGTTTTCATATTCTATATGTATAGTAGATGATTTCTTTCTATACATACATGCGTTAACCTTCAAGATAAACTTATTTTGATATTTCTATTCATGTTTGGAAAATCATGTTTGATAAAAATACATGTTTGGTTTTTGATTGAATCGGTTTGGATTTCAAGGCTTGACACCCTTCTATATTTATTATCATAACTTTTTATTTTTATATTCAAATAACATGATTTAACTTGTATTTAAAAGTTAACTTTTAGATCTAAATTTCTTATTTAATAAGCATTTCTGATTCTAATTTAAAGTTGTCAAATATTTGGTTGAAATCTGTCTTTGTTCTGAAAATAAGTTACAGTTTCTGTTTTGATACCTGTCAGTGTTTTATTGATAACTTTCTCATATAAATTGATATTGATTTGATTTAAGTTGCATTAGAAATTAGACTTCAATATCTACAACTTCATCCTATATACTTATTTCCAAATTCGAACGTTTTAGACCTCAAAAATGCGTTCCAACCTGACCTATTTTTGCTGTCTGCCAGGTTGGGCCAGTCGACTGGGACAGTCGACTGGGCCAAGCGGCCAGTCGACCGACCAGTCGACCGGACGTGCACAAAACTGTGCACGTCGGCCAGTCGACCGGCCAGTTGACTGTACTGAAACAGGTTTGGTCTCGGGTTGTTACCAGTCGACCGACCAGTCGACCGGCAGCTGTCAACGGTCGAAAATAACCGTTGGACGGTCGACCGGCCAGTCGACCGACCGCCTGTCAGGCTGACACGTCAGCCTAACGGCTAGTTTTGTATAGGGGCTATATAAACCCCATTGTTTGGAGTTTTTGGTTAAGATTTTTGTGCTAGTTTTTTCAGATCTTTTTCATTGTTTTAAAAGTGTTTTCAAAAGAGTTTAAGTGCTAAAAGAGATTCATCTTTATTTGTTTTGTGTTTTTGGAAAATCAAAGAAAATAGGATTTGGGATATTTGTGTTGATTTTCATTCTATATCTTTTGGCAAGAATTTTCCCAAGTATTTTTTTTGTTGCTTGTTTCCAAAACACTTAGTTTCCACTTGAGCTATATCTTCTATCCTAAGTTATTAGGATCTTTGTTTTGTGTGGAAAAAGAAAAGAGAAAAAGAAAGAGAAGTGTTTGAGGTTGTTGTTGTAAACCTCTTTATTGTAAAACACCCTTGTTATTTGTGAATCCCTCTTAGGTAGAGGTGATCGGGTGATTGAGTTTGTTGTGAGCCTCTTCGGTAGAGGTTGTGGGTTTGTTGTATTTGGCTACGGGCCGTATCCCTCTTCGGTAGAGGTGGATTGTGGTTGTATAGCCTCGGTGGCTTTGTAAGGTTGAGAGAGGAGTTTGGTACTCCTATAGTGGATTGGGAAATCCTACACGGTGGTGTAGGCGGGGATGTAGAGCTAGGGGCTCGAACCTCGAAACACATCTTGGTCTTTGTGTTTGATCCAATTTCTCTCAACTCTACTCTTTTTAACATTTGTGCAAGCATCATCCATTCATATCATCATATATACTTGCTGTGTTTTGAGCATTGTTTCATATTGCCTTGCATATATTTCTATTGCAATTCATCTATACTTGCTTGGCTTAATTGTGTGCATTGTATTGCTATATCCTTGATTGCTTGGATTGCTTGTGTGTGTGTGCCTAACTTATACTCATCCAACAAGAGCTTCACATAGCACCTCAACCCATTTTAAGGGGAATCAAGAGGAGTTAGTTCAGAGCCTCGCAAGGGGAATTCGGCTATACTTGTTGAATTGTATTAGTTTGTCCAACACTTGCATTAGCTTCCGCTTTTAGAGCATTAGAGTTTGCATTTAGCCTTAGATTAGCATTTACACCTATTCACCCCCCCTCTAGGTGTACTTTCAATTGGTATCAGAGCTAGTGCTCCTGATACTTAGGCTTAACATCCTAGGAGTGATCCATTTGCTTGCTAATCTACATTTGCATTTGATTGTTTGCACATATTTAGTTTATACCATGGACTTCATGACCCCACCTAGCTTTGACCCTTCCAACATTGATGTTTGGAAGTATAGGATGTCCATGTATCTAAAGACCTAGGTTTGCATGTCTTCCTTGCCGCCACCAAGAGATGTTATCTTGGTGATTGCAATCATATAGGGGTCAATGCACAAGCCCTAGAGGCTATTAGAAGCACATTACCTAAAGATTATCTTATGTGTGTTTCTAACTTTGATTCCGCTTTTGTAGTGTGGAACAAATTGACAACCACCATCTCCAAGCTTCAATTGCCAATACAAGAAGAGGAATCTAGTGGAGAATCCGATCCACAATGCTTCATGGTCCAAGGGAATGACTCCCTTGAGGTACATTCGGAATCTCAACTAGATAGTAATGATTGTGCTAGTTCTTCAAATGATTATGTTGATCCCCATGCCTTAAATGAAGAACTATCTATTGTTTGTGAAAATTAATAGAAAAATATAAAATTTTGAAAAAGAAAAGTCTAGAAATTGAAAAAGAAAATAATGTTTGCATTCTAGACTTGATTGTGTTTTGCAAGAAAAGGTTGAGGTCTATAATGAGAGGGATTCATTAAAATCTCAACTTGATCTTGCACTTAAAGAAAATAACTTTTTGAAAAATAAAAATGATTGTGATAATGTTTTGAAAAATAATGATGTTTTATCTTCAAAGATTGAATTTGTTTTAAGAGAAAATGAGTCTTTGAAAAATGAAATTGTTTTCATTACAAAAGAATTAGACATTTGTGTTAAGAAAAATGAATCTTTGAAAATTAAGATTGATTCACATGTTCGCCATGCTAGGGTTGTATCACACACACCTCCTAATGCATGTACCTCTTCTTCTAAGATAAATGATGATATTTGTATGTTAAAGAAGAGAGTAGATTGTTTGGGCTCCACTATGAGCCAATGTGCCATGAACCACACTCGTTTGGAATCCTTGGTTCGAAAGAAACAAGTTCCAACTTTTATGCATGCACACCCTCCACGGCATACACATGCTCCTCACGGACACCATCACACCATGTATGCTCATGTGTACACTTGTACACATTGTGGTCGTAAGGGCCATCTTGCTAAATTTTGTTTTGATAGATTACATACTACTAATTTAGCAAAGAATTTTGTTTGGGTTAGAAATGAGACTAACCCCCATGGACCCAACAAGAAGATGTGGGTACCAAAGACCACCCCTCCTATTATTTTTGATGTAGGTGTGGGCTCTCACATGACGTGAGAGTGATGACACCTTGGAGTGGATGCGTTCCGGACTTAAAGGAAATCAAATGGATGCATCACTTTCAAGGGAAGGTTTGGTGGGAGGACCACCTTATTTTGGAGAATTAGAGAAGTGCCCTCATCGGTTTTGGTATAAATCTCTAACTCTCATATTATTTGTTTACATGCTTTTATGATTCATTATTTATAGCATGTCTCATTTGTTTAAGCATATTTTTGATGTCTTTGGATTAGTGTGTAAATTCCATGATTATTAGATCCATGACATACATGTATAGTATTTGAGACACATATGCTCACTTGAATTCATATTTAGTGTTCTCACCGTTTGTTTAGCTATAATGTACATCATGAATCTAATACATGTGAATTTACATAGTAATCATGTTTTAGTTTTATCATGATGTTCTTTTATGATTGTTTTAATGTTTCATGTGGTGATAACATGTTTAAATGTAGATTTTATCAAAACTTGCATTATACTTGTACAAATAGTGAACTACAATTGTTTCTTATATGCTTGTTCTTCATGCTCACTTGTATTCACTATATGCACACGTATGAGCTAAGTTTTGATGATTCGTTCATTTGCACTTGTTATGTCCATTTGCATGTTTATGTATTTTAGAATTCAAATAAAATAATTTTTGATGAATCTTATATGTGTTTTATTTAAAAATATGGTATTCATGTTTGTTTTAATGCTTCATGACTTGATTACATGTTTAGATGTTAGTTTTCATTAAGACTAGTTGTATACTTGTACATATAATGGGAAACAAATTAATCTTTATATATGTTTGAGCTTGAATGCATATTTGTACCCATTAGATGTGCTAGTATAGTCTAGTTTTGATGATCCATACATTTTAGACTTGTATTCATATTTTTGGATTTATAAGAGTTTTTATTTCATGTATATGTTTATTTTGCCAAAACATTAAGATATACATGTATACCTCTTGAGTCATTTGCCTTCAATGCAAAATCTATTTATGGACTCAATTGTGTTTAGGGATATGTATGTATACTTAGTGTAGTGACAATTCATACATATACCTTGAAATGAAATTGATTTTGGATGAAAATTTAGTTTTTCATGTTTCATGTATTATAAGTTTAACCTCATGTATATGTCTTTCTAGTTCAAACTAATCTTATACATATACATCCTTTTTGAGCCACGTGCCTTCATGCATATACTTTAGTGGACTCGTTGAGTTTTGAATATGTATGTATATTTTAGTTTGCATCAGACATACATATGCCATTGAAGATTAAACTAGTTAGTTTTATGATTTTCTAATTTTGATATTTAAAGGAATAATTGAGTTTAATGAAATATTTTTCATGATTATGATCTTCACATTTTATTTGTACACTCATATCTATTACTCATGTTTTGTTTCTCATGAGTTGTGCTTAATTGATTAGAGTAATAATTATTATGTGATTTTCATTTCTATGAAAAATAATCTTGTTTTATTCCTTGCTTGAAGGATTTCATACTAGTTTACAAAACTTTTCATTTTAACTAGTTCGGATTCTTCTTTGTGATATGAGATATACCATACTTATTATTGTTAATTCAATTGGTATCATTGAACTCTTTCAATTGGTATCAATTTGATTTCTTTATGTATACTCATATTTGTTGATTTGTGTATGTATGCTTACAAC
Source organism: Agave tequilana (assembly GCA_038442645.1). NCBI lineage: Eukaryota > Viridiplantae > Streptophyta > Magnoliopsida > Asparagales > Asparagaceae > Agave > Agave tequilana. The sequence continues at coordinate 78,177 of JAVJIF010004048.1, forward strand.
TTGGTATCATCTATTAGTGATTGGTACTCATTTTATCTTCATACACATTTACATGTTCTATTTGTGCTATTATATTTCTATATCTTAAGCACAAATATTGTTTATGCTAGTGCTTGTGACTTAATTTTTATTTCAATTGATTTAGTCTTTCAATTGATACCTTAATCAAGCCTAAGCATGTTTTTAGTTAGTATTTCATAAAGGGGGAGAAAATTTGAATTTCTTATTTCAATTGGTATTTGATTTCCACTCCCACACTTTATGACTTTAAAAATTGAATTTGAATGAAATATATTTTCAATTTGGTATCATTGGTATGCTTGCTTATCAATTAGTATCAAAATGTTTTAATATGTTAAAACATGTAACAATCAATAAAAAAATTATGATATGTATTTTTGACTCTCTTTTATGATTACATGATTTTGTTTCTATTGGTATCTAGATGCACTTTATTGACATATTTTTAACTGATATCAATGTTTTGATTTTTAACCCTTTATTGATTCTTGGTTTAGAACAAAAAGGGGGAGAAGATTTTGTATTGTTTCGAATGTTTTGATTACCCCTTCTTGATTTTTTTTGTTTTTAACAAAAAGGGGGAGAAAAATTTGTTTTTATGTTTTTTACCCCTTTGTTGATGATTGACAAAAAGGGGGAGAAGAATTTGTGTTTTGTGTTTTATATATGCATGTCTTCCTTGTGTTTGCATATATGTTTGGTTGTTTGCTTATTTTAATTGGTATCTAGAACATGTTTTATGTTGAATATTCCATTAGTATCTAGAGCACCATGTTTATATGATGCATGAGTTAAGGGGGAGCTTCTTTGAAGCTTAACTTTAATCCATGCATATATAACTCCATGAGTTTTGTCATCATCAAAAAGGGGAGATTGTAGGCCCAAAGGCCTTCCACTCTAGTTTTGATGATGACTCACTCATGTAGTTATGTTTACTAATAATCTTGTGTTTCTAAGTTTCAGATCATTAGCAGGTTATTAGTTTTGATGATTAGCTTCAACAAGGGTTTTGGAAGCATATCATGGTGATTCCGGTGCCAAAGCTTCAAGATTATACCTTTGCACTTGGAAGATCACGGTTTGGGAGCTAGTCTACTTGAAGATAGAAGATCTACAAGCAAGACTTAGGTATCCTAGTTTAGATAGAGTTTTTAGATCCATTTGTAAAGCTTAGTTTAGTTGATATGCTCAAGTGCACAACACACAAGTTTTATGTTTTGATATTTGGTTTTCATGAATAGTTTGATCAAAACAAGTTTTCATATTCTATATGTATAGTAGATGATTTCTTTCTATACATACATGCGTTAACCTTCAAGATAAACTTATTTTGATATTTCTATTCATGTTTGGAAAATCATGTTTGATAAAAATACATGTTTGGTTTTTGATTGAATCGGTTTTGGATTTCAAGGCTTGACACCCTTCTATATTTATTATCATAACTTTTTATTTTTATATTCAAATAACATGATTTAACTTGTATTTCAAAGTTAACTTTAGATCTAAATTTCTTATTTAATAAGCATTTCCTGATTCTAATTTTAAAGTTGTCAAATATTTGGTTGAAATCTGTCTTTGTTCTGAAAATAAGTTACAGTTTCTGTTTTGATACCTGTCAGTGTTTTATTGATAACTTTCTCATATAAATTGATATTGATTTGATTTAAGTTGCATTAGAAATTAGACTTCAATATCTACAACTTCATCCTATATACTTATTTCCAAATTCGAACGTTTTAGACCTCAAAAATGCGTTCCAACCTGACCTATTTTGCTGTCTGCCAGGTTGGGCCAGTCGACTGGGACAGTCGACTGGGCCAAGCGGCCAGTCGACCGACCAGTCGACCGGACGTGCACAAAACTGTGCACGTCGGCCAGTCGACCGGCCAGTTGACTGTACTGAAACAGGTTTGGTCTCGGGTTGTTACCAGTCGACCGACCAGTCGACCGGCAGCTGTCAACGGTCGAAAATAGCCGTTGGACGGTCGACCGGCCAGTCGACCGACCGCCTGTCAGGCTGACACGTCAGCCTAACGGCTAGTTTTGTATAGGGGCTATATAAACCCCATTGTTTGGAGTTTTTGGTTAAGATTTTTGTGCTAGTTTTTTCAGATCTTTTTCATTGTTTTAAAAGTGTTTTCAAAAGAGTTTAAGTGCTAAAAGAGATTCATCTTTATTTGTTTTGTGTTTTTGGAAAATCAAAGAAAATAGGATTTGGGATATTTGTGTTGATTTTCATTCTATATCTTTTGGCAAGAATTTTCCCAAGTATTTTTCTTTGTTGCTTGTTTCCAAAACACTTAGTTTCCACTTGAGCTATATCTTCTATCCTAAGTTATTAGGATCTTTGTTTTGTGTGGAAAAAGAAAAGAGAAAAAGAAAGAGAAGTGTTTGAGGTTGTTGTTGTAAACCTCTTTATTGTAAAACACCCTTGTTATTTGTGAATCCCTCTTAGGTAGAGGTGATCGGGTGATTGAGTTTGTTGTGAGCCTCTTCGGTAGAGGTTGTGGGTTTGTTGTATTTGGCTACGGGCCGTATCCCTCTTCGGTAGAGGTGGATTGTGGTTGTATAGCCTCGGTGGCTTTGTAAGGTTGAGAGAGGAGTTTGGTACTCCTATAGTGGATTGGGAAATCCTACACGGTGGTGTAGGCGGGGATGTAGAGCTAGGGGCTCGAACCTCGAAACACATCTTGGTCTTTGTGTTTGATCCAATTTCTCTCAACTCTACTCTTTTTAACATTTGTGCAAGCATCATCCATTCATATCATCATATATACTTGCTTGTGTTTTGAGCATTGTTTCATATTGCCTTGCATATATTTCTATTGCAATTCATCTATACTTGCTTGGCTTAATTGTGTGCATTGTATTGCTATATCCTTGATTGCTTGGATTGCTTGTGTGTGTGTGCCTAACTTATACTCATCCAACAAGAGCTTCACATAGCACCTCAACCCATTTTAAGGGGAATCAAGAGGAGTTAGTTCAGAGCCTCGCAAGGGGAATTCGGCTACACTTGTTGAATTGTATTAGTTTGTCCAACACTTGCATTAGCTTCCGCTTTTAGAGCATTAGAGTTTGCATTTAGCCTTAGATTAGCATTTACACCTATTCACCCCCCCTCTAGGTGTACTTTCAGTCAAAAGACCACAAACTCTCTCTTTCAAATATCTCTTCCCTTACAAAGGTCCTTAGAGAATATTGAGTAGGAATGAAGCTCTTTTGTGTGTAAGGAAAAGAAATTGAAATCAGAGAAAACTTTTGAAAACCCTTCAGAAATTTGAGAGAATTTAGCTCAAAAACCAAGAACTTTGAAAGCCTTAAACTTTTGAATTTTTGCAAAGATTGTTGTTGTAACCAATCTCTCCCCAAACACCCTATTTATAGGAGAGGGCTAGGGTTTAGGGATAAAACATATTTACTGATGTTTAGGAGGTAATTAGATCAAATATATCCTTAAACGGATTTTTAAACACAAAAGACAAAAATAAACAGCCCTTAAAAATCTGCCCGTTACTGTTCAAACGGTCGGATCGGTCGACCGGGCCGGTCGACCGGTAGTATAAAAATTTGACCGTTACAGGCTATCGGTCGACCGACCCGGTCGACTGATACAAACTGTGACAAAAATAAATATTCCGGTCGACCGCCCCGGTCGACCGACAGACGTGCACACGGATACGTGCAGCTGCCAGGACTTCGGTCGACTGGTCCGGTCGACCGGACCAGACTGACATAGGCTCGGTCGACCGACCCGGTCGACCGGATCAGGTCAAAAAGCCAAATTTAAAAAGAAATAAAAGAGGATTTTGATTTTATCAAAAATACTTTTGAACAGGGATTAGTATAAAACACAAACATATATCTGTAGGCAAAATCTTGTATGCAAAATATTTTTGTATAATTTATAAGAAATTATTTTGGAATGAGCATGTGCGCAAAAACGTGTGTGATAGAGCTTCAAACCTATCCACTATTCTTTAACATACTATAAACTGAAAAACAAATTACATGAAGACTTCTTGAGCTATCTTCAAGTCTTTGAGCCATCCAATGCCTTGCTAGTGCCTTCTCTTCTATGATCCTTCCTTGATGTGCAATTTGCCTTTCTTGCTTTGTGGAACTTAGAAGTTCTTGCAATAGCTAAGCGAATGGTCTCTAAACATGGTACAAACCTGAAACTTATCTTAACAAACTTGTTAGTACCAAATAGCTCATATTTGGTTTGTCATCATCAAAACACAAAGCAATTGGAGAGTGTAACCTCTTGGGCCAACAATCTCACCCTTTTTGATGATGACAAAACAAATAGGCTATTAACAAAAATATAGGATAGGAGAAAACTCCCCCTCAAATTATGCTATACTTAAAACACAAGAGTATGCTCTAGATGCCAATAATTGAAATGATGCACCAATTATTGAAACCAATTTAAAACAAATATATAAAACACAAAAATTGCTCTTGATACCAAAAATACCAAAAACAACTAAAACACAAGAATTTATTTAAAACACAAAAACTCATAAAAACAAAACAACAAAACATATAAATTCATATGGAACCAAGACCAAATGAACTTATTTTTGTCCATGTAAACTTATTCTCCCCCTTTTTGTCATACATCAAAAAGGGTTATGAAAAACATGTTTATTCAATAATACAAACATTAAGTTCTCCACAAATAAACGAAAATCTAGCAAAATCAAGAGGTTTAGTGAAAATATCGGCTAGTTGTAAATCCGTGGAAACATAATCAATATCTATATCACCTTTCTCAAATGATCTCTAAGAAAGTGATATCTAATCTCAATGTGCTTGGTCTTACTATGTTGATTTGCATTTTGGTCATGTGAATAGTACTAGTATTATCACAAAATATTTTATATGATCAAAGTGCAAATCAAAATCAAGGAGAGTATGTTTCATCCAAAGGACTTGTGCACAACAAGCCCCCGCGGCAACATACTCCGCCTCGGTGGTTGAGAGAGCTACGGAATTTTGCTTCCTAGAGGACCATGAAACAAGACAATTACCAAGAAATTGACATGTCCCACTAGTACTCTTTCTATCTACTCTACAACCCGCATAATCGGCATCCGAATAACTAGTCATTGAAAAATCTATAGTTTTTGGATACCAAAGACCCATTCCAATTGTGCCCTTAATATAACGAATAATGCGTTTTACCGCAATAAGATGAGACTCTTTAGGACACGATTGAAATCTAGCACAAAGACACACACTAAACATGATATCCGGCCTACTTGCCGTTAAATATAAAAGACTTCCTATCATGCTTCTATATAATTTAATATCAACATTTTTACCTTGTTCGTCCTTATCAAGCTTGGTTGTAGTTGCCATTGGAGTGTTGCAAGCCTTTGATCCTTCAAGCCCAAACTTCTTTACTAGCTCCTTTGCGTACTTGGCTTGGTTAATGAAGGTTCCGTCTTGCAATTGCTTGATTTGGAGTCCAAGAAAGAAATTGAGCTCACCCATGGAAGACATTTCAAATTCTAGTTGCATTACCTTCTCAAAATCCTTGCATAAAAGCTCATTAGTAGATCCAAAAATTATATCATCAACATAAATTTTCACAATTAAAATATCATTTTTAACATGCTTAGTAAAGAGAGTTGTGTCTACTTTGCCTTTAATAAAATCATTTGAAATGAGAAAACTAGAAAGCCTTTCATACCAAGCTCTTGGAGCTTGTTTCAATCCATACAAAGCTTTATCAAGTTTAAAAACAAAATCGGGATGAACATGATCAATAAAACCGGGAGGTTGAGAAACATAAACTTCTTCATTAATAAAACCATTTAAAAATGCACTTTTTACATCCATTTGAAAAAGTTTAAAATTTTTAAAACATGCAAAAGCTAGTGTCATCCGTATGGCTTCAAGCCGTGCTACGGGTGCAAAGGTCTCCTCAAAGTCAATTCCCTCAACTTGAGTGTAACCTTGGGCCACTAACCTAGCTTTATTCCTAATGACATTTCCGGACTCATCCATCTTGTTTCTAAAGATCCACTTAGTACCAATTATTGGTCTATCGTGGGGCTTAGGAACAAGGTGCCAAATTTGGTTGCGCTCAAATTGATTGAGTTCCTCTTGCATGGCAAGCAACCAATATGGGTCCGTCTCGGCTTCGAGAATGCCTTTGGGTTCAAAATGAGAAATAAAAGCAAAGTTACCACATATGTCATGGAGTTTGGAGCGCGTTGTGACTCCTTTAGATGCATCACCCAAGATGAGCTCCTTAGGATGATTTGTAGCGTATCTCCAAGCTTTAGGAAGCGGTTGAGTGCTTTCCTCCTTATCCTCTTGAACTTCACCAATAGGATCTAGCTTTTCTTCTTGAGCGGGTGAGTCCTTCAAGGATAGTCTCTCCATGTCTTCACCTAGTGGTTCAATCTCTACAACATTCTCAACAACCACATTAGATTCTTCAAATTTAACATGCATGGATTCTTCAATGGTTAGTGTAGATCTATTGAAAACTCTATATGCTTTGCTAGTAGAGGAATATCCAACAAAGATAGCCTCATAAGCCTTAGCATCAAATTTACCCAAATTATCCTTAGTATTTAAAACAAAACACTTGCATCCAAAAACTTTAAAATATGCAACATTTGGTTTTCTAGAATGATACATTTCAAATGATGTTTTTGAAGAATTTTTGCACAAATAAATACGATTCGATATATAGCATGCGGTGTTTACGGCCTCGGCCCATAAATATTGAGGGAGGTCATATTCACTTATCATTGTCCTAGCCATCTCTTGAAGTGTTCTATTTTTCCTTTCTACAACTCCATTTTGTTGTGGAGTTCTAGGACAAGACGTTTCATGCTTAATTCCCTTTTCATCACAATAAGTCATGAAGAGTTGGTTAATAAACTCACCACCTCTATCACTTCTTATTCTCAAAATCGAAAAACCCTTTTCTTTTTCAACTCTTTTTCGAAAAATCTTAAAATGAGAAAAAGTTTGATCTTTATTTTGCAAAAAGAAAACCCAAGTAAAACGGGAGAAATCATCAACCAAAACAAATGCAAATCTACTTCCATTTAAACTTTTAGTTTTAGTTGGTCCAAAAAGATCCATATGAATTAATTCTAAAGGCCTAGTTGACATGATATCCTTGATTGGTTTAAAGGAAGACTTGGTTTGTTTCCCAAGTTGGCACGCACTACAAATGCGGTCTTTCTCAAAATCCAAGCAAGGTATACCCTTCACCAATTCCTTTGAATTAATCCTAGAGATATGGTCAAAAGATGCATGTCCTAATCTTCTATGCCAAAGCCAAGAATTTTCATCAAAAGCATTTAAGCATTTAGTAGAACAATCTAAATTAAGCATGTCAATAATATAAACATTATTATCACGAAAACCGGTAAGAATACAAACATCGGATTTAACATCAAAAATCTTGCATGAGGAATCATCAAAAACAACTTTAAGTCCACGATCACAAAGTTGGCTAATGCTAAGCAAATTATGTTTTAAACCATCTACTAAAACAACATTCTCTATAATAGGAGATGAACCAATTTGAATATTACCGATACCGATGATGGTGCCTTTGGAATCATCCCCGAAGGTGACGGAGCCACCTTCCATGTACCTTGATAGGGTTGTGAAGTTGTTGATATCCCACGTCATGTGTCTCGAACAACCACTATCAAGGTACCACCGCTCCCTACGTCTTGGAGCCTTGGTGTGTACCTACATCAAACATTTTAGGACTTGATTTTGGTACCCACATTTTCTTGGGTCCATGAGGGTTAGAGCCATTAACCCAAACAAGATTATTTGAACTATGCAATTTATCATAACAAAATTTAGCTAAATGTCCATTTTTGCCACAATAAGTACATCTATACACTCTACCATATCTAAAAGCATAGTGAGTGTGTGATTTGTGAGCATGGGCATTGTGAGCATGAAAAGATTTAGCATGAGAAGTATTATTTGAAGTGTGAGCATGTGGAATTTTAGCATGAGAATCTTTAACATGAGAAGTGAGCTTTTTGGAAAACTTTTCTTCAAGCTTCTTGGTGTTAAAAGCACAATCTTTCAAAATCTTTTCAAAATCAACCATTTTGGTTTTTAAGGAAGAAATTTCTTTATTATCAACAATAGGGGTTTTACCCTTACAAGAAATCTTATAAGCGTCAAATTCATTTTGAATGAAAACTAGATTTGAAGAAAGATCATCTTTTTCTTTTGAAACCAAAGCAAGTTGATTTTTAAGAAAAGCAACTTCTTTTTGTAATTTCAAGCATTCAAGTTTCTTATTATCATAAGTTTCAGAAAGTTCTACAAAGGCATGTACTAGAACTTCCTTACTTAGTTCATCATCTTCATCATCATGGGATTGAGGGGTTACCTTGGGTGTGTTTGCCATGAAACACATGTTAGCTTGATCCACCTCCTCTTCGGACTCGCTTTCCGAATCCCATGATGCTTTGTAGGCTTTCTTTTCCTCTGGCTTCTTTGGCTTGAAGGAGGAAGTCATTTTCTTCTTGAACTCCGGACAATCCGCCATGATATGTCCGGGTTTGCGGCAATTGTAGCATATGATCTTCCGCTCCTCTTTGCCTTCGAATCTTCTCCGGAAGTTGAACTTGTTCTTTCGGTACAACCTCTTGACATTCCGCACAAGTAGGGTTAGCTCCTCATCTTCTTCTTCGTCTTCATCATCGTCATCATTGGTGGATGAAGTCTTAAAGGCAATGGATTTCTTCTTTGAAGTAGTTGCCTCATCTCTTGCTTTCTTCTCCATCTCATGGGTCTTTAGGTTCCCAATGAGACTAATGATGTCCATTTCGTCCTTGTCGTTCAACTCCTTTAAGGTGGTGGCCTTGATCTCCCAAGATGGTGGAAGAGCCCGTATCACTTTGCGCACCTTTTGATCATTTGAGATGACGTCACCTAATGAAGAAAGACCATTTGTAATTTTAGTGAAACGAGTAATCATACAATCAATGGATTCTTCATCAAGCATTTTGAATGATTCATATTGAGACCTCAAGAGATCTATCTTAGCTCTCTTGACTTGTGAAGTCCCTTCATGTGTGACCAATAAGTGTTGCCATATCTCATAGGCGGATTGGCAATGAATTACCCGTGTAAGGTCATCCTCATTCAAGGCGGTTAAAAGGGAGTTTTGGGCTTTTGAGTTAGCCTCATATTCTCTAAAGTTGAAGTCGGTCCAAGTGCTCTCATCTTCATTGGGTGCTACATAGGGTTTGGTCAAAGACTTAGCCACTAAACTACCTAGTGATTGCAAAAAGATAGTCATCCTAACCTTCCAAATAGGGAAGTTGAGTCCATCAAATTTAGGTGGGGTTTTAATGTTGTCGGTCATGTTTACTAGTGTATGAATGTATGAATGAAAATGTTGATTAGCAATATTTTAAGGATCTCTCTATGGATGTTAAGCCAAACCTAGAGTCCAAGCTCTGATACCAATTGAAAAGTCACCTAGAGGGGGGGGGGGGCTGAATAGGTGACAATGCTAATCAAGGGCAAATAAAAATTTAAAGCTACAACAATCACAAGATGAATGCTAGCAAGTAAGTATGACAATGAATATGATGAGTAAATAATAAGAGCAAGCAATATAGAGTAAGAATTTGCAAGAATGTAAACCAATCGCAAACACAAAGATATGTTATCGAGGTTCGAGCACCCAGCTCTACTCCCCGCCTTCCCCAGAAGGATTCTAGCTACTTCCACTATCACAAAGATCTCAATTACAATGGAGTACCCAACTCCACAATCTCATTACAAGAAATTTCCTTGGTAGTCAAAAGACCACAAACTCTCTCTTTCAAATATCTCTTCCCTTACAAAGGTCCTTAGAGAATATTGAGTAGGAATGAAGCTCTTTTGTGTGTAAGGAAAAGAAATTGAAATCAGAGAAAACTTTTGAAAACCCTTCAGAAATTGAGAGAATTTAGCTCAAAAACCAAGAACTTTGAAAGCCTTAAACTTTTGAATTTTTGCAAAGATTGTTGTTGTAACCAATCTCTCCCCAAACACCCCTATTTATAGGAGAGGGCTAGGGTTTAGGGATAAAACATATTTACTGATGTTTAGGAGGTAATTAGATCAAAATATATCCTTAAACGGATTTTTAAACACAAAAGACAAAAATAAACAGCCCTTAAAAATCTGCCCGTTACTGTTCAAACGGTCGGATCGGTCGACCGGGCCGGTCGACCGGTAGTATAAAAATTTGACCGTTACAGGCTATCAGTCGACCGACCCGGTCGACTGATACAAACTGTGACAAAAATAAATATTCCGGTCGACCGCCCCGGTCGACCGACAGACGTGCACACGGATACGTGCAGCTGCCAGGACTTCGGTCGACTGGTCCGGTCGACCGGACCAGACTGACATAGGCTCGGTCGACCGACCCGGTCGACCGGATCAGGTCAAAAAGCCAAATTTAAAAAGAAATAAAAGAGGATTTGATTTTATCAAAAATACTTTTGAACAGGGATTAGTATAAAACACAAACATATATCTGTAGGCAAAATCTTGTATGCAAAATATTTTTGTATAATTTATAAGAAATTATTTTGGAATGAGCATGTGCGCAAAAACGTGTGTGATAGAGCTTCAAACCTATCCACTATTCTTTAACATACTATAAACTAAAAAACAAATTACATGAAGACTTCTTGAGCTATCTTCAAGTCTTTGAGCCATCCAATGCCTTGCTAGTGCCTTCTCTTCTATGATCCTTCCTTGATGTACAATTTGCCTTTCTTGCTTTGTGGAACTTAGAAGTTCTTGCAATAGCTAAGCGAATGGTCTCTAAACATGGTACAAACCTGAAACTTATCTTAACAAACTTGTTAGTACCAAATAGCTCATATTTGGTTTGTCATCATCAAAATACAAAACAATTGGAGAGTGTAACCTCTTGGGCCAACAACCACCACCACGACCTAGGGCCGGCCACTTCCCCCTAAGCTCCCCTCTCTTCTCCTCCACCTCCTTCCTCTTCAATCAACATCTCATATTCTCCAATTTTCACCAAAACCCATTACCACCATTTCCTCCTTCTTCTTCAATTCACCATCAATCCACCTCCTCCTCCACTTCCAATACCGCAATCACCATCACCTCCTCCAACTTTCCAACACCATCACCTCCAATAATCACAACAACCACCATCTCCAACAATCACAACAACCACAACAATAACATCAACAACAACTTCTCCAACAACCACCCAAAACCCTTCCTCCCCTGGGCCCAGGCAGCGTTGCCCCCTCCGGCGGCCAGAGCTGCCGGCCAGCCACCCCCACTCCCTTCTCCTTTCTTCTTTCCTTTCTTCTTTCTTTCTTTCATTCTTTTCTTCTTTTCCTTTTTCCCTTCTTTCTACTTTTACCCTCCCCTTTATTCCCAAATTTCCCCTCCTTTTCTAGCAAACGCACACTCTCTCTCTTTCTCTTTCCTACAACTCTTTCTCCCCCCAACATCTCTCTCCTCTCTTTCTCTCCTCCCTTATTCTCTCTCTCAATAAATTTATATTAATTAATATATATATTTTAATATATGGATTGGTGGTGTGCACGTGTTTCTGGTGTTTCGGGATTTTACGGCGTTTTCTGATGGTTTAGACGAGTACTTCTCTTGTGTTGCTTCATGCTTTGCTATCATCATTTCATACCTAGTGATTGTTATTTTAACATCTATTGCATGATATATTGATATGTGAATGTCTTGTTACCATCATTACATGCTAATAATTATTATCCTACTTTTTAATACATGATGTGTCATTATTGTTGGCCTAGAGGCCTTCAACTCTAGTTTTGATGATGATTAACTCATGTAGTTATGTTTACTAATATTCTTGTGATGTTTAGTTTCAGATACTTAACTAAGATATTAGTAGGTGATTAGCTTCAATAAAAGTGTTTTGGAGCTTTTCACATGGTGATTCAAGAGCCCGAACATCAAAGTTCATATCTAGCACTCGTTGGAGTCAAGCTCGGTGGATCACGTTTGGATCGAGTCGACTTGGAGACGGCGTTCTAAAAGAAGACTTTGGTACATAGTTTAGTTTATGTTTTAGATCCATTTGTTAAAGATTAGATAATGTGATATGCTCAAGTTCACAACACACACATACACTTGTTTAAGTTTCATGTTTTGGTTTTGGTTTTTGGTTTAACCGATCTTGATTTTCATGAATAGATAGAATCAAAACAAGTTTACATGGTTTAATGTATATTAGATTTGTTCTATATACATGTATACTTCAACTATTTAAACAAACTTAGTTTAATAGTCTATTTCATGAGTTTGGAGTTTTGGTATTTTAACAAAACATATTTTTGGATCTTAAGTCAAAAACATTGATATATATCTTTATATGTATATTGAATTATATCCATAACTATATGCTTCAAGTTGTTTCAAATATCATGTTTTTGTATTTGGATGAGTTTTGAACAAAACGAATTTTCAATTCAAAAATACAAGTTTTGGAAAATACGGAATTTGGTTTTCGGCAAAATTTCTAAGTCACAAAAATGGTTCAAATTGTTTGAAATATGTGTTGAATTTTTTCACACATGTTTATATATCAAAGTATTATACTGAAACTATTTTTGTAGATTTTTAGAGATTTTATGGGATTTATTTGGCAATTAAAAACCCAAGTTTTATATCCTGATTTTAGCCTGCCAGGCTCTGGCGGTCGACCGACCGGTCGACCGGACCAGGAGCCGGTCGACCGGAATGGTCGATCGGACATGCACACAAACGTGCACATGGCCATATCATTTGGCCGGTCGACCGAGCGGTCGACCGACTGAAGGCAACCCACTCTCAGGTTGCCCCGGTCGACTGGCCAGAGAGCCGTTGCTCTCTGGTTCAGGGCCCGGTCGATCGGGCGATCGACCGGAAGGCTCAACGGTCATTTGTTTGACCGTTGGCCGGTCGACCGGGAGGCCATTCTGGGCCTAGTCAGCTGCCAATGGGCAGATTCTTTTGGGGGCCTATATATACCCCATTTGAGAGATGTTTTGCACAAGATTTTCAAGGAGAAAAATTTCATACTCTTGTAGTGTTTTTCAGCAAAAAAAGTTTTGGGTTTAAAATTCCTATTCTCTATTTGTCTTTAAAGTGTTTATTATTTCAAAGAAAATTGTCTTTAGGGAATTTGTTTTTGGTCTAAAAATTCTATATCCATTTGGAGATTTTCCCAAGTAATTTTCTTTGTTCAAAACACTTTGTTTTCCAAACTTGAGCCATATCTTGCTATCCTATCTATTAGGACCTTTTATTTGTGGAAAATTAGTTTGTGGTTGTGGTAACCACCAAGTTGTAAACTTCCTTCTTTATGATATCCCTCTAGTGAGAGGCGATTGATTTGGTATCCCTCTATTGTGAGGTGATTGTGGAAGTTGTGGTTGGCTCCCTCTAGTGAGAGATTGAGATTGTGTTTAGCTCCCTCTAGTAAGAGGTAGAGTTTGTGTTGGAATCCCTCAAGTGTGAGGTGATTGATTTGTATTGGCTAGGTGCCTACCCCTCTTGTGTCAGGTGGTTTTTGTGTTGGTTGCACATTGCCTCTAGTGAGAGGTTGCATTTGGTTGAGAGGGGAGTTGTGTACTCCAGGTTGTATTTGCCCCAAATTCTCAGTGGAGGTTCCCTGTGTGGGAGTCCTGTGTGGATAAGTTAGTGAAAATCCTTCTGTGTGAAGGCGGGGACGTAGATCTGTGTGCTCGAACCTCGAAACATATCCGTGTGTTTGCGATTGATCCACTTTCTCAAACTCTCTCTCTCTCTTTTACTTTGAGCATTGCATCATATTGCCATATCATTTATATGCTTGTGTTGTTTGTTGTGCCTCACTTGTGTTTAACCATGAGAGCTTCATATAGCGCCTCAACTCTTATTCAGAGGAATCAAGAGGAGTTAGTCCAGAGCCCTTCACCAGGAATTCGGCTACACTCGTTGGTTGCATTAAGTGTTGTTGTAATTAAGTTTTTAATTTCCGCATTTTGTTCATTAGATTAGCCGTACACCTATTCACCCCCTCTAGAGATATTTTCAATTGGTATCAGAGCCTACGCTCCTGATATTTGATTTAACCACCTAGGAGTGTGATCTTGGTTAGCTAATCTATCATTTGCATTTGCACACTTATTTGTTTACACACGCTCATGGACTATATGACCCCTCCTATGTTTGATACTTCCAACATTGTTGTTTGGAAGGCTAGGATGTCCATGTATCTAAGAACCCTAGGCTTGCATGTTTTCCTTGCCGCTACCAAGAAACCCTATCTTGGTAATAGCAAGCATATAGAGGCCAATGCACAAGCCCTTGAGGCACTTAGAAGCACGCTAAACAAAGAATATCTTTCTATAGTTTCTAACTGTGATTCCGCCTTTGTAGTGTGGAACACGTTGACCTCCTCCGAGCTACAAATGCCCAACATATTGGAGGATGAATCTAGTGGAGAATCCGAGCAACAATGCTACATGGTCCAAGGGAATGACTCCCTTGAGGTATATTCAGAATCTCAATTAGATGATGATGATGCTAGTTCTTCTAGTAATGATTATGTTGATCCAAATGCTTTGAATGAAGAACTATCTATTGTAAGTGAAAAATTGCTTGAAAAATATAATCTTTTGAAAAAGAAGAGTTTTGGACTTAACAAAAAAAATAAGGATTTGTGTTCAAAACTAGATTTGGTTTTGCAAGAGAAAGTGGAGATTTCTAATGAAAGGGATTCATTAAAATCCAAACATGACCTTGCCCTAAAAGAGAATGAAATTTTGAAAAATAAAAATGATTGTAATGATATTTTGAAGAAAAATGAAAACTTATCTTCAAAACTTGATTTTACTTTACAAGAAAATATTTCTTTGAAAACCAAAATTAATTTGATTTCAAAAGAATTGGAAGATTGTTTGAAGAAAAATGTTTCTTTGAAAAATGATTGGTCTATACACGTTTGCCATGCTAGTGTAGCTTCACCTAGCTTACCTATTGCATGCACATCTTCTTCTAAGATTGATAATGATATTTGTTTGTTAAAGAAGAGTGTGGATTGTTTGGGCTCCACTTTGAGCCATTGTGCTTAGAACCACTCACGTTTAGAATCTTTGTTTCGAAAGAAACAAATTCCTTCTATGCATGCACACAAATCACGGCATATACATGCTTCCCACGTTCACTCCCATAACACGATGTATGCTCATGTGTACACTTGTACACATTGTGGACGTAAGGGCCACCTTGTTAAGTTTTGCTATGATCGTATACATGATTCAAATTTAGCAACTAAATTTATTTGGGTTAGGAAAAGAACTAACCCCCATGGACTCAAAAGAGTGTAGGTACCAAAGACCACCCCTATTGTATTTGATGTAGGTGTGGGCTCTCACATGACGTGAGAGTGATGGTGCCTTGAGGTGGATGTGTTCCAAGCTTAAAAGAGGACTATTTGGATGCATTACTTTCAAGGGGAGTTTGGTGGAAGGACCACCTTATTTTGGAGATATGAAGAGTTGCCCTCATGGTTTTGGTAACTATCTCTTACTGCTCGTTATGTTTGCATGCTTTTAGATCATTCATTTATAGCATGTATTATTTTAATGTTCATTATGCCATATGCCATGTTTATTAGTCCTATGACATGCATGATTAGTATTTGAGACACTCATGTTTATATGGACCCATATTTAGTGTTCTCACTTTAGTTTAACTAATGTGTATGCCCTAGACCTAATGCATGTGCATTTGCCATAATGATCATATGAGTTTTTGTTTTGATTTCTATACTTCATGTTTTTACATGTTTAGATGTTAGATCTCATCAAAACTTGGATATATACTTGTACAACTAGTAAGTTACAAATAGACTATTATATGTTTGTGCTTAAACGCTCATTTGTACTTATTAGATGTACTAGTATAATCTAGTTTTGATGATTCAAATATTTTGACTTGTATTCCCATTTTGTACATATTTTTCATATTTATGTTTAAACTTCTTGTAATGTCTATTTTGTCCAAATTAATAGCTATACATATTCATCCTTGAGCCACTTGCCTTAATTCATATACTTTTGTGGACTCGTTTAGATTTAGATATGTATGTATACTTTAATCTGTACATGACATACATATGCCTTGAAGATTAAATTGTTTTGATGATTTTCATGTTTTGTTTATAAAGAAATTTCCCAACTGAGCTCGATTGCCTAGTTTCATGATAATGTGTTTCACATATTCCTTATAACTCACTTATGTAATGTTTCCTCATGATTTTATTTTCATGAGTACAATTTGTTCTTTATAAATTTTGAGTGTTTGGTGATCATGTGATTTACATATTTTTCATGAAATATATTTTGTTTTATTCCTTACTTGAAGGATTTTGTACTAGTTTACAAATTTTTCTTATAACTAGTTCGTATTCTTCATTTTGGAAAAGTTTTTAATTATGCTAAACTATTTTCAAACCTATTTTTGAAAACCCTTTCCATTTAAGGGCGGTTGTTGGGCGACCATGCCTTGTATGCTTATTATTGAAAATCTATTTAAAACGTGTGCATGAAATGGGTGGTAGAAAATATAAGTTATACACTTAATCTTATTATGTTTTCAATTGGTATCATTGGATTTTTTTTCAATTGTTATCACTATTGACATTCTTTTTGTATACTCATATATGTTTTTATATATGTATGCTTACACTTCAAATAATATCAATTTCGATTGGTATTCAATTTTAATACATATATATATGATTTATTTGTGCTTATTATATCTCTATATCCTTGAGCACAAATTTTAGTTATGCTAAGCTTGATTCCAAATGACTATTATATTTCAATTGATTATATTTCAATTGGTATCTTATACAAGCTTATGTATCATTTTATTTGGTTTTTCATAAAGGGGGAGAAAATTTATATTTTTAATTGATATTTTACTCCTACACTTTATGTTGAAATATGATTAAAAAAATGATGTTGATTATTTTTGGTATCATATGCTTTTAATTAAAAAAAATTACTTTCAATTGGTACTAATCTTTACATATTGGTATCAAGATTACCTATAAGTTTACTTACAATTGGTATCAAAATTTTGATTAAATACTTTAAAATGATTTATTTACTTACAATTGGTATATATTAAAAACATTTGTTTCATGTACCTTCAATTGGTATGTTTTATTTATTTTATTGATATCATGATGAATGAAATTGATATATTTTTTCTTACAATTGGTATCATAAAGTTTTGTTTTGATTTCACCCCTTATTGATATTATTTTTGTTTAAGACAAAAAGGGGGAGAACATTATTTATATTGTTTTCTTTGACCCCTTTGTTAAAGATTGACAAAAAGGGGGAGAAGTATTTGAGTTTATATGCATGTTTATTGTTTAATATGCATGTTTATTGTTTATTTATTTGTAAGGTTGTTTCATATTGATATTTTTTATTGTTAGTATCAAAAGCTTTTAGTGATTATCTTTTCAATTGGTATCAAGGATTTTGTTTTATTGATTGGTATCAAGAGCTTAAGTTTTTCATTAAAATTTTTATTGGTATCAAAAGCAATTATTTAAGAACATGTTTATTTTAAAAAGGAAAAGGAACTTATTTTAAAAGTTTGGTATCAAGAGCATGTTTATTTCATGTTTGGTATCAAGAGCATGTTCATTTCATTATTTTATGCATGTTAATGCATATTCATGTTTAGTATTCATTGCATATATTTATTGTTTATTGCTATGCATGAGTTAAGGGGGAGCTTCTTTGAAGCTTAACTTTAATCTATGCATACATAACTCCATGAGTTTTGTCATCATCAAAAAGGGGGGAGATTGTTGGCCCAGAGGCCTTCCACTCTAGTTTTGATGATGATTAACTCATGTAGTTATGTTTATTAATATTCTTATGATGTTTAGTTTCAGATACTTAACCAAGATATTAGTAGGTGATTAGCTTCAATAAAGGTGTTTTGGAGCTTTTCACATGCTGATTCAAGAGCCCGAGCGTCAAAGTTCATATCTAGCGCTCGTTGGAGTCAAGCTCTGTGGATCACGTTTGGATCGAGTCAACTTGGAGACGGCGTTCTATAAGAAGTCTTCGGTACATAGTTTAGTTTATGTTTTAGATCCATTTGTTAAAGATTAGATAGTGTGATATGCTCAAGTTCACAACACACACACTTGTTTAAGTTTCATGTTTTGGTTTTTGATTTTTGGTTTAACCGATCTTGGTTTTCATGAATAGATAGAATCAAAACCAGTTTACATGGTTTAATGTATATTATATTTGTTCTATATACATGTATGCTTCAACTATTTAAACAAACTTAGTTTGATAGTCTATTTCATGAGTTTGGAGTTTTGGTATTTTAACAAAACATATTTTTGGATTTTAAGTCAAAAACATTGATATATATCTTTATATGTATATTGGATTATATCCATATACTATATGCTTCAAGTTGTTTCAAATATCATGTTTTTGTATTTGGATGAGTTTTGGACAAAACGAATTTTCAATTCAAAAATTCAAGTTTTAGAAAATATAGATTTTAGTTTTTGGCAAAATTTCTAAGTCACAAAAATGTTTCAAATTGTTTGAAATATGTGTTGAATTTTTCCACACATGCTTATATGTCAAAGTATTATACTAAAACTATTTTTGTGGATTTTTAGAGATTTTATGGGATTTATTTGGCAATTAAAAACCCAAGTTTTAATCCTGATTTTAGCCTGCCAGGCTCTGGCGGTCGACCGACCGGTCGACCGGACCAGGAACTGGTCGACCGAAATGGTCGACCGGACGTGCACACAAATGTGCACATGGCCATATTAGTTAGCCAGTCGACCGAGCGGTCGATCGACTGAAGGCAACCCACTCTCGGGTTGCCCCGGTCGACCGGGCGGTCGACCGGCCAGAGAGCCGTTGCTCTCTGGTTCAGGGCCCGGTCGACCGGGCGATCGACCAGAAGGCTCAACGGTCATTTTTTGACCGTTGGCCGGTCGACCGACCAGTCGAGCGGCTGGCCATTCTTGGCCTAGTCAGCTACCAACGGGCAGATTCTTTTTGGGGCCTATATATATACCGCATTTGAGAGCTGTTTTGTACAAGATTTTCAAGGAGAAAAATTTCATACTCTTGTAGTGTTTTTCAGCAAAAGTTTTGGGTTTAAAATTCCTATTCTCTATTTGTTTTTAAATGTTTATTATTTCAAAGTAAATTGTCTTTTAGGAATTTGTTTTTGCTCTAAAAATTCTATATCTATTTGGAGATTTTCTCAAGTAATTTTCTTTGTTCAAAACACTTGTTTTCCATACTTGAGCCATATCTTGCTATCCTATCTATTAGGATCTTTTATTTGTGGAAAATTAGTTTGTGGTTGTGGTAACCACCAAGTTGTAAACTTCCTTCTTTGTGATATCCCTCTAGTGAGAGGTGATTGATTTGGTATCCCTCTATTGTGAAGTGATTGTGAAAGTTGTGGTTGGCTCCCTCTAGTGTGAGGTTGAGATTGTGTTTAGCTCCCTCTAGTGAGAGGTGGAGTTTGTGTTGGAATCCCTCAAGTGTGAAGTGATTGATTTATATTGGCTAAGTGCTTACCCCTCTTGTGTGAGGTGGTTTTTGTGTTGGTTGTGCATTGCCTCTAGTGAGAGGTTGTATTTAGTTGAGAGGGGAGTTGTGTACTCCCAGTTGTATTTGCCCCAAATCCTCAGTTGAGGTTCCCTGTGTGGGAGTCCTGTGTGGACAAGTTAGTGGAAATCCTTCTGTGTGAAGGCGGGAACGTAGAGCTGTGTGCTCGAACCTCGAAACATATCCGTGTGTTTGCGATTGATCCACTTTCTCTAACTCTCTCTCTTTTACTCAGAGCATTGCATCATATTGCCATATCATTTATATGCTTGTGTTGTTTGTGTATGACTCACTTGTATTTAACCACGAAAGCTTCATATAACGCCTCAACTCTTATTCAGAGGAATCAAGAAGAGTTAGTCCAGAACGCTTCACCGGGAATTCGGCTACACTCGTTGGTTGCATTAAGTGTTGTTGCAATTAAGTTTTTAATTTCCGCATTTTGTTCACTAGATTAGCCGTACACCTATTTACCCCCCTCTAGGTGTACTTTTAATTATGCGAGTTAATATATGATATGCGAGTGATTTTCTAAAATTAACATGTTATATGAATACTTATTGGCCGTTATTATAATTCATGTAACTGGTATTATAGTTGCATGGATATGCCTAGATGTGCTCCCGCTTCGCTCAGCTTCGCATAACTAATTAAAAGATTAATTTACTATTGTTATAGATATGGTTATGAAGAGTTTGAAATGTTTAACTATATTGTCTCCTTTACCATGTTATATGACCGGATGATTACTTGACATATGATATTGTCACTCTATATTCAACTCACCCGATAACAACATGTTAATTATCTGACAGTGATATGTTATATTTGACACCTGATTCCTAGCACTTGATATCTTACACCAGTACTTGACATATTATCAGTTGACACCTAATACCTGACACCTGATATATGACATTTTGCAATTGACATGCTATCACTTACCTGACATATGCTTTCACTTGGTACTGACACATTTGACCTGATATTATGACACCTGACTGGATATTATTATACCTGACACCTGTATTACATTGCATATTCATGATTATCACTTTTACGGGGACTTGGCATGATTAT
Source organism: Agave tequilana (assembly GCA_038442645.1). Taxonomy (NCBI): domain Eukaryota; kingdom Viridiplantae; phylum Streptophyta; class Magnoliopsida; order Asparagales; family Asparagaceae; genus Agave; species Agave tequilana. The sequence continues at coordinate 98,972 of JAVJIF010004048.1, forward strand.
TATACTATTACCAGACCTCTGGTACTCCTGAACTCTTGTGCTCCTGAACTCATGTGTTCCTGAACTCCTTTAACTGGGAGACTCCTGATATTATTCTCCTGATGCCATACTCCTATTGAGTGCGAACTCTAGTATGGACTATCAGTGATGTAGGAACTGGCAGGGAGGCGATTGAAATATCAAATGGTACTGATTATTATTGAATAACTTAAAACAAAATATCTTTATATTCTCCGGTTATAGTGATGAATCATTTAATCAGGTGTTATGCTCTAAGTTGACACCATTCTTTATGACATATGATTTTTGTGAGACAATGATTACTCCAGACACACTCTATTCTGTTACTCTAAGGGCAATTCAAGTTGTATGAACTCAAATGATGGTAACATGGGATATGTGGTATATAGATGAGGGTTTCCTTGTTTGGATAATCCCCTGACGTATCAATCCCGTGAATCCATAATCTGAGCTTGTACAACTAGTTTTGTCTATACTTCTATTATCACATGTTTAATGTATTTATTGTATATTTATTTGTACTTAAACTCTCGACACCATTTTCTATGCATGATTTTCAATTCAGACTTATCGATATGAATGTATTTACTTGATTTCAGATTCACTGTTGTTCCTTTAATTTTCTTTATGTTACTTGTCATTGCCTGTACCTGTATGCCTGAACTACATCACTTGATCATGTACACGTGTGACAGCCTAAGCACACCAGCTGGCTTTATCATATGCACTTGCGGGTTACTTTTTGACAACCCTAGATCCCATGTCTAGATCAAGGAGCATGGACTGTGTTGACCCTACAGTAGCTGATCAGAGGGCGTAGCAGAGGTGTGGATTAGTGGATGCCACCGTATTCCTTTCCTCACAGCTCTTCTCCTGATTGGTTCTCGGGACTCCTCTTGCTGCTCATGAACATCTCTTAGCTTTTGATTATGTCTATTCCTTTGTATATCATACTTTTATATTCTCTGGTGATGTAATATCCTGTAATATTGTATATTACCCTATGATAACTGTGTACTTGTGTTATTATTGCCGGAATGTATATTACTACTGTGCTTCTGTACTCTGATTCTTGCATGTACTGATACTTAGCGTATATATGTGAGGGTATTTCTACCCTGCGTTTATACGTCACAGTAACGTTTTTGTACCAGTGGGATTGGGGCATTACAAGTTGGTATCAGCGCCTAGGATCTCACATCTTCAGTACTACCAGTCGTCAAATTAATGGTAAAGACATTTGTAGCTGGAATGCATGAGTCGTGATTATACAATCCAACTACAATTACAAAGTTATCTATTACCTCTTGATCGTTCTTACCTTGATTCTTTAATCTCTTCCATCCTTTTTCATTTCTAGTTCCCATCATCCTTATACCAACTTAAGATATGGATAGACTGGTAGGGTAGCGGTAAGACATATATGGTTCGCTCTCATTATATTCTGGCAATTTTAACTTTGATACATCACATTGTCCTATATTGGATAGTTTTCTGCCTCACATTCTATTCTTATATTTATGGATACATCACGGGGAATCAGTACAACAAGTGGAGTAGTCATCACTTATACAATCAGATAGAATGTATCATTAGATGAGGAGTGTCAGTATGAAACAATATTCCAAATTCAGGACTTCTGTCAGATAGAGTTATGGTATTCTCTATTTTTATTATTCTAGTAGCGATCATGATTTCTTCTACCATGTTCATGGAACTCGGGTATTCTCAGAAGTGATATGCAGTCAGGTTATTATTCAGAGGACAGCATTCAGGACTTGTTTCAGTTATTATGAATTTATGATCGTGTTCTCAGGGGGCCAAATCCTAGCAGTCTTTATTGATCTGGTGGACCATGGGTTCCACTAGCCTCGCCAAGCGAGGGTCGTGTTCTAATGACACGTGAACCTAACCGGGTGTGGGCTTCGCTGCACCCTAATGCTTAGCATCTAGCGCTGTCTTACGCGCTGGCTTCGCCGAGTGAGCTTTGCCAAGTGCGAGCCTCGCAGAGCGTTAGCTCCATTGCACCCTAATGCTTAAAGCCTGAGATATGTTACGTGATGGCCTTACCTCGACTTGTCTTCGTCGGTGGCTAGTCCCTTCAGTGCTTAGCACTCTAGCCCGTTCCTCAGATTCCTTCCTCCTAGCGTGTTTTCATGGATCCGCTGAACAGGTTTTCTCGTTGTATCTGAGCTATCGCCATGATCTTTATGAACAATCCATTTGGCCAACCTTGCAGGGCTTGAGTATTCTTTAATATTTCATCTACAGTCGGGTTATCATTCAGAAGTCAGTATTTAGAATTCTCCATGGTTATTCTATATTCTTGGCTATGTCTTTTAGAGTTAGCAACGCCCAGTATTCAGAAATCCTTGATTATCGGTCTTCTTTAGTTATGCTCGGTATTATCAGGGTTTTCTTTATCTTCAGTATTTTGGTCAATTCTCGGAGAAGTAGTATGTATGCACATCAGTAATTCTACTGCAAACTCTTTGTCAGGACAGCTTCATCCCATGCAGTATTTTATATAATATTATGAATTTCAGCACTATGGATTCCTAGGGATTTCATCATCTTTACTTCGTAGCCTGAAAGAATTTTTATCGATTATCTCACAAAGTCATCTCACTTTATACTATTCAGAATGGGTCAGTCTTCTGGAGTTCTGGCAGTATTCTTTTATTAGCAGACATCAGGTTAGTATTATTATGGTACCATTAGAGGATATATACGGTAGAAGTGCAGTAATGCCTAAGTCTCGAGTTTATCTTGTAGTTGATTTGTGGGAATTACTCTCAGTTGTTCATATCTTGATTGGTATAATCCTCGTTCCTATCCTTTCTGTATTCATCTTCCCTTATCGAAATTTCGAGGACGAAATTTTTGTAAGGTGGATGGAATGTAACACCCCGTTCCTAGAATACGTACTTAGATACGTATTCTGATTTTTCTATCATATTTTTTGATTTAGTTTTTTATTTTTTTTGTTTTATGATTATTTATGTGATTGTTTTGTATTAGATCCGGATTTGTGGGCTCGGAGTCAACCCTAGTCTGACCGGGGATCCGATCCTAATGTATCGCTCGATTTGGCCTTTCTGGTAGTTCGATTTAACCAATTTCAGTTTCAAATATCATTTTTCAATATTTTAAATTTTCATGATTTTCTGAAAATTTTCAGAATTATTCTGCAAAATCTTCAAAGACTATGTTGATTGGCATCGCTAACCAATTCCCGATTTTTTAGTTTTCAAACGGAGTTGAATTTTTAAAAATGCATTCCACATTACTACTTAAAATCTCATTTTTTATCTAAATACATTTTTTGAGATTTTTTGAATTTATCAAAATTTGACCGATTTGGTGTCGACAGATATCGCCAGATGATTTCAAGATTTTTAATTTGAAAACCAAATTGAATTTCTCAAATCTAATTTTGTCAGACATCTTAAAATAATATTTTCTATTTTGAGAATTTTTTGGGGCGATTCTGAAACAGTTGATTTTTACCCTCATTAAAATAATATTTTCTTTTTATTTTTCTTTTCCCTTTCTTTCTCCCCTACCTACTCCCCGTCCTTCCCCATACCCTACCAACAGCTACAGCAGTAGCCCATTTCCTCCCATCTCCACCATACACTCCCTCTCCCTCTCCTTCTATTTATTTTTTCATTTCTTACTTTCTTTTCTTCCCATTCTCTCCATCTCCCTCTCTCTCCCCCACCAAGTCCTCCTTCCTCCCCTTGACCGTCGGCCAACACCAGCACCATTGCCAGCGCACCACCCTCCAGCCATCTCCTCCACTAAGCCACCCCACATCATCTCCCTCTCCAACTCTATCTCCAACAACAACTACTACTACACAAACTTCCACATCACCATCTTCACCACCATTCACCACCAATACCTTCTTCCTTCTCTTCCATCATGGCCGGTGATTGTTATTCATTTTTGCATATTTTTCCACATCCATACCATGCATTATATCAATAAAAATTGGTTTTTTACTCTTTTTCTCTCTATTTTTACAGGTCCATCTTTAATGGAGAAGAGGCCCATAATCCATGGAATTATCAAAATTAAAAGGGATTAATCAAAAGCCCAAAAGAGAAGCCCAAGAGTTGAGCCCAAGATCTGGAGACATCCACACGCCCAGTCATCATTCTAGAAGATCCACGTGGCCAACAAACCCCAACAGAATCCGTTGGCGCAACGGCCTAGATTATGCCGCGGAAACGCGGCTCTGGCCGCGGATCCGCGGCAGTTATCTGGCCGTTGAGCCAGCGTCTGATCCCACGGTCAAGATGTGAGGTTCCCCCTCTTCTGAAGCCTATAAATAGACTGCCAAGGACTCTGCGAAAAAGGGAGGAGAGATTAGAGGAAAGAGCTTGTAATTTTTAGGTTTTTCTCTAGGTTTTTAGTGCTCTTAGTTTTCTTCTTCCTCCTCTGCAAAAGAGAGAGAAAGAAAGAGAGTGAGAGCTTGTACTCAAAGGAGTGACAACTTTGAAGCAAGGATTAATCCAATCATTCTTCTCTTCTTTGCAATTTCTAGTGTTTACTTTACTTGCTTTATTTCCTTCAAGCTTTACTTTCATAGCATGATGTATTGTTGTTTTCTTTCCATTGTAATGTCTAGCTAATTCTTCTAACATGACTAGCTAACCACTAATTTTGCTAACTTCTAACTCTTGGGTGATTGCTAACTCTTAATCTTGCAAATGTCGAGTCTCTTTCATCCCCGATGGGTTACTTTCATTCTTGGCAAATTCTTGTTGTAATTCCATATGATTCATGTGTGCCTCATTTAGAGCCTTGTCTTTAGAACAAGTGCCTTGATGGAACATGGAGATGGAGCACCAACCATATGCTATTTGTTGTACAACTTTCTTACTTTAATGCTAACTTGATGTATGATCTTGAATGACTAATGAATTTTGTATCTCCTTCCTTAGCATCCCTTGAGTGACACTCCTCGATTCCACCATTGAAATTCTATCTTGAGAGCTGATGAAATCAATGAGGCTACAAGACAAGTCCAAGAAGATCACCCATCTATCAAGTGGGAAAGTAACTTGACCAACAAGCAAGACAAACATTTGCCGATGAATCAACATGAGGCATGCATCACCATAATGGAGATTAGTAAGTTAGCAAATTAGAAAGGTTAACTAGTCATGGTTTCTTACATCTCAAAGTCTTTTACAAGTTTTTCTTCTTCTAGTGTTCTTTCTTAAGCAAGTCTTGTTTTCGAATTCTTTTCATTTTCTTTCCATCGTTTTTATTTTCATGCATAAATCCACCACAACTTCTTTCACCTATTTTTCTATGTCTTTTTGATTCTTTTTAAACAAAGAAGAACCCTCGTTTTCTTTCTTCATCATTCGACCGTTAAAGCTTCTATCGCGAGCTCTCCCTGAGGATCGACCCGTATTAGCTATACTACTACGGTGATTCGGAAGGAGTATATCAAACATTGTGAATACATTTTGGAGTGATTAAGCACCTAAGGTTGTTTCTAAACCTTCTCTCTTTTGTTGAATATTTGTGCAATTCTACTCCCCTACTCTTTTCTTATCAGCCACCACCACCACCACCTAGCGTCGGCCACTTCCCCCCTATGCTCCCCTCTCTTCTCCTCCACCTCCTTCCTCTTCAATTAACATCTTCTATTCTCCAATTTTCACCAAAACCAATTACCACCATTTCCTTCTTCTTCTTCAATCAACATCAATCCACCTCCTCTCTACTTCCAACACCCCAATCACCATCTCCTCGTCCTCCTCCTCTAGCTTTCCAACACCATCACCTCCAACCATCACCACCACTTTCAACAACCACAACAACCACCATCTCCAACAATCACCAACAACCATAACAAAAATATCAACAACAACTTCCCCAACAACCACCCAAAACTCCTTCCTCCCCGGGCCCAAGCCATGCCGCCCGCCCTCCGGCGGCCAGAGCCGGCGGCCAGCCACCCCACTCTCTCCTTTCTTCTTTCCTTCTATCTTTCTTTCTTTCTTTTCCTTTTTCCCTTCTTTCTACTTTTACCCTCCCCTTTATTCCCTAATTTCCCCCACCTTTTCCAGCAAACACACACTCTCTCTCCCCCCCAACATCTCTCCCTTTCATTCTTTTCTCTTTCTTCTCTCTCCTCTCTCATTCTTTCTTTCAATAAATTAATATTAATTAATATATATGTATATTTTAATATATGAATTGGTGGTGTGCACGTGTTTCTGGTGTTACGAGATTTTATGGTGTTTTCTGATGGTTTAGGCGAGTACTTTTCTTGTTTTGCTTTATGCTTTACTATCATTGTTTCATACCTAGTGATTGCTATTTGAACGTCTATTGTATGATATATTGATATGTGAATGTCTTGTGATCATTATTACATGCCTAATAATTGTTATCCTGCTCTTTAACACATGATGCGTCATTATGCGAGTTGATATATGATATGCGAGTGATTTTTTAAAATTAACATGTTATATGAATACCTATTGGCCGTTATTATAGTTCATTTAACTGGTATTATACTTGCATGGATATGCCTAGATACGCTCCCGCTTCGCTCAGCTTCGCATAACTAATTAAAAGATTAATTTATTATTGTTATAGATATGGCTGCGAAGAGTTTGAAATGTTTAACTATATTGTCTCCTGTACCATATTATATGACCGGATGATTACCTTGTTGGCCCAAAGGTTACACTTTCCATTTATATACGTTTTGATGATAACAAAACATATAAAAGCTAATATACGTTTTGATGATAACAAACCATATAAAAGCTATTTGGTACTAATAAAGATTCTAAAATGAATTTCAAGTTTGTACAAGTCTTGATGGCTCTAGATTTCTAAAAGCACGTTGCAAGGTTGATGGCGCTAAAAGCATGTTGTTAGATTGATGGCGCAAGATTGTTGGCCCAAAGGCCCATCACTCTAGTTTTGATGATGATCAACTCATGTAGTTATGTTTACTAATGATCTTATGTTTAATTAGTGACAGATTTATGATCAAGATCTTAGTAGGTGCATAGCTTCAACAAAGGATTTGAAGTCAAGTTTTGGAGCTAGCATGGTGTTTGGACCAAGTCAAGAAGATGAGAAGGCTTCAAGTGAAGACTTCAAGAAGATGAAGACTTGTGTCTAGGTTTGTTTTTAGTAAGATTTTGTTTTAGTTAAGATGTAAAGGATAGAGTAGTTGGTGGATTGCTCAAGTATACATATACACACGCACTCTTGATAGTTTTGTTTTTACAAAAGATTTTTACTTTGGAAAAATACTTTTTGGTTTTTGGAATTTCTTATATCCATGTCTTTTATCCAAAACCAAGTTTAGAGCTTAATGTCAAAAACATAGATATCTTAATTGTGTAGTGGATCATATCCATACACACTATGCTTTAATGAATTCAAAATATCTTATTTTTGTATCATGAAGAAATTTGGAAAACAAGTTTTAGAAAAATACTAGTTTTCATTTAAGCCATATTTTCCAAGTTACAAAAATAGTTCAAAACATTTGTAACATGTCTTGATTTTGTGCAAGCATGTTTGTTTATCAAATATATTGGTAAAACTATTTTTGTATATTTTTCAGTATTTTATGGGATTTTTATGTGAGCCAAAAGACCAAGTTTTTAATCCCTAGATTTTCTGTCCCAGGCTTCAGCCAGTCGACTAGTCGACTGACCAAGTCGACTAGGGCTGAAGTTGGTCGACCGACTCGGTCGACCGACGTGCACAAACGTGCACGCCAGTTCTGCAGGATGGCCGGCCGACCGACCCGGTCGACCGTCCAGAGAGCTCTGCTCTCTGGAAAGTCCCCGGCCGACCGCGCGGTCGACTGGACAGAGAGATTGCTCCTGTATCCTGGCTCGGTCGACTGCCCGGTCGACCGATGGCTCAAACGGTCTGAAATATGACCGTTGGCCGGTCGGCCGGACGGTCGACCGATAGGCCTGACAGAACCCCAACGGCTAGTTTTTCTGAGCCTATAAATTTGGGGGTTTGGGCATTGTTTTCACCAAGATTTGGAGAGTATTTTTGAGCCAGTTTTTCCAATCCTTTTCAGAGGTTTTTCTCCACAAATTTGAGAGCAAATATTTCCTATCAAAAGGGAAGATTTTATCAAGAGTGTTAAAAGAGATTCTTTGAGTTTTCCTCCACCATCTCTTTCCTTGTTTTCTCACACAAACACTTGAGCTATCCATTGATTATTCATTCTATAGGAGTGTTGTAGTGAGAGTGTTTATTGGTGATCAAAGTGTTTAGATCACCAAGAGATCTTTTCTTGTTTCTTGAGGAGGCAGACGAGTGCGTTTGCGGTTGTTTCGAGTTCGGGTGCGAACTCTTGGTTTGAGGTGCGGCCTCGGCGAGCTTGTGGGGCTTGCGGTGTGTACGGACTAGGGAGTCCGAGAGCTTATAGGTGTTGCGGCACCGGGTGATCCATTGGGATCGATTATAGTGGAAATCCTTCGTGTGTCGAAGGCGGGGATGTAGAGCAAGTGTGCTCGAACCTCGAAACAAATCCCTTGTGTTTGCGATTGCTCTCTCTCTCTCTCTCTCTCTTTGTCTCTTGTTTATATCTTGCATGCTATTATTGTGTTAATCTTTATATGCTTAATATACTTGTGAGCTCATATTGATATATTTGCTTGGGATTGTTTGCTAACACTTGTATTTAACTAAGAGAGCCAACGCGGCACCTCAACCCTTATCAAGAAGAATCTAGAGGAGTTTGTCTAGAGCCCTTCATGGGGAATTTGGCAACACTCTTGTGTTATACGTGGTGCTTAGTTTAAATAGTTTGTTTAGGTCATAATAGTTTTTACTTCCGCATTATTTGGCATTAAGTGACCATTAGATTAGCCATCACCTATTCACCCCCCCAAGTGAACTTACAATTGGTATCAGAGCTTGGTACTCTGATTTGGGTCTTACAACCTAGAGTTAAAGATCCTCATTTTTAGGCTAATCAATATTTGTACACACACCATGGATTTCATGTCACCACCCACATTTGACATTCTTAACATCCAAATTTGGAAGGTTAAGATGTCCTTGTACCTCAAAACCCTAGGTTATCATGTTTATCTTGCCATCACTAATAATGATTATTGTTTATATGGTAAGAATATTGAGGCTAATGCAAAAGCCCTTAATGCTTTAAAGTCTACCCTAGATGATGTTTATTTATCTAGAGTTTCTAACTTTGATTCGGCTTTTGTAGTATGGAATACCCTCATCTCCCTTGGCGAAAAAGATCAATACTATGCGGGGAGCGATTCGCGTGTTGGAAGCGACACCTCCAACAAGTGCTATATGGTCCAAGGGGATAACCCCCTTGAAGTAACTACCGAATCCGAGGATGAGGATGTTAACATGTCATATGAAGAGCTTTCTACATTTTGTCAATTATTGCTTGAAAAATATGACATGATTAAGAAAGATAATAAAAATTTGAAAAAGAAATTTGATTGCATGCATATAGAACAAGATTCATTTAAATCTAAGATTGCATGCTTAGAAAAGGAAAATAAAGATTTGAAAGATGAAAATGTTTCCCTCATGTCTAAATTGAATGATCTTTGTGAAGGAAACACAAGTTTGAAAAATAAAATTGATTTGGTGGAAAACAAAAGGAAGTTATTTTTCAAGAAAATAATTCCTTAAAAAGAAAGATTTGTGAAAATGAAAAAGAATTTGTTTCGAAAAAGAAAAAGAAAAAGAAAAATGATTTTATATCTCATCATGCTTTACATGCCACCACTAATGAGATTGAAGATTTGAAAAATAAAATGGATTGTTTGAGTTCAACTTTGAACTCTTGTGCATTTAACCATACTAGATTGGAGTCCTTGTTTTCAAAGAAACAAACTCCACACATTCATGCACAACATCATCATGCATTTACTTATGTTGCACGTCACGATCATACACATTCACATAAGCATTCTAAGGTGTACACATGTACACATTGTGGCCGCAAAGGCCATTTAACAAAATTTTGTTATGACAAGTTGCATCATTTTAATTTTGCTAATAATAAAAATTTTGGGTTCCTTACAAGACTAACCCCAAAGGACCCAAGAAAATATGGGTACCAAAATCTCCACCTTGTGTATTTGATGTAGGTGAGGGCTCTCACAAAACGTGAGAGATTTGGTGCCTTGATGGTGGGTGCACTTGAACTAAAAGGACACATATTTGGAGCACCGCTATCAAGGAGGCTTTGGTGGGAAAGACCACCATGCTTGGAGCTTTGGAGTTGGTAACAATCTCTAAACTCCTAATTTATTTACATGCTTATAACTAGCCTATACATGCCTATTTCATATGTGATATTTTGAGCATGTTCATGTTTTAATTGTTTTTGTGTGCTTCATGTGGTAACTACATGGTTAGATGTAGTATTTGTCAAAACTTGTATTTATACAAGTACAAATAGTGAGCAACAAATTGAGTCATATACGTTTGCACTTCATTGTTCATTTGTACTCAGTATATGCACATGTATAAGCTAGTTTTGATGATTCTCTCATTTATACATGCTTTGCCAATTTTTATGCTTTACTTCAGTATATGTATTTTTAATTCAAATCTAATAAATATACATGTTTACCCGTGAGTCTCTTACCTTCATGCAAATACATTTGATAGACTCTTTTATGTTTGGGATATGTATGCGTATTGTTAGTTTTGGATAAATCATACATATACCATGAAGATTAGTGTTTTAATGAAAAATGATTTTTCATTATTAAAATGTGACTTATGATCTTTTTGAGCTTAAATGACTATTTTCATAAAAATGCTATTTACATGATCTTTTAACACTCACATTTTCATTTATTATTTCATGACTTAGTTTCATGATCATTTTGAGCTTTATAGACCATGAGTGATTAAATCTTTATGTACTTAGTTATGTTTTATGAAAAACATATGATTTGATATATTTGAAGGATTTTTACTAGTTGTTCAAAAACTATTTTATACTAGTTATTTATTCTTCAATTAGTTTATAAGTTATACACATGATCCTATTTTTAATCCATTGGATAAATTCTTTTGTATTCTCAAGATTTGATGCTTCATGAATTGAATATTAGTTTAAATGTTAGTTTTTGTCAACACTAGGATTTATACTTGTACATATTATGGGTCACAAATAAATCTATATATGATTGGGCTTGATTGCTTATTTGTGCCTATTTGATGTGCTAGTATAGCCTAGTTTTGATAATCCTACATTTTTAAACTTGTATTCCCTTTTTGGATTTATTTTATGATCATGTGTTTTCATTTCATGTATATGTTTATTTTGCCAAACTTTAAGATATACATGGATACCTCTTGAGTCATTTGCCTTTCATGCAAATCTATATATATGAACTCAATTATGTTTAAGGATATGTATGTATACTTCTTGTGTTGTCAAAACATACATATACCTTGAAATATAATTTTTAATAAAAATTTTGTGGTGATTTTTATGTTTTCAAAATTTATGATAATTTTCACATTGTCTTATTTAAAGGAATATTGAGCTTCATTGCCATTTTCATGTGATTTACACATATTTCATGAAAAATATTTTTATTTTATTCCTTGATTGAAGGATTCCGTACTAGTTTTCAAACATTTTCATTTAACTAGTTCGAGTTCTTCATGTAGTAGATTATATGATGTATACACTTAAGCTTATTTTTCTATTGGTATCATTGGATATTTTCAATTGGTATCAATATGAACTTCTTTAGTATATACTCATATTTTGTTTTCCCATATATGTATGTATCAATTTCATTTGGTATACTCATTTTTCATACATATATATGAGTTATTTGTGCTTGAGTTAAAATTGTTTTACATGTTTAAAGCACAAAGTTGTTTATGATAAGAAAATAAATATTTTAAGAAAAATTCTCAAGATTTGTTTTATTAAGAAAATTCAAAATTTTGTTTTATATGAAAAATTCAAAATTTTGATTTGTATTGCCTATATGCAAGGAGAGCTTAACATCTCTTCTACATATAAATTCATGTTGAGTGTATTGTATATTGAGGAGCTTGACAACTCTTCTTTATGTGGTACACGTGTGTAGGGGGAGCTTCACATCTCCTCTTATGCATTACATATTATATGTTATGTGAATTAGGGCTTGTCATCCCTCTTTCATGTAATGTATATGTGTAGGGAAGTTACTTAACCGTCTTCCTCTTCATGAATGTATATCGCATATAACCTTTTATTGATATGTTTGATTTGACCCCTTTATTGTTTTCTTTGTTTATGACAAAAAGGGGGAGAAAATTTTGTTGATTTTGTTTTACTTTAACCCCTTCGTTGATGATTGACAAAAAGGGGGAGAGGTATTTGGTATATATGCATGCTTTTGTGATTAAAGGATTTATGTTTATGCATATATGTTTTTTGTTTTGCAAATAGGAGAAAAAGAATTTGATTTGTTTTATGCTTGTTAGCATGTTTATCTCCTTGATTTGCATACATGTCATGTGCTTCATTTTCATATTATATTGTTTATTTGTTATGCATGAGTTAAGGGGGAGCTTCTTTGAAGCTTTACTTTAATCCATTCATATATAACTTCATGAGTTTTGTCATCATCAAAAAGGGGAGATTGTTGGCCCAAAGGCCCATCACTCTAGTTTTGATGATGATCAACTCATGTAGTTATGTTTACTAATGATCTTGTGTTTAATTAGTGACAGATTTATGATCAAGATCTTAGTTGGTACATAGCTTCAATAAAGGATTTGAAGTCAAGTTTTGGAGCTAGCACGGTGTTTGGACCAAGTCAAGAAGATGAGAAGGCTTCAAGTGAAGACTTCAAGAAGATGAAGACTTGTGTCTAGGTTTGTTTTTAGTAAGATTTTGTTTTAGTTAAGATGTAAAGGATAGAGTAGTTGGTGGATTGCTCAAGTATACATATACACACACACTCTTGATAGTTTTGTTTTTACAAAAGATTTTTACTTTGGAAAAATACTTTTTGGTTTTTGGAATTTCTTATATGCATGTCTTTTATCCAAAATCAAGTTTAGAGCTTAATGTCAAAACATAGATATCTTAATTGTGTAGTGGATCATATCCATACACACTATGCTTTAATGAATTCAAAATATCTTGTTTTTGTATCATGAAGAAATTTGGAAAACAAGTTTTAGAAAAATACTAGTTTTCATTTGAGCCATATTTTCCAAGTTACAAAAATAGTTCAAAACATTTGTAACATTCCTTAATTTTGTGCAAGCATGTTTGTTTATCAAAATATATTGGTAAAACTATTTTTGTATATTTTTCAGTATTTTATGGGATTTTTATGTGAGCCAAAAGACCAAGTTTTTAATCCCTAGATTTTCTAACCCAGGCTTCAGCCAGTCGACTAGTCGACCGACCAAGTCGACTAGGGCTGAAGTCGGTCGACCGACTTGGTCGACCGACGTGCACAGACGTGCACGCCAGTTCTGCAGGATGGCCGACCGACCGACCCGGTCGACCGTCCAGAGAGCTCTGCTCTCTGGAAAGGCCTCGGCCGACCGCGCGGTCGACCGGATAGAGAGATTGCTCTCTGTATCCTGGCTCGGTCGACCGCCCGGTCGACCGATGGCTCAAACGGTCTGAAATATGACCGTTGGCCGGTCAGCCGGACGGTCGACCGACAGGCCTGACAGAACCCCAACGGCTAGTTTTTCTAAGCCTATAAATTTGGGGGTTTGGGCATTGTTTTCATCAAGATTTGGAGAGTATTTTTGAGCCAGTTTTTCTAATCCTTTTCAGAGGTTTTTCTCCACAAATTTGAGAGCAAATATTTCCTATCAAAAGGGAAGATTTTATCAAGAGTGTTAAAAGAGATTCTTTGAGTTTTCCTCCACCATCTCTTTCCTTGTTTTCTCACACAAACACTTGAGCTATCCATTGATTATTCATTCTATAGGAGTGTTGTAGTAAGAGTGTTTATTGGTGATCAAAGTGTTTAGATCACCAAGATATCTTTTCTTGTTTCTTGAGGAGGCGGACGAGTGCGTTTGCGGTTGTTTCGAGTTCGGGTGCGAACTCTTGGTTTGAGGTGCGGCCTCGGCAAGCTTGTGGGGCTTGCGGTGTGTACGGACTAGGGAGTCCGAGAGCTTGTAGGTGTTGCGGCACCGGGTGATCCATTGGGGTCGATTATAGTGGAAATCCTTCGTGTGTCGAAGGCGGGGATGTAGAGCAAGTATGCTCGAACCTCGAAACAAATCCCTTGTGTTTGCGATTGCTCTCTCTCTCTCTCTCTCTCTCTCTTTGTCTCTTGTTTATATCTTGCATGCTATTATTGTGTTAATCTTTATATGCTTGATATACTTGTGAGCTCATATTGATATACTTGCTTGGGATTGTTTGCTAACGCTTGTATTTAACCAAGAGAGCCAACGCGGCACCTCAACCCTTATCAAGGGGAATCTAGAGGAGTTTGTCCAGAGCCCTTCACGGGGAATTCGGCAACACTCTTGTGTTATACGTGGTGTTTAGTTTAAATAGTTTTTTTAGGTCATAATAGTTTTTACTTCCGCATTATTTGGCATTAAGTGACCATTAGATTAGCCATCACCTATTCACCCCCCCTCTAGGTGAACTTACAAAGATGACTCTTTCATAGGAGAGGAGGCTCTAGCTCGGCAACACGGTTCAGAGACACCTTCCTATATAGTTTTATTTTTTGTTAGTTTGTTAAAGGATAGTATATAGTGTTGAAGCTTAATTTTCCCACACACACAAAATTGTACTTGTTTTTCAAAAGATTATTTTTGTCTCTTGTGTAAAATACTTTTATAGACCTATTTCAGTATTTGCAAACTCAGTTTATTGTATTTTACAAAATCTTCACAAAATTCTTTTTGAAAACAAACATATCTTCAAAACATTTCTTCTCAAAATTTGCTGTTTTGACCTGTTGCGGTCGACCGCGCGGTCGACCACAATTCTGATCTGGTCGACCGGGCGGTCAACCGGACCCCATATCGGGTGACCGGGCGGTCGATCGACTGACTGTACCCAACTCTCTGTTTGGGACGGTCGACCGGGCGGTCGACCGGAGCCTACCAACGGTCAAAAGTTTTTGAAAACCGGTCGACCGGCCGGTCGACCGTGAGTGTTTTCTCAGCCAAACGGCTAGTTTTTTAAACATATTTTAAAACATTTTTTTATTCTCAAAATGTAGTTTTAGGCTGGTTTTGGGTCTTATCCTTCCTGATTAGTCAAAATTAATATTTACTCTTTAATCCCTACCTATATCCTATAAATAGGAGTGGATGGGGTTGAGGAGAATTACAATAACATTTGCAAGGAAATCAAAAGTTTGAGTATTCTTGAAAGAAGTTTTTATTCTCTGTTTTTGTGCTCTAATCTGTGATTTTTCTCTAAAGTTTTTGAATCAAAACTCTCTTCTACTTTATTTTATTTTTCACTTACAAACTTTGAGCTTCAATCCTATACACTATTCTCTAGGGTTTTGTAAAGAAAAGTTTTTCAAAAGAGAGTTTGTGGTCTTTTGATCACCAAGTGATTATTTTATTTGTGGCTCCACTACCTCTAGACTAGAGGAGTGTGATTGAAGAGTTGGGTACTCCCTAGTGGTTGTAATCCTTTGTGAAATTTCTAGTGGATCGTAAATCTTTCTGGGTGAAGGCGAGGACGTAGAGCTAGGTGCTCGAACCTCGAAACAAATCTCTGTGTTTATGATTAGTTTACTTGTGTTGCTTAATTTCTACTCATTCACTTTATATTATCGTTCTATACTCTCACAACAAGATTGTATTACGTACCTCAAACTCTTATTTAGAGGAATCACGAGGAAGGAGTTCAGAGCCCTTCACGAGGTAGTCGGCTTCTATCTTGCTTTGAGTGATCGTTGCATCATTTAATTTTTAAATTCGTGACATATGATATTGTAACTATATATTCAACTCACCGAATAATAACATGTTAATTACCTAACTCTGATATGTTATATATGATGCCTGATCCCTGGCACTTGATATTTGACACCGGTACTTGACATGTTATCACTTGACACCGGCACCTGACACCTGATATATGACACTTGTCAATTGACATGCTATCACTTACCTGACATATCCTATCACTTGGTACTGACACATTTGACCAGATATTGTGACACCTGACTGGATACTATTATACCTGACACCTGTATTACATTTCATATTAATGATTATCACTTTTACAGGGACTTGACATAATTATTATATTATTACCAGACCTCTGTTACTCCTAAACTCCTGTATTCCTAAACTCCTATATTCCTGAACCCCTATAATAGGGAGACTCCTGATGTTATTCTCCTAATGTTATACTCATGTTGATCCCGTAATTGACCAATCATGGATGTTGGATTACTGTATTCACTGTGGACATTATCTTTGGATAATATATATAATAAAGTACTCAACTTACACTGGGGAGGGAGAAACTGATAGATACTAGTATGATGTCATATTTATAATGGTGGATATATCTGAAGCATCGTGTAGGGCGCGTAATGATAAGTCCCCGAAAGCAGTAGCCTGATATCTGAAGTGTCATGAGCAGTAACCTGAACTCTTGAGCCGTACTCTCGAGACAGGACCCACTATATACATGAGCTATCAGATTTATCAATTTTTAAGTAATAAATCGTCTTATTCATAAGTGAATGTATGCGCAACGATAACATATACCTAAGCATATAGATCAGATGAATAACATAAGAATGTATCAACCAGACAATAATAAGATTAGGAACGTGTGATATTTGGTCTCTCCTTTATTCGGGTCCTAATACTTACATATCAGATCTGAGTGAGTTCTATTAGAGTGCAAACTCTAGTATGTACTATCAGTGATAGAGGCACTGGTAGGGAGGCGATTGAAATATCAAACGATGCTGATTATTATTATTATTAAATAACTTAAAATACAATATCTTTATATTCTCCGGCTATAGTAATGAATCATTTAATCAGTTGTTATGCTCTGAGTTGACACCCTACTTTATGACATATGATTTCTCTGATACAATGATTACTCCAGACACATTCTAATACTGTTACTCTAAGGGCAGCTCAAGTTGTATAACTCAAATGATGGCGACATGGGATATGTGCTATATAGATGAGGGTTTCCTTGTTTGGATAATCTCCTTGATGTATCAATCCCGTGAATTCATAATCTGAGCTTGTACAACTAATTTTCTCTATACTTCTATTATCGCATGTTTAATGTATTTATTGCATGTTTATTTGTACTTAAACTCTCGACACTGTTTTCTATGCATGATTTTCAATTCAGACTAATCGATATGCATGTATTTACTTGATTTCAGATTTACTGTAGTTCCTTTAATTTCCTTTCTATTTCTTGTCATTGCTTGTACCTGTATGCCTGAATCACATCACTTGATCAAGTACACGTGTGACTGCATGAGCACGCTAACTGGCTTTATCATATGTACTCGCTGGGTTGTTTTCTGACAATCCTGGATCCTCATGTCTAGATCTAGGAGCATGGACTGCGTTTACCCTATTGTAGCTGATCAGAGGGCGCATCAGTGGCATGGATTAGTGGATGCCACCGTAGCCCTTTCCTTCCAGCTCTTCTCCTGATTGATTCTCGGGACTCTTCTTGCTGCTCCTGAGCACTTCTTAGCTTTTAATTATGTCTATCCTTTTGTATATCATACTTTTGTATCTCTGGTGATGTAATATCCTGTAATATTATATCTTGCCCTATGATAACTATGTACTTGTGTTATTATTGGCGGAATGTATATTTCTACCGTGGTTCCGTACTCTGATTCTTGCATGTACTGATGCTTAGCGTATATATGTGAAGATATTTTCACCCTACGTATATACATCGTGTTGGCCCAAGGCCCTTCACTCTAGTTTTGATGATGATTAACTCATGTTGTTATAGTTTACTAATAATCTTGTGATGTTTAGTTTCAGATATTTGATTAAGATATTAGTAGGTGATTAGCTTCAACAAAGGTGTTTTGGAGCTTTCACATGGTGATTCAAGAGCTCGAGCATCAAGTTCACATCTAGCACTCGGTTGGAGTCAAACTCGGTGGATCACGTTTGGATCGAGTCGACTTGGAGATGGTGTTCTACAAGAAGACATCGGTTTGTTTAGTTTAAGATTGTGTTTAGATCATTGTAAAGATTAGATAGTGTGATATGCTCAAGTTCACAATACACACACAAGTTTCATGTTTATTGGTTTTTGGTTTTCGGTTTAACCGATCTTGGTTTTTAAGTCAAAAACATAGATATACTATATTTCATGTATATTGGATTCTATCCATATACAACATGCTTCAAATTTGTTTAAATATCATATTTTGTATTTACATGAGTTTTGGAGAAAATGATTTTCTATTTCAAAAATCTTAGTTTTTGAAAATACAGTTTTTGGTTTAAGGCAAATTTTCAATCACACAAAAATAGTTCAAATTGTTTGAAATATGTGTTGAATTTTTATCACACATATTTGTATTTCAAAGATCTAATAAGAACTGATTTTTGTAAAATTTATGTGATTTTATGGGATTTAATTAAAGATAAAAAATCTAAGTTTTTTAAGTCTTATAATGGCTAGATTGGCTGTCTGCCGGTCGACCGTAGCAGTAGTCGGTCGACCGGTGCGGTCGACCGACGTGCACAAGCGTGCACGCCAACTTGAGCTGATGGGCTGGTCGACCGAGTTGGTCGACCGTCCAGAGAGCTCTGCTCTTTGGAATTGGCCCCAGTCGACCGGGTTGGTCGACCGGCAGAAAGCCCTGCTCTCTTTATCCAGTCTCGGTCGACCGAGCCAGTAGACCGGTGGGCTCAATGGTAAAAAATATGACCGTTGCCCGGTCGACCGCCCGGTCGACCGGAAGGGCATTTCTGCCCTTTCCAGCTGCCAACGGGCAGATTTCAGATGGGGCTATAAATGCCCCCATTTGAGTTTGTTTTTAAACAAGATTTCCAAGAGCAAAAATTCTTATTCTTTCTAGTGTTTATATACAAGTTTTCAAAAGAGTTTTTAAGCCAAAAGATTTTATCTTTATTTATTTTAAAGGTTTGAAAAAATCAAGAAATGGAGAAGTCTTTGGGATTAGTTTTTTATCTTCATTTCTATTATATCCTAGAAGTTTTCCTAAGTATTTTCTTTGAGTTTTTAATTTTCAAACTCTTTGTTCTCTCACACTTGAGCCATCTATCTATTCTATCTATTAGATCTATTTTGTGGGAAAATTAGTTTGTGGTTGTTTATACCACCAAGTTGTAAACCTTCCATCTTTGTGATATCCCTCTAGTGAGAGGTGATTGTGTTGATATCCCTCTTGTGAGAGGTGATTGTGGAAGTGGTGTTTGTATCCCTCTAGTGAGAGGTGGAGATTGAGTTGGAATCCCTCAAGTGTGAGGTGATTGTTGTTGGTGTTGGCTTTGTGCCTATCCCTCATTTGTGAGGTTGATATTGTGTTGGCTTAGTGCCTTGGATCTAAGTGTAGAGGTTGTATTTATTGGAGAGAGGAGTTATGTACTCTCAAATTGTATTTGCCCAAAATCCTCAGTGGAGGTTCCCTGTGTGGGAAGTCCTGTGTGGACGAGTTAGTGAAAATCCTTCTGTTTGAAGGTGGGGACGTAGAGCTGTGTGCTCGAACCTCGAAACATATCTCGGTGTTTGCGTTTGATCCACTTTCTCTAACTCTCTCTCTCTCTCTTACTTTGTGCATTGCATCTTATTGTCATATCATTCATATATGCTTGGTTTGTTTGTGTGTTTGTGCCTCACTTTTGTTTAACCAAGAGAGGTTCATATAGCACCTTAACTCTTATTCAGAGGAATCAAGAGGAGTTAGTCCAGAGCCTTTCACTGAAAATTCGGCTACACTCTTTAGTTACATTAAGTGTGTTGCAATTAGTTTTTAAATTTCGCATTATTTGCCATAGATTAGCCATACACCTATTCACCCCCTCTAGGTGTACTTTCAATTGGTATCAGAGTCTACGCTCCTGATATTAGGTTTAACCACCTAGGAGTGTGATCTTGGTTGCTAATCTAGTATTTGCATTTGCACACTTATATTGTTTACACACACTCATGGATTGCTTGACCCCTCCCATGTTTGATGTTTCCAACATTGACATGTGAAAATTTAGGATGAGTATGTACCTAAAAATCATAGGCTTGCATGTTTTCCTTGCCACTGCTAAGAAATCCTATCTTGGTAATAGCAAGCATATAGAGGCCAATGCATAAGCCGTAACGACACTTAGAAGCACGCTTAACAAAAAATATCTTATGTTGGTTTCTCATTGTGATTCTGCTTTTGCAGTGTGGAACATTTTGACCTCCTCCGAGTTTCAAACGCCAAACATTATGAAGAAGGAATCTAGTGGAGAAGAATCCAAACAACGTTGCTACATGGTCCAAGGGAATGACTCCCTTGAAGTATATTCGGAATCTCAACTAGATGATTATGCTAGTTCTTCTGGCGATGATCATATTGATGCCGATGCTTTGAATGAAGAACTTTCAATTGTTTGTGAAAAATTGCTTGAAAAATATAAAATTTTGAAAAAAAAACTTTTGATTAAATAAAGAAAATAAAGATTTGGTTTCAAAACTTGAGTTGGCTTTCCAAGAGAAGGTTGAGATTTCAAATGAATGGGACTCCTTGAAATCCCAACTTGAACTTGCTCTAAATGAAAACAAGATTTTTTGAAAAATAAAAATGATTGCAATGAGGTTTTGAAGAAAAATGACATCTTATCTTCAAAACTTGATTTTGTTATAAAAGAAAATGAATCTTTGAAAATGAAAATTGCTTTAATTTCAAAGGATTTGGATTTGGTTTCTAAGAAAAATATTTCTTTGAAAATGATTTAGATTCTCATGTTTGTCATGCTAGTATAGCTTCATCACTTAGTGTATCTATTGCTTGCACCTCTTCTTCTATAATTGAAAATGATATTTGTATGCTTAAGAAGAGTGTTGATTGTTTGGGCTCCACTTTGAGCCAATGTGCTTTGAACCACACACGTTTGAAATCTATATTTGAAAGAAACATGTTCCTCCTATGCATGCACACAAATCACGGCATACACATGCTCTTCACGTTCACACTCATAACACTTTGTATGCTGATGTGTACATTTGTACACATTGTAGACGTAAGGGCCACCTTGCTAAGTTTTGTTATGATAGAGTATATGATATAAATTTAGCAAATAAATTTGTTTGGTTTAGGAAAGGAGCTAACCACTATGGACCCAAAAGAGTATGAGTACCAAAGATCACTCCTATTTTATTTGATGTAGGTGTGGGCTCTCACTTGACGTGAGAGTGATGGTGTCTTGAGGTGGATGCGTTCCGAGCTTAATAGTGACTATTTTAGATGCATCACTTTCAAAGAGAGTTTGGTGGGAAAGACCATCATGGTTTGGAGACATAGAGATGTACCCTCATGGTTTTGGTAACAATATCTAACTCCCATTTAGGTTCACATGCTTCCATTGTTGATTTTAGCATGTTTTGATGTTTCATGATTATTATGATAAATACCATGATAACTAGATTAGTGATATACATAATTAGTATCTGAGATACACCCATGTTTATATGAACCATTATTTTTGTGTACTCACTTTAGTTTAACGATTGTATATGTCCTAGTTCTAATACATGTGTATTTACATAATGATCATATTGGTTTATGTGTCTATGCTTCATGATTTGATTACATATTTAAATATATCATTCATTAAAACTTGAGTATATGCTTGTATAACTAATGAGCCACAAATAGATTATTATAGGTTTGTGCCTAATTGTTCATTTGTACCCATTAGATGTACTAGCATAACCTAATTTTGATGATTCATGCATTTTGACTTGTATCCTCTACTTTTGTGCATGTTTTCATGTTTGTGTTTAAACTTCATGTATATGTCTATTTTGTCTAAACTAATAGTTATACATATACATCCTTGAGCCACTTTCCTTCATGCATATATTTTTGTGGACTCGTTCATGTTTGGATATGTATGTATACTTTAGTTTTGACTAAACATACATATGCCTTGGATTATCATTTGTTTTGATAAAAATTAAATCTTAATGATTTTCGTGTTTTCGTTTATAAAGGAATTTCACATTTATCTTATTGCTTATTTTCATGACTTTGTCTTTCACATTATACTTAGACACTCACTTTACTTAATGTTTTCTCATGATTTTGTTTTTATGAGTATTATATGTGCTATATAGAATTTGAGTGTCATTGGTTGAGTGATTTTCATGTTTCATGGATATTCTCTTATTTTATTCCTTACTTGAAGGGTTTCATGCTACTTTACAATTTTATCATATTCTAGTTGTGTATTCTTCATTTTGGTAGAGTTCTAATTGTGCTAAAACTATTTTCAAACTTATTTTTGAAAATCCCTACCCATTCAAGGGCGGTTGGTTGGGCGACCATGCCTTGTATGCATTATTGAAAATCTATTTATACATGTGCATGAAATGGGTGGTTGGAAGTATGAGTTATACACTTGGTCCTTATTATGTTTTTAATTAGTATCACAATTGATATCTATTTTGTATACTCATATGTGTTTCTATATATGTATGCTACAACTTCAAATAGTATAAATTTCGATTGGCATTTATATTTTCATACATATATGTGTGTTTTGATTGTGCTTACTATATCTTTATATCATTGAGCACAAATTTGGTTATGCTAAGCTTGATTTAGTCCTTTTTAAATTGGTATCTTATACAAGCTTATGCATCGTTTTAATTAGTATTTCATAAAGGGGGAGAAAATTCATGTTTTACGTTTCAATCAGTTTTGTTTACCATTGGTATCTTACTCCCACTCTTTATGTTGAAAAATGATATCTTAGTTTTCATTTGATTTCCTATGCTCTTAATGAAAATTATTTTCAATTGGTATATGTTTCATTTTCAATATTGCTATTAAAAATATTAAATTGATATTATTCTCTATTTGGTATCTCTATTGTAAAATATTTTTAGTATTTAACCAAAAGAAAAAAAGATTGGTTTATGTTTTTCAATTGGTATCAAAAGTGTAAAATATTTTCAATTGGTACTAATTTTTACAATTGGTATCAAGATTACTTATATGTTTATATCTTTCAATTGATATCAAAATTTTTGTTGGTTTCTTCAAAATATTTTGTTTATTTTCAATTGGTATCATAAATTGGTATCATGATGTTTCGATGTATACCTTCGTACTAAATTGATATATCTTTCAATTGGCATCATTTTGATTTGTATTGCTTATATGCAAGGGAAGCTTAACATCTTCTATATATATATATATATATATATATATATATATATATATATATATATATATATATATATATATATATATATATATATATATATATATATATATATATATATATATATATATATATATATATATATATATATATATATATGTAAGTATGTATGTATATGTGTGTGTGTATATATATATATACACACATATACACACATACATACATACATACATACATACATACATACATACATACATACATACATACATACATACATATATATATATATATATATATAGATTCATGTTGAGTGTATGTCATATTAAAGTTATTGACCTTTCTTTGGTATGTAGTACACGTGCGTAGTAGGAGCTTCACATCTCCTTTTATACATTACATATTATGCTTTATGTGGTTAGGGTTTAGTCATTTCTTTTCATATAAATGCATGTATGCAGTGGGGGTTAACTTCACGTCTCTCCTCTTCATGAATGTATATAGCATATATACCATTATTGTTTTGATTTATGCAAAAAGGGAGAAAACTATTGTTTATGTCCTTTATTGTTTGTACCCCTTTGTTGATGAATGGACAAAAAGTGGGAGAGATATTTGGAGTTTGATATATATATATATATATATATATATATATATATATATATATATATATATATATATATGTTTATTTACATGTTTGTTTATATGCATGTTTGTTTAAAATTGTTATCCTTTACCATTGGTATCAAAAGCATCTTTTGTTATCAAGAGCATCTTTTATTGTTTTGTTGGTATCAAGAGTTTTTATTGGTATTAAGAGCAACACTGCTTTTTGAAAAACATGTTTATTTTAAAATAGAGTAGAGTCTTTATTGGTATTAAGAGCAACATTATTTTTAAGAACATGTTTATTTTGAATTAGTATCAAAAGCATGTTTATTTCATTGGTATAAAAGATCATGTTTATTTTATGCATGTTTATGCATATTTATATTGAGCATTCATTGCATATCTTTATTGTTTATTGCTATGCATGAGTTAAGGGGGAGCTTCTTTGAAGCTTAACTTTAATCCATGCATATATAGCTCCATAAGTTTTGTCATCATCAAAAAAGGAGAGATCGTTGGCCCAGAGGCCCTTCACTCTAGTTTTGATGATGATTAACTCATGTAGTTAAAGTTTACTAATAATCTTGTGATATTTAGTTTCAGATATTTGATTAAGATATTAGCAGGTGATTAGCTTCAACAAAGGTATTTTGAAACTTTCACATGGTGATTCAAGAGCACGAGCGTCAAGTTCACATCTAACACTCGGTTAGAGTCAAGCTCGGTGGATCACGTTTAGATCGAGTCGACTTGGAGACGGCATTCTACAAGAAGACATCAGTTTGTTTAGTTTAAGATTGTGTTTAGATCATTGTAAAGATTAGATAGTGTGATATGCTCAAGTTCACAATACACATAAGTTTCATGTTTATTGATTTTTGGTTTTCAGTTTAACCGATCTTGGTTTTTAAGTCAAAAATATAGATTTACTATATTTCATATATATTGGATTCTATCCATATACAACATGCTTCAAAGTTGTTTAAATATCATGTTTTTGTATTTACATGAGTTTTGGAGAGAATGATTTTCCAAAAATCCTAGTTTTGGAAAATACAGTTTTTGGTTTAAGGCAAATTTTCAATCACACAAAAATGGTTCAAATTGTTTGAAACATATGTTGAATTTTTATTACACATATTTGTATTTTAAAGATCTAATAAGAACTGATTTTTATAAAATTTATGTGATTTTATGGGATTTAATTAAAGATAAAAACCTAAGTTTTTAAGTTTTATAATGGCTAGACTGGCTGTCTGCCGGTCGACCGGAATGGTCGACCGTAGCAGTAGTCGGTCGACCGGTGCGGTCGACCGACATGCACAAGCGTGCACGCCAACTTGAGCTGGTGGGCCGGTCGACCGGGTCGGTCGATCGTCCAGAGAGCTTTGCTCTTTAGAAATGGCCCCGGTCGACCGGGTCGGTCGACCGGTAGAAAGCCCTGCTTTCTGTATCCAGTCTCGGTCGACCGAGCAGGTTGACTTGTGGGCTCAACGGTCAAAAATATGACCGTTGGCCGGTCAACCAGATAGACATTTCTGCCCTTTCCAGCTGCTAACGGGCAGATTTCATATGGGGCTATAAATACTCCCATTTGAGTTTGTTTTTAAACAAGATTTCGAAGAGCAAAAATTCTCATTTTTTCTAGTGTTTATATACAAGTTTTCAAAAGAATT
This sequence comes from Agave tequilana, assembly GCA_038442645.1. NCBI lineage: Eukaryota > Viridiplantae > Streptophyta > Magnoliopsida > Asparagales > Asparagaceae > Agave > Agave tequilana. Next base: position 124,663 of record JAVJIF010004048.1, read on the forward strand.
TTTAAGCCAAAAGATTTTATCTTTATTTGTTTTAAAGGGTTGGAAAAATTAAGAAAAGGAGAAGTCTTTGGGATTAGTTTTTGATCTTCATTTCTATTATATCCTATAAGTTTTCCCAAGTATTTCTTTGAGTTTTTTTTTTTTCAAACTCTTTGTTTTCTCATACTTGACCCTATCTATCTATCCTATCTATTAGGATCTATTTTGTGGGAAAATTATTTTATGGTTGTTTATACCACCAAGTTGTAAACCTTCCATCTTTGTGATATCCCTCTAGTGGAGGTGATTGTGTTGATATCCCTCTTGTGCGAGGTGATCGTGGAAGTGGTGTTTGTATCCCTCTAGTGAGAGGTGGAGATTGAGTTGGAATATCTCAAGTGAGAGGTGATTGTTGTTGGTGTTGACTTTGTGCCTATCCCTCATTTGTGAGGTTGATATTATATTGGCTTAGTGCCTTGCCTCTAAATGTAGAGGTTGTATTTGTTGGAGAGAGGAGTTGTGTACTCCAAAATTGTATTTTCCCAAAATCCTCAGTAGAGGTTCCCTGTGTGGGAAGTCCGATGTGGACGAGTTAGTGAAAATCCTTCTGTGCGAAGGCGGGGACGTAGAGCTGTGTGCTCGAACCTCGAAACATATCTCGGTGTTTGCGTTTGATCCACTTTCTCTAACTCTTTCTTACTTTGTACATTGCATCTTATTGTCATATCATTCATATATGCTTGTTTGTTTGTGTGTGTGCCTCATTTGTGTTTAACCAAGAGAGCTTCATATAGCACCTCAACTCTTATTCAGAGGAATCAAGAGGAGTTAGTCCAGAGCTCTTCACCGAGAATTCGGCTACACTCTTTAGTTACACTAAGTGTGTTGCAATTAGTTTTTAAATTCCACATTATTTTTCATAGATTAGCCGTACACCCAGTCACCCCCCTCTAGGTGTACTTTCACATCGCAGTAATATTTTCGTACCCGCGGGATCGTGGCGTTACATAGTGCCAAAGATGGCATAGTGAATCCGTGAGCAAAAACGTTTGTGTTTTTGGGTGTCAAAAGAAATATGAAACGCTACAAGCTATGGGACCTCAAAAACAAGAAGATCGTGTTGAGTCAGCATGTCACATTTAATGAGACTTCAGTGTAGAAGTCTATCGTCTCTCAGCAGGTGAAGAGACTAAAGACTAAGGATGTCGCAGCGGGTGGAGGTTGATGCTACTCCACCATCTCTAGTTGGTTCGGTATCAGTCAGGACTTCACCATATGTGTCACCGGGTGGAGATCATGTAGCCAGTTTTGATGCTGAACAGGTTGAAGACATTGATGAGAATGTCGAATTATTTGCAGCAATTGGAACAAGATAAAACCATGAAAGTGGATAAAAAAGCATGAATCTCAAGTTTGTGACCGCGACAAACTCAAGTTGAAGGCCGTTGTTCTCCATGATAGTAGTAAGGAGATTCATATGACTCAGCCAGGTTAGTTCGCTGCTAAAGATTCAACACAAGTGCTTGAGTTTGATGGAGGTCATTTCAATGAACTACGATTGGCTTGATCCCTTGGGCAAGATACGTAGGTAGCCGTAAAGGCACAGCCATTTGGTGATGCAACCCGTATGAAGCTATATGGTGTATTTGGATTCTCGAGAAGCTGAAGGGGACTTCACATAGAGGTGAAGAGTAAGAATTCACGTAGAGGTGAAGAGTTGGACTTCACATAGAGGAGAAGCATTATGATCTCAATGAATAATTGATCTTCTTGTGAGAAGATAGTTAAGCTTGCATAAGGGGAGTGTGCATTCAGTTTGTTGAAGCTGATGATGGTGCTTGGTGTACTCTTCTTAGATTTGGTTAGACCGTCTTGAAGAAACATGAGAATTGAAAAGAGCCAGTCAGTTGGAGAGTCAGTGTTGGCTCATGATGGATTCTTCTTGAGGTCATTTGGAATAGAGTTTCATTAAGTAGCTGAGTTGGAGACACGTTCGTTGGTCGGCTCGTATAGTATTTCTCATCGGTGAAGTCATGGGAAGGCATGTATGGTGCATTCCGTTTGGATAGCTGAGTTGAAGTTGGAAGCTTACAATTGATATTAAAGTTTGGTGAGAGTTGCAGGTGGCAACGACAAACTCAATTTGGATCAGGTGAGATCAGTGAAAATCAATTGTACGCGTGCTGACGATTCATTTGAAGGAACATGTTTCGTCTGTAGGCCAAGTCGAGATTATTGAGATTGTGTGTCGATTTCATTCGGAGCGCTCAAGCCGAGATCGTGTGTCGATTTCGCCAGTGTTCATTGGAGTTCGGCTCAGATTTGAAAAATCTTCATCGAGGTAGGGAATTGTGAGGAGAGATGAGATAGAGGTGATAAAAGGAATCAGAAGAGTTTGTTAAACTCATCAGGAAGATAACGCAGAAATCGAAAGTCAAAAGGAGTAAGAACGGTGCTTGCAGCAGGCCAAGATAGAACCCAGTCGACCGCCCGGTTGACCGGTGTGCACGACGTGCACAGATATAGCCCAGTCGACCGCCCGATCGACCGTGGCAAAAGGAATGGTCGATCGGATCGGTCAATCGACTGACATGGGCCAACTCTTGATTTGTCCCAGTCGACCGGGGATAAGGGTCAGTCGACCGGCTCGTCGGCCCACAGACGCGTTTTGTTCTCTTTTTAGGGTTCGAACTCCTTTTCTGTTTTGGGGTCGAATCTAATCAGGGTATCCTAAATCCCTGGGACTCTCTGACTATAAATATGGGTTAGAGCCCTCATGAATGGTATCCCACTGAAAATCTCCCTTAGAAATTCCTTAAAGTAAGGAACAAGTTGTAATTGATTGTTGAATCAATAAAATCTCTCTCCCTTACCCTGAGGATGTAGGCAAATTGCCAAACCTCGTTAAATACTTTGTTTGCTTGCTTTCTCTTTTGTTTCTCTGTTCTTGTCGTGTGGGTACTTCTCCGGCGGCATCTATCTCCATTTGTGAATTCCTCATTGGTTGTTACCTCGCGCGCAACAAGTACAAGGCCCCAACATAAATTTTGTGTCCGTGTACTTATGAATTTAACTTTTTCTCAAGGTAAGCATGTCTCATTGCTCATCACCAGGATCTCACTAAGAAAAAACCGAATATTTATGTTATAAAATAATTATCTACACCCCAAACTTCTCCTTTCTCATTTGTCCCACTGACTTCATTTGCATTAAGCCGTCCTAAAATAAAAATAAAATATAGTAAAACTTTGTCTACCACTTTGAAATGATCATTTGATTAAAAAATGCGGCTTAAAATTTTTTAACCTTATCTATATAATACAATAACTCAGTCGTTGCTTCTGAAACTAGCAGATGGTTTCTATTTCCTTTAAATTCATCTGACATTAAATAACAGAAAAGAGGGGAAGATTTGCGATTTTTTTTACTATATACACGAAGCTTTTAATAGAGTGATAATTGTTGGGTATCCTGCTTAACAAGAATCAATCTGACAACTAATCAAGATCACTGAGATATCAACAATCTAATTGGCCAGGTCGGCAAATATCAGGTGGGAGGTTTTCCGTTCAATAGAACGTTCCTTAATTTAAGAACCACCTTTCAATTTCCTTCCTTAGTTTAAGCACAAATTAGACTGAATCCAAATCAGTCTCGATATACTGTAAAGTATATCCCCTGTATAAAGGACTTAATCCACTTATACAGTATCACTTAGACTGAATCTAAGTCAATCTCGATATACTGTAAAGTATATCCCCTGTATAAAGGACTTAATCCACTTATACAGTATTTGAAGTGAGGTACGCTTAGAGCGAATCTCCTTAAGACAATTACGTCCCCCGCACCGGTGCTAACGGGATAATGGACGCTGGTCTCCCAAGATACAACACTTCTTCACGGTATTTGGATAGCACTACCAAATCACCGTACGGTCGAACCGTAGTCAACCAGTACCACACAGGATTAGCAAAGCAGCGGTATAATGACAAATTTCAAATGAATATTTGTCTTACTCTTTTGGAGGAACACCCACTGTTAAGGATGTAGGAAGGTTGAAGAATTTGGCAGAATCTCCTTTAGGAAGTCGCTTCGGATTCCCACTTTACGCTGGAAATCGCGGATTCCCACTTCAGGCTGGAAGCGCAGTTCAGAACGTTGGAGAACAGTTCAGAACTTTAAATAGAGAGAGAGAGAGATAGAGAGTTAATTCTCTGTTGGTGTGTTTTTAATTGAGAACCAGGAGGGCTTTATATAGTTTTCCAGGAGTAGGCCAACAGGTTTGAACCCAAACCAAAAGCTGCAACCTTTGGTCCAGCCGTGTCTGTTGGCAGTCCAACAGTCGCAACCGTTGACGCGGAGCGGACTGTTTTGCAACCTTTGGTTGTTCAACATGTGCGTAACCTTTGACAGTCCAACAGGTGCGCAACTGTTGGCAATCCAACAGGTTTGCAACAGGAGCGGGACCTTGGTTCAAAAAGAACCAGGCCAGGTAGGGAACTCAGACTCAGATCTGAACCCGAGTCCAGTAGACCCGGACCCGGACCCGGACCCGGGCCCGGCACCGGCACCGGCCGGCCGCCGCCGCCGGCCGGCCGCCGCCGCCGCTGGCGGCGCGCGTTCGCGCACGTATGTATGTGCATAGTTCCCTCCTTTTCGCGCGCGAAAACTCCAAGTACCCAAAGGGCACACCCTTTGTTCTCAATTTTCTCTATTTATACTACACAAGCTTCCATCCCACGGCCAATGTGGGACTAAATGCTTGTAGCAACCTTTAGTCCCATTTGGCTTTGAATTAGGCAATCTTTGGACTTGAATATCTCATTCATTCGAAGTCGGAATTGAACATGTGAATATACCACGTTCATCACAAATGGAAGGAGAATACACTCCAACCATCATCCGGTTGATTTGATCAACGGATCTCGCCATAATTCAACTTGAAGATTCCCTTTATATTCTTCAATTCCAACAATCCCCCACAATGAATGGAGATTCAAGGAAATGACACACAAAGAGACTGACTCTATTGTGTAAGGTACTTTAGAAAAGAAACTGCATAAGGATAGGTGAACTAGGTCTTGAACCTTCCATAGCGAAAGCTTTATCGGACTTACTGGCTAATCAGTGAACTAGGTCTTGAACTGTTAGCCGTTAGTGTAAGTCAAGTCAACAAGCTTCACACAGTGACTTTCCAAATCAACTTTGGTTCTCTGTTGTGTCCGTTTTGGCCCTGGACATTCTTGGTTTCAGAGAGTATCTTTACAGAATAACAGCCTCCATAGAGATTCCCAAAGATTCGACCCAACTCTATACTCACATAGGTGATGGACCTATTAAGAGTAGTCTACTCTACTCCACTTGTTTAGTAACAAGATATAGGCATCATTAAAAGCATTTAAGCTTATCCTTAATCCACTTGTAGAAAAGCACTTATGTGCACCTTAGGAATGGATTGGAGTCAAGCTCCCAAGTGCTTACTTGCTGAGTCAATCATAACTAGTTTTTCCTCTTGAACTTAGTCCGTGGGATCTCCAGTTGCTAAGTGAGGTTTCCATTAAGCTGACTCGGTAAGGTTAGGCTTTTAGACCCATTCCCCTCGATGCGCAGTTTATACGCTCTCCACTTAAACCTTTAGTAAGCGGATCCGCTAAATTATCCTTTGACGATACAAAGTCAATAGAGATAATTCCATTTGAGAGCAACTGCTTCACGGTATTATGTCTACGACGAATATGTCTAGACTTACCGTTGTATAAAACATTTTGTGCCCTAGATATAGCTGCTTGATTATCGCAGTGTATACATATAGCGGGCACTGGCTTTTGCCATAATGGTATATCTTCTAAGAATTGTCGAAGCCATTCTGCTTCTTCTCCAGCCTTATCTAAGGCTATGAATTCCGATTCCATAGTGGAACGGGCAATACATGTTTGCTTAGAAGATTTCCATGATACCGCTGCTCCTGCTAGAGTAAATACGTATCCGCTAGTTGATTTTGATTCCTCAGAATCTGCAATCCAATTAGCATCACTGTATCCTTCCAGTACAGGAGGATACTGTCCATATCTCAAGGCATATTCCTTGGTATGTGATACGTAACCCAATACTCGTAGTAGAGCGGTCCAGTGTAGATCACTAGGATTGCTAGTGTATCTACTTAACTTGCTTACAGCGTAAGCAATATCGGGTCTAGTGCAATTCATTAAATACATTAGACTTCCGATAATCTGAGAATACTCCAACTGGCGTATTCCAGTTCCTGTATTCTTATGAAGGTGGACGTGTGGGAGAAAAGGATTTGTATTCTCTTTTATCCCATGATCCTTGAATCTTTCTATCATCTTTTCCACGTAGTGAGATTGAGATAGACTGATTCCATCTGGTGTTCTAGTAATTTTAATTCCTAAAATTACATCAGCAACCCCCAGATCCTTCGTATCAAAACTGTTGGATAACATTCTTTTAGTGGACTTAATAATTTCAATATTAGTCCCAAGTATCAACATGTCGTCTACATAAAGACAAACAATGATACATACATCTCCAACTGTTTTCGTGTAAACACACTTATCGCATTCATTGATAGTGAATCCATCTTTGATCATGACACTATCAAATTTCTCATGCCATTATTTTGGAGCCTGTTTTAAACCGTATAAGGATTTTACCATTTACACACCTTGTGTTCTTGGCCCTTGACTTTAAATCCTTCAGGTTGCTCCATATATATTTCTTCACTTAATTCACCATTTAAGAATGCAGTCTTGACATCCATTTGATGGATATCTAAGTTGTGCAATACTGCAATTGCGATTAACATCCGTATGGACGTTATTCTTGTTACTGGTGAATAAGTATCTAAGTAGTCAAGTCCTTCTTTTTGCCGATAACCCTTGGCTACTAATCTAGCCTTGTACTTATCGATAGATCCATCGGGTTTTAATTTTCGTTTGAAAATCCACTTACACCCAATTGGTTTACTTCCAGGAGGCAAGTTTACCAATTCCCAAGTATGATTACTTAGTATGGATTCTATTTCGCTATTTATAGCTTCTTTCCACATTTGTGCTTCTGGGTTGACATAGCCTCTTTAAATGTTTGAGGCTCGCTCTCAATAGCGTATGCTATGAAATTTGGACCAAAAGATTTTGAGATTCTAGATCTCTGACTTCTTCTTGGTTCAATTTCCGCATTTACAATTGGTTCCTCGGGGCTTTCGTCCCTGAACGCCATCTCGTGTGTTCTTTTCCCAGAAGTCTTATCTGCTTCCCGTTTGTACGGAAAGATGTCTTCAAAGAACACAGCATCTCGAGATTCGATAATCACGTTTACATGAATATCTGGTATTTCTGATTTATGAACCAGAAATCTGTAGGCACTACTATTCAAGGCATAGCCTATGAATATGCAGTCCATAGTTTTTGCTCCCAACTTAGTCTTTTTAGGTAATGGTGCCAGCACCTTTGCAAGGCACCCCCACATTTTAAGGTAATGGTAGGAAGGTGTCCTTCCATGCCATAACTCGAATGGTATTAGACCAAGTTTCTTATGGGGTACTCTATTTAGAATATGATTTGCAGTTAATAGAGCTTTCCCCGACAAGTTCTGCGGAGCTCCAGAACTTACGAGCATGAAATTAACCATCTCCTTCAAAGTTCTGTTCTTCCGTTCAACAATTCCATTCTGCTGAGGAGTGTATGGTGCTGTAGTTTGATGTATTATACCAAAACTAGCACATAACTCACTAAAATCATTTGATTCATATTCTCCGCCTCTATCGGATTTTAGAATCTTGATTTTCTTGTTGAGTTGATTCTCAACTTCGGCCTTATATGTTATAAACATATTTATTGCCTCATCTTTACTGCTTAAAAGATACACATAACAGTATCATGTACAGTCATCAATAAAAGTAATGAAATACTTTTTACCGCCTCTAGTTGGCATAAACTTCAAGTCACATAGATCGTTATGAATTAACCCTAAAGGTTCTGTATTTCGATCTATTGAGTGAAATGAATTTTTAGCCAACTTGGCCTCAACACAAACCTCACACTTGCGAATTTCTTCCAAGTTGAGTTTAGGAATGTATCCCAGATTAGACAAGTTTTTCAAAGACTTGTAATTTACATGCCCTAATCTAGCATGCCACAAAATAGGAGACTCAAGCAAATAAACAGAAGAATTTCCTTTATTTATTAGCTTCGGGTACAAATACACGGACTTTTTATCTACCACTGCAACATTGGCTTTAAAAAGTCCATCAACAAGATAGCCCTTACCCACATACATCCCTCCCTTAGTAAGTACAAATTTGTCGGATTCAAATACCATTCTAAATCCCTTCTTACTAAGTATTGATCCGGAGATCAAATTCTTGCGGATGTCTGGAACATGAAGCACATCGTTAAGAGTAAGCTCTTTCCCCGATGTCCACTTCAGGATGACCTTGCCCTTTTCTTCAACCTTTGAGGAAGCTGAATTACCCATGAATAGCTGCTCATCTTGCTCTAGCCTTTGATATTCTGAGAATAACAATTTCTCCCAGCAGATGTGCCGAGTAGCTCCCGTGTCTACCCACCAATCTTTGTTATTGGTTGTCAGATTCACTTCTGACACCATAGCTGAAAGACTTGGTGATTCATGGTTGGTCATGTTTGCCTGTGGGTGGCTCTTCTTGTTCCCCTTAAGACGGCTGCGACATTCATTAGCTTTATGTCCTTCTTTGTTGCAGACATAGCAGGTTCCTTTAAAGCGCATGCTTTTGCCATCTTGGGCCTTGCCTTTGTACCCCTGGGATGTCTTCTTCCGCTTCAAGCCTTTGGAAGTAGACGCTTTCCCCTTTGAGTCCTCGATCACATTGGCTTTTGCTTCGTAAGAGTTCTTACTACTCCTTTTCTCGGACTTGCGGTTGTCCTCCTCGATACGAAGCCTCACAATGAGATCTTCCAACTTCAACTCCTTTCGCTTGTGCTTAAGGTAGTTCTTGAAATCTCTCCACGCAGGTGGGAGTTTCTCCACGATAGTAGCAACCTGAAAAGTTTCAGGTAGGATCATACCTTCGGCTTCTATCTCGTGCAAGATAAGTTGGAACTCTTGCACCTGACTGATTACAGTCTTGCTGTCCACCATTTTTTACTCCAGAAATCGTCCAACGACGAACTTCTTGGTACCAGCATCCTCAGTCTTGTATTTCTTGTCAAGACTGGCCCATAACTTCTTTGCCGTTGTGATAGGACTGTAGACATTGTAAATAGAGTCATCCAGTCCATTTAAAACATAATTTCGGCAAAGGAAGTCACATTGAGTTCATGCATCAGTTGCAGGCTCTGGTGGATTTTCCTCCAGGAATCTGGCCAGATGAAGAGTGGTCAAGTAGAAGAGCATCTTCTGTTGCCACCTCTTGAATTCTGTGTCATCAAACTTTCCTGGCTTCTCCGGCTTCGGGTTAGGAAGTGGAGTAGGCATCAATGCTTGTAGCATGTTTGGTGCCTTGCTTGAGCTATCTTGATTTGTCTCAGACATCTTCTGCAAGTTCAAGCAGAACAGAAGTAAGAAACGATAATTGTCTTAAGATTGTTGGGTATCCTGCTTAATAAGAATCAATCTGACGACTAATCAAGATCACTAAGATATCAACAATCTAATTTGCCAGGTCGGCAAATATCAGGTGGGAGGTTTTCCGTTCAATAGAACGTTCCTTAATTTAAGAACCACCTTTCAATTTCCTTCCTTGGTTTAAGCACCAATTAGACTGAATCCAAGTCAGTCTCGATATACTGTAAAGTATATCCCCTGTATAAAGGACTTAATCCACTTATACAGTATCACTTAGACTGAATCTAAGTCAATCTCGATATACTGTAAAGTATATCCCCTGTATAAATGACATAATCCACTTATACAGTATTTGAAGTGAGGTACGCTTAGAGCGAATCTCCTTAAGACAATTACGTCCCCCGCACCGGTGCTAACGGGATAATGGACGCTGGTCTCCCAAGATACAACACTTCTTCACGGTATTTGGATAGCACTACCAATCACCGTACGGTCGAACCGTAATCAACCAGTACCTACACAGGATTAGCAAAGCAGCGGTATAATGACAAATTTCAAATGAATATTTGTCTTACTCTTTTGGAGGAACACCCACTGTTAAGGATGTAGGAAGGTTGAAGAATTTGGCAGAATCTCCTTTAGGAAGTCGCTTCGGATTCCCACTTTACGCTGGAAATCGCGGATTCCCACTTCAGGCTGGAAGCGCAGTTCAGAACGTTGGAAGAACAGTTCAGAACTTTAAATAGAGAGAGAGAGAGATAGAGAGTTAATTCTCTGTTGGTGTGTTTTTAATTGAGAACCAGGAGGGCTTTATATAGTTTTCCAGGAGTAGGCCAACAGGTTTGAACCCAAACCAAAAGCTGCAACCTTTGGTCCAGCCGTGTCTGTTGGCAGTCCAACAGTCGCAACCGTTGACGCGGAGCGGACTGTTTTGCAACCTTTGGTTGTTCAATATGTGCGTAACCTTTGGCAGTCCAACAGGTGTGCAACTGTTGGCAATCCAACAGGTTTGGAATAGGAGCGGGACCTTGGTTCAAAAAGAACCAGACCAGGTAGGGAACTCAGACTCAGATCTGAACCCGAGTCTAGTAGACCCAGACCCGGACCCGTGCCTGACCCGGCACCGGGCAGCCGCCGCCGCCGCTGGCGGCGGCGCGCGTGCGCGCGCACGTATGTACGTGCATAGTTCCCTCCTTTTCGCGCGCGAAAACTCCAAGTACCCAAAGGGCACACCCTTTGTTCTCAATTTTCTCTATTTATACTACACAAGCTTCCATCCCACGGCCAATGTGGGACTAAATGCTTGTAGCAACCTTTAGTCCCATTTGGCTTTGAATTAGGCAATCTTTGGACTTGAATATCTCATTCATTCGAAGTCGGAATTGAACATGTGAATATACCACGTTCATCACAAATGGAAGGAGAATACACTCCAACCATCATCCGGTTGATTTGATCAACGGATCTCGCCATAATTCAACTTGAAGATTCCCTTTATATTCTTCAATTCCAACAATAATTACTTGGCGAAATTATACAAGTCATGAAACAAGGATCACTCCTCCAATTTTGTTCACTCATGATGTCACTGACTAATTAAAATGCATCAAAAGAAATTTTAAATTTACTCACACACTGCAGTGACCCTATTGTTGCTTCTCAAACGAGCAAAGTAAATGGTTTTTAGTTTCCTTGAATTCATCTAATGCTAAAAACATGAAGAAAAAGAAAAGAAAAAAATTTTTATTTCTTTTTTTGTTGTATCCTGCAGTGCTTCAGGTGTGATGTGATCAATGACTCGTCAAGACAAATTGGTTAACAATGTCGATCCCCGATCTTACATCCATGTTCTGTAGATTTTACTTACTTTGGTTAGGGGTGGAAGTGAGGAAGTGGGAGGCCTCATTTCTCATTTCTACTGTCCATCCAAACATTGAAAAAGAAAAATAAAAAAAAATCTCTTTAGATTTTCTCTTTTACGCAGCTATTTCTCAACTTCCATGGTGCTACAATTAATTTTGTGATCATGTAAATCTCATTAGTAATAAGTTGTATCTCAAAATAGTTAATTTTAGACTCATGTGAATCTCACTTGCACTCTAATTGCAATCTAATTTTATTTTTTCATAATTAATATTTATTTTAATATTAATTTGCGGTCAAAATTTTCACTTTCGCTTTCACATTCCCATCAAAACACCAAAAAAGATATTATATTTTTTTCAATTAAACTTTTCAACTATCATTCAAACAACAACAAAAAAAAAAAAAAAAAAAAAAACATAAATTCTCATTTTTTTTTCAAAAAAAAAAATTCTACTTCTCACTTTTTACCTTCCAACCACTTCTGAGCTGCATCCGGACAGCCCCTCCGTCAAAGTATTTCACCCAGTGCACCAAATCAATCAACATTAACAACTCTCATTCTTCCTCTTTTATTTAACTTATTTAGTAGGAATAGTAGATAAAAAAGACCAACATATGTACCATCACTCGTGTGGATTGTTTTTTTTAATGTTAACTGGACAGATGGGAAACAAAAAAGGGAGAGGATGGAGGTGAGAATGAGGGAGGAGATGTGGGCAGGTCCCAGGTAAGTTGTGTTCATGAGTGGTAGCAGGTCGACAGTGTGATTACCACGTGAGTTGATTCCCTAAGAACGGTTCTCACGAATTCATGTGAGAACTTTCACGTGGGCTGTCGGATCTGATTTATTTGATTTGATCTATCAGATCCGACGACCCACATGAAAGTTCTCACAGAAATCCGTGAGAACCGTTCTTAGAGGATCAGCTCCCTGATTGCCACATCGCCATCTGTAGTACCATCAATCCACGTGAATATTAACGGCGCATGAACTAATGATCCATCCCAAGATCATGACTGATGCTGATGTCTCTTCGGTGAAAGTTGTGATAAGAAAAGAATTCTACTTAACGTCTCGGCGTCTGAAAGTAACGTTATTTTTTGATATTTTTTTCCTTCCAGTAGATTAATTTTATAATTTTACATCTTTATTTTTTTATTTTAGAGATTATTTCATTAAAAACTTATTAATGAAACACTCCGAAACTTTTTAGCCTTACGGTTTTTTCTCAAAAAGAAAAGAAAAGAATTTTATAGTAACAACATGGCAGGGATGTCAGCAACAGGAAATTTTTCCGAGTTTAAATCTGAAAAATTGTATCAGATATCTTATTGGGTAGGGTATATGGATCTTGAAAATACATGTGTAATGAATATAGATATGGAGCTTTTGTTGATTTTTGAAGAAGAAGAACACCAAATTTTATTGAAGAACCAAAGGCCCATCACTCTAGTTTTGATGATGATCAACTCATGTAGTTATAGTACTAATGATCTTGTGTTTATTTAGTCTCAGATTCATGATCAAGATCTTAGTAGGTGTGTAGCTTCAACAAAGGATTTAAAGTCAAGTTTTAGAGCTAGTACGGTTTGATTCAAGAGCTTGTGCATCAAGACCACATCAAGTACTCAAGAGGAGTCTAGTTCTTTGGATCGAGTTTGGACCAAGTCAAGAAGATGAGAAGACTTCAAGTGAAGACTTCAAGAAGATGAAGACTTGTGTCTTGGTTTGTTTTTATAAGATTTTGTTTAAGATAAAATGTAAAGGATAGAATAGTTGGTGGATTGCTCAAGTATATCTATATGTACACACACTCTTGATATGTGTTTTCACAAAAGAGTTTTCCTTTAGAAAATACCGTTTTGGTTTTTGGTATTCTAGTTTACATGTTTTAACCAAAACCGTATTTAGAGTTTAATATCAAAAACATAGATATTTCACCATGTTTGTGTAGTGGATCATATCCATACACACTATGCTTTAAATGAGTTTGAATATCTTGTTTTTGTATTTTGGATAAGTTTTGAAAAATAAGTTTTGGAAAAATCAATTTTGGAAAAATACAATTTTCGTTTTTAAGCCAAAATTTTTCAAGTTACAAAAATAGTCCAAATTATTTGTAACATGCCTTGATTTTTTGCAAGCATGTTTGTTTATCAAGGTATATTGGTAAAACTATTTTTGTAGATTTTTAGTAATTTTATGGATTTTATTTGAGCCAAAATGACCAAGTTTCTCTTTCCACAAAAATCCCTGACCTAGCTTCAGTCGGTCGACCGGGACGGTCGACCCTAGCTTGAAGTCGGCCGACCGTATCAGTCGACCGATGTGCACAGCGTGCATGCTAGTTTTTGGCTGGAGGGCCGGTCGACCGGGACGGTCGACCGTCCAGAGAGAGAAATCCTCGGTCGACCGGGACGGTCGACCGGCAGAGAGTCTGCTCTCTGTTCCAGAGGATCGGTCGACCGGGCCAGTCGACCGCTGCCCCAACGGTCAGAAATCTGACCGTTGGCGGTCGACCGGGCGGTCGACCGTCAGGCCATCTGGCTCCCAACGGCTAGTTTTTCTAGCTCTATAATTGGGGCATTTGGGGGCGGTTTTACACAAGATCTTTTAGTGGGTTTTGAGCCAGTTTTTCCTACTTCATTAAAAGAGTTTTCTCCACTAAATTGAGAGCTAATACTTCCATCAAAATGGGAGTTTTATCAAGAGTGTTAAAAGAGATTTTCTTGAGTTTTCCTCCACAACTTCCATCTTTGTTTTTCTCACAAACACTTGAGCAACCCATTGACATATTCATCCTATAGGAGTGTTATTGTGAGATTGATTTTAGGTGATCAAGAGTTGTGATCACCAAAGTTCATATTTGTTCTTTGAGGAGGCGGACTTGCGGGTTCGCGGAGTTTCGAGTTTGTGTGTGAACTCCGTGTTTGAGGTGCGGCTCGGCGAGCTAGAGAGCTTGCGGTGTGTATGGACTAGGGAGTCCAAGAGCTTGTAGGTGTTGCGGCACCGAGTGATTCGGTGGGATCGTTTATAATGAAAATCCTTCAAGTGTGAAGGCGGGGATGTAGAGCAAGGGTGCTCGAACCTCGAAACAAATCCCTTGTGTTTGCGATTGCTCACTCTCTCTCTCTCCCCTTGTTTATATCTTGCATACTATTATTGTGTTTATCTTATATGCTTGATATTCATTGTGTGCTTTATTGTATATGCTTGGGGATTGTTTGCTAACACTAGTTTTCAACAAAGAGAGCCAATGCGGCACCTCAACTCTTATTTAGAGGAATCTTGAGGAGTTAGTCCAGAGCCCTTCACGGGGAATTCGGCTACACTCTTGTGTTATACGTGGTGTTTAGTGTAATAAGTTTAGTTTGCATCATAATAGTTTTTAATTCCGCATTTAGTGACCATTAGATTAGCCATCACCTATTCACCCCCCTCTAGGTGATTTTACAATTGGTATCAGAGCCAAGTGCTCTTGATTTGGGTCTTACAACCTAGAGTTAAAGATCCTCATTTTAGGCTAATCACAATATTTGTACGCACACCATGGACTTCATGTCACCACCCACTTTTGACATTCTTAACATCCAAATATGGAAAGTGAAGATGTTCTTGTACCTCAAAGGCCTAGGCATTCATGTTTATCTTTCTACAACTAAAGATTCATATGTTAATAATAGCAAGAATAATGAGGCTAATGCAAAAGCCCTACATGCTTTGAAAAGTACACTAATGATGTTTATTTATCTAGGGTTGCTAATCTTGATTTGGCTTTTGTAGTTTGGAACACCATACTCTCCCTCGGCGAAAATGATCTATACTATGCGGGGAGTGAATCGGATGTTGGAAGCGACACCTCCAACATGTGCTACATGGTCCAAGGGGATAACCCCTTGAGGTAAACATCGAATCCGAGTTAGATGAAAATGTTGATATGTCCTATGATGAGCTTACATCTTTTTGTCAGCAACTTCTTGAAAAATATGACATGCTTAAGAAAGATAATAAAAATTTGAAAAAGAATTTTGATTTCATGCTAAAAGAAAATGATTCATTTAGAACTAAGGTTGCATGAATGGAAAAAGAAAATGAAATTTTGAAAAATGAAATGTTTCCTTGTTGTCTAAATTAAATGATCTTTGTGAAGGAAACACTATTTTGAAAAATGAAATTGCTTTGGTGGAAAAACAAAAGGAAGTTGCTTTTAATGAAAACACTTCTTTGAAAAGAAAAATTTTTGAAAATGAAAAAGAAAAAGTTTCTAAAAGGAATAAGAATAATGTTTTTTTATCTCATCATGCTTTACATGCTACCATTGATAATAGTGAGATTAAATCTTTAAAAAATAAAATTAATTGTTTGAGCTCAACTTTGAGAACATGTGCATTTAAACATAAGAGATTGGAGTCTTTGTTTTCAAAGAAACAAGCTCCACATGTCCATGCACATCACCCTCATCATGCATATGCACATTTTGCACACCACGATCACAAACATACACATATGCATACTAAGGTGTACAAATGTACACATTGTGGCCGCAAAGGCCATTTAGCAAAGTTTTGTTTTGATAAGATACATCATTTAAATTTTGCTAATAATAAAAATGTTTGGGTTCCATTAGATGCTAACCCCCGTGGACCCAAAGAAAATGGGTACCAAAGTCCCTACCTTGTGTATTTGATGTAGGTGAGGGCTCTCACAAGACGTGAGAGATTTGGTGCCTTGGTGGTGGTTGCATATGGACTTGATGGACACATATTTGATGCATCGCTATCAAGGAGGTTTGGTGGGACAACCACCATGTTTTGGGGCTTTGGAGCATAGTTCATGTGTTGGTAACTATCTCTAAACTCATAGTTTTTTTTTTACATGCTTATTCATATATGATATCTTTAGCATGTTCATGTTTTAGGCTTCATGTGGTAAATACTAGTTTAAATGTAGTTTTTATCAAAACTTGGATGTATACTTGTACAAGTAGTGAAGAACAAATTGAGTCATATATGTTTGCACTTCATTGTTCATTTGTACTCACTATATACAAATGTATAGCCTAGTTTTGATGATTCTCTCATTTATACTTGTTTTACCTATTTTCATGTTTTTACTTCATGTATATGCATTTTTATTCAAATCTAATAAATATACATGTATACCCCTTGAGTCATTTTCCTTCATGCAATTTATATTATGGACTCTTTTTATGTTTGGGATATGTATGCATATTGTTAGTTTTAGATAAATCATACATATACCAAGAAGTTATGTTTCAATGAAAAAAGATTTTTCATTTTATTTTGTTTGATAAAATTATATTTGCTTTGAGCTTTATTGATTATTTTCATGAAAATGCTAATTACATGATTCTTATGCACTCACCTTCATTTGTTTTGTCATGACCTTATTTCATGAACATATTTTGAGCTTTATCGATTTTGAGTGTCAACTTTTGTGTATTTGTATGATTCATGAAAAACATATGATTTGATTTCATGTTTTGAAGGATCTTTAACTAGTTTTTCAAAAATTATTTTAACTAGTTATTGTTCTTCATTTGGTAGTGATTTTCAATGCTAAAATATTTTCAAATCTATTTTTTGAAAAGCGTACCCATTTATGGGCGGATGGCTGGGCGAGTATGCCTTGTAAGTTTATTGGAAAATCCTTTACCTTGTGCATATAAAGGGTGGTAGGTTATGAGTTATATACTTGATTTACATTGTTATTTTCAATTGGTATCATTGGATCTCTTCAATTAGTATCTAAATTGATAATTGTGTATATACTCATATTTTGTTTTCTATATATGTATGCTTCATTATTTCCATAATATCAATTGCTATTGGTATTCTCTTTTCATATATATATAAGATTTTTGTGTACTTGCTTTACAATTGGTTTCATATTTAAAGCACAAAGTTTATGCTAAGCTTAAGTTAAAATTTTATTTTCAATTGGTATCTCAATTGACATTTTAATAAAGCTTATGCATGGCTTTTCAATTGATATCAATATGTTTCTATTTCAAATTTGTTATAAATTTACAATTGGTATCAATATGTATTGCCTATTTGAAAAATTCAAAATTTGTAATGATTATTTTACAATTGGTATCAACATGATTTTTTTTACAATTAGTATCTTAAAATTTGATTACAAGTGGTACCTTAAAATTTTTTATCTCAAAATTTGTTTTTATTGAGAAAAATTTAAAATTTTATTTGAACAATTAAAAATCAAAACATTTTTGATTTGTATTGCTTATATGCAAGGAGAGCTTAACATCTCTTCTACATATATATTCATGTTGAGTGTATCTTGTATTGAGGAGCTTGACAACTCTTCTTTATGTGCTACACGTGTGTAGGGGGAGCTTCACATCTCCTCTTATCATTACAGATTATGTGTTATGTGAATTGGGGCTTGTCATCCCTTCTTCATGTAATGCATATATGTAGGGAAGCTAACTTAGTGTCTTCCTCTTCATGAATGTATATTGCATATACCTTTTATTTGATTGCTTTGATTTCACCCCTTATTGATCTCTTTGTTTATGACCAAAAGGGGGAGAAAAATTTGTTAGTTTTGTTTTTACTTTAACCCCTTGTTGATGATTGACAAAAAGGGGGAGAAGTATTTGAGAAGTTTTTAGTATATATGCATGTTTTTCTTAGTATATATGCATGTTTTTCCTTTCTTTTTTAATAAAGGGGAAGTAGTATTTATGTTTATGCATATATATGTTTTATGTTGTAAATAGGAGAAAAAGATTTGATGAGTTTTATGCTTGATTGGCATGTTTATCTCCTTCCATTTGCATACATGTATGAGCATTCACTGCATATTTATTTGCTTATTTGTTATGCATGAGTTAAGGGGGAGCTTCTTTGAAGCTTTACTTTAATCCATGCATATATAACTTCATGAGTTTTGTCATCATCAAAAAGGGGGAGATTGTTGGCCCAAAGGTCTATCACTCTAGTTTTGATGATGATCAACTCATGTAGTTATAGTACTAATGATCTTGTGTTTATTTAGTCTCAAATTCATGATCAAGATCTTAGTAGGTGTGTAGCTTCAACAAAGGATTTAAAGTCAAGTTTTGGAGCTAGCACGGTTTGATTCAAGAGCTTGTGCATCAAGACCACATCAAGTACTGAAGAGGAGTCTAGCTCTTTGGATCGAGTTTGGACCAAGTCAAGAAGATGAGAAGACTTCAAGTGAAGACTTCAAGAAGATGAAGACTTGTGTCTAGGTTTGTTTTTTAAGATTTTGTTTTTAGATAAAATGTAAAGGATAGAATAGTTGGTGGATTGCTCAAGTATATCTATATGCACACACACTCTTGATATGTGTTTTCACAAAAGAGTTTTCCCTTTAGAAAATACCGTTTTGGTTTTTGGTATTCTAGTTTACATGTTTTAACCAAAACCGTATTTAGAGTTTAATGTCTAAAATATAGATATTTCACCATGTTTGTGTAGTGGATCATATCCATACACACTATGCTTTAAATGAGTTTGAATATCTTGTTTTTGTATTTTGGAGAAGTTTTGAAAAATAAGTTTTGGAAAAATCAATTTTGAAAAATACAGTTTTCGTTTTTAAGCCAAAATTTTCAAGTTACAAAAATAGTCCAAATTATTTGTAACATGCTTTGATTTTGTGCAAGCATGTTTGTTTATCAAAGTATATTGGTAAAACTATTTTTGTAGATTTTTAGTAATTTTATGGGATTTTATTTGAGCCAAAAAGACCAAGTTTTTCTTTCCCAAAAATCCTTAACCTGGCTTCAGCCGGTCGACCGTAGCTTGAAGTCGGCCGACCGTATCGGTCGACCGACGTGCACAGCGTGCACGCCAGTTTCTTGTAGGAGGGCCGGTCGACCAGGACGGTCGATCGTCCAGAGAGCTTTGCTCTCTGGAAATCCTCGGTCGACCGGGACGGTCGACCGGCAGAGAGTCTGCTCTCTGTTCCAGAGGTTCGGTCGACCGCTGCCCCAACGGTCAAAAATCTGACCGTTGGCGGTCGACCGGGCGGTCGACCGTCAGGCCATCTGGCTCCCAACGGCTAGTTTTTCTAGCTCTATAAATTGGGACATTTGGGGGCTGTTTTACATAAGATCTTTTAGTGGGTTTTGAGCCAGTTTTTCCTACTTCATTAAAAGTGTTTTCTCCACTAAATTGAGAGCTAATACTTCCAATCAAAAGGGGAGTTTTATCAAGAGTGTTAAAAGAGATTTTCTTGAGTTTTCCTCCACCACTTCCATCCTTGTTTTTCTCACAAACACTTTAGCAACCCATTGACATATTCATCCTATAGGAGTGTTATTGTGAGATTGAGTTTAGGTGATCAAGAATTTTGATCACCAAAGTTCATCTTTGTTCTTTGAGGAGGCGGACTTGCGGGTTCGCGGTGTTTCGAGTTCGTGTGTGAACTCCGTGTTTGAGGTGCAGCCTCTGCGAGCTAGAGAGCTTGCGGTGTGATTGAGATTTAGAATTTGTAAATAAGAAGAATGAGTTGTAGAGTTCTTAGTCTCAATGCTATCCGCTATAGCAAGGGCCAAAGCGGGTCGTGATCCTCAGGGAAGGATGCGATGCAAGCTTTTCGGCCGATTCCTCTGTATGCTTTAAATAAAACAAAGAAGGGATTAGATTTGAAGTATATATGAATAAAGAAGTATGGTTTTACTGATCTACTACCACAACCCACCATGCAAGTCTTGGATGTTGAATTTCATCTTGAGATAAATGTGATTTACCCTAGATGATTAAGAGTGATTCAAGCAAGAAAATATGATACTAGAATCTAACTAAGTTGCATTATCAAAAACTAAATAATGTTTCATCCTAACATCTAAGTACAGCTTAAGAAAAGATTAATCTTAAATTTAGGCTGTCCTAGTTCTTAAGTATAAAGGCATGAGGAGTTATTTAAATGTGCAACCTAGATTAAGAAATCTAATCATCAGTTTAATCTTCAAGAAAAACAATCTTTAGACCTAGGGTTTCTAAAAACTGGTCATCAATCGATTCAAATCCTAACTTACCCTAGGGTTGCTTAGAGATCAGCAAACCACACAAAGAATTAGTTAGACATCATTTTTTTATAATTATTTTTTATATTTTTTTATTTTCTTTTTTTTAATTAGAAGAAAAGAAGAAGAAACAAAACAAGAGATCACAGATGAAAACCAAAGCAATTAATCGCAGAGAAAAGAAATAAAAATTGACAAGTATTAAATATGCAAAAGAAAGTAACCTTTATTCGAAAGTATATCTCCAAATACAAGCTCCTTCTTCTCCACAAAGCCTTTAAAATGAAATTAAAACGTGCAAAAATTTAAGAAAAAGCTAAAGAAAAACCCTAATCTTCTCTGGATGCCCTCCCTGTTGCGTCTGCAAGGGTATTTATAGGTGCAGAAGGTGATAGAGTCCCGGATAAACTCCTCCACGAAATCTTTTCCCTGGACTCATCTTGTTTGCCGCGGAAACGCGGCTTGGGCCGCGTTTCCGCGGCCATAGAGTGGCAGATGGCCACGCGCTTTGGCGTGTGGCTTCTTCTGGTCCGTCCATCTGGGCGTATGCTTCTAGAAGCTGGATCCTGGCTCTTCATTTTGGATTTTCGAGATAACTTAGAAATCAAGTTACCCTAAATCCAAATCACTTCAAAAACGAATCTCATCCTTGCACTCTTATTTATCCTCATCCACCAAGCATTTAGGGTAGAATAGAATTCTATCCTTTCCCTCTTTGTAGTATTTGCAATTTTTACAATGTGTATTGCACTTTTGACTTCTTGTAATTGCACTTTTGCACTTGGGCTTGGATACGGGCTTTTGGGCTTCATTAAGCTTTTATTCTTTATTTAATTAAACACTCAAGGCCTGCACACAATAAATAATAAAATATTAGTAAATGTGCATAATTATATGAATAAATATGAAAATGTAATGGTAAATGTAATGATAAAAATACACTTTTCACTACCAATCACACCCCCACACTTATCTTTTTGCTCGTCCTCGAGTAAAAATCAAAAAGAAAAAGAAAAACTAAACTAGCTAACTCACTTTCGTAGGAATCACGATTGCACTTAGCACGTGCAACAAGCCGTTAAACCCCTAGGTTACCCTAGAGGACGAGTGTTGTCTCGTGAGGGTTTTCAGCGGATTACACCCACAAAATCCATAAAAAGAAAAATATTCGAAGTATATTTGAAGAGACTAAGTAGTCTATAAGTTTTAGGATTATCATTTTATTCATTCTTAAACTTAGTCTTAATAAAGTCAATTGTTATTCATTTTAGGTAAGGATCAAAATTGAATATTTGTATAGTCTTTTTCGTTACCAAAAGTCATACGCATTCTTGTAACTTTGCTAGGAATTCCTTAACTTGGACTCTCATGCCTCTTTATTATTTTTATAACTTCATCTAATTTTCTTTCGTGTAAGTATCAAGGCTTCTTGAGGCCCTCATACCTAACTAATTGACTATTAGATGTGTTAATAAATTTTTTTTTATTAGCATGTATAACTCATCTAATTTTCTTTCGTGTAAGTATCAAGGCTTCTTGAGGCCCTCATACCTAACTAATTGACTAATAGATGTGTTAATACATGTATAATATTTCTCAGTTTTCTTAAGCTTTCTAATCCACCCATGTAGCGAACTTAAAGTCGGTGGCTCCCAAACCGGTAGGTTTTAGGGCACCAGGTGAGAAAACACGCCGCGGACTCAAATTCGAGTGAACTAGGCCACAAAACTAAGGGCTTTATTTTATTCAGAATCTCACCTTTAGGCGTGAACACCTATGCTTCTTGAGGCACATGTATCCAGCTTAATTAGTGATATATATTATTATTATTTACATATATATATATTTTTTATGAGGTACAAGGGTCTTTGTTTTGGAATCCTATATATGCACTAGGTATGCACATTTCATTAAGGTAAAAATCAAGACTAATTATTTATTCAATTTCTCCTCCTATACCTAAAAATTCAACAATTTATTTATTTTGATCAAGTTTTTAGAAATCCTAATCATGATTTTCCTAATTCTTAAGACTAACTTAGATTTCTTTCAAGAAATAAGTCAAAGTATTGTCCTTTTTATAAAATTTTTTTATGCAAAAAAGTGAAAAAGAAAAATATTTCTATTTTTTATATAATTTTTTATTTTTTATTTTTTATTTTTTTATATATTACATACCCTTCCCCTACACTTGTTTCATGCATTGTCCCTAATGTATGAATGAAATGCATGGATGCATGAACTGGAAGAAAGATATAATTACCGATATAGTGGGTCAAAAAGACCCATGGCTGCATTTACTTCCGGTACTGACTCCAAAAAGATTTTAAGACGTTGACCATTTACCTTGAATGCATTGCCATTTTTGGGTCGTAGATCTCTATGGCTCCGTGTGGAAACACAGTCTTAACAATGAAGGGCCCTGTCCATCTTGACTTCAACTTGCCGGGAAAGAGATGAAGTCTAGAGTTATAGAGTAAAACTTTTTGTCCTTGGACAAAAATTTTTCTTGTGATGAACTTATCGTGAAAAACCTTAACCCTATCCTTCGCAATCTTCGCATTGTCGTATGCTTCGTTCCTCAATTCCTCTAGTTCAGAAATTTGCAATTTCTGAAGCTCACCGGCCTTATCTAGATCGAAATTTAGCTGCTTAATTGCCCATAGGGCCCGGTGCTCTAGCTCAACAGGAAGGTGGCAAGCCTTTCCAAAGACTAGTCTGTAGAAAGACATTCCTAGAATCGTCTTAAAGGCAGTCCTATATGCCCATAGGGCATCCACCAGTTTGGTGGACCAGTCCTTCCTATTCTGATTCACAGTTTTCTCCAATATGAGCTTGACTTGCCTATTAGAAACTTCTACCTGTCCGCTAGTTTGAGGATGGTAGGGCGTAGACAACTTGTGAGTTATGGCGTATTTTCGCATAAGAGCTTCAAAAGTTCTATTGCAAAAATGTGTGCTATTGTCACTAATGATGGCTCGAGGGGTTCCAAAGCGCGAGATAATATTTTCTTTCAAGAATTTGACAACAACTTTGTTGTCATTTGTCTTGCAAGGGACGGCTTCAACCCATTTTGATACGTAGTCTACTGCCAACAAGATGTATTGGTGCCCAAACGAATTAGGGAAGGGTCCCATAAAATCAATGCCCCAGACATCGAAAAGTTCTACTTCTAGAATTGGATTTAGGGGAATCATATTTCGTTTGGAAATTCTTCCTATCATTTGACATCTTGTGCAAGTTTTGCAATACTCGAATGCGTCTTTGAACACAGTTGGCGAATAAAAGCCACTTTACAGGATCTTTTCGGCAGTTTTGCGGGGACTAAAGTGTCCACCGCAAGCGAACTCATGACAAAAAGCTAGAACGCTTCTAGTTTCCTCGTCGGGGACACATCTCCTAATGATTTGGTCGCTACAATATTTGAAAAGGTAAGGATCTTCCCACATGTAATACCGGACTTGAGACAAGAATCGGTATCTATCCTGTTTTGACAAATTAGGTGGTGTTTGGTTTGTGACTAAGTAATTTACTATGTCAGCAAACCATGGTTCCTTAGAGATTGCTAGAAGTTGTTCATCGGAAAAATTGTCATTGATGGGCAGTTCGTTGGAGGGTGCATTAGGCACGCGAGAGAGATGGTCTACGACAACATTTTCAACACCTTTTTTATCTCGAATTTCGAGATCAAATTCTTGAAGGAGAAGGATCCAACGAATGAGTCAGGCCTTCGCATTTTTTTTAGCATAAGGTATCGAAGTGCAGAATGGTCAGTGAAAATCGTGGTCTTAGCCCCAAGTAGGTATGGGCGGAATTTCTCCAAAGCGAACACTACTGCCAAGAATTCCTCCTCGGTTGTACTATAGTTCATTTGGGCGTCATTGAGCGTCCTACTCGAATAGTAGATCACGTGCTGCTTGTTATCCTTTCGCTGTCCTAAGACAGCACCTATCGCAAAATCTGAGGCATCACACTGTTGGCCCAAAGGCCCATCACTCTAGTTTTGATGATGATTAACTCATGAAGTTATAATACTAATGATCTTGTGTTTAATTAGTGACAGATTCATTATCAAGATCTTAGTAGGTGTAGAGCTTCAACAAAGGATTTAAAGATATATTTTGGAGCTAGCACCGGTTGATTCACGAGCCTATGCATCAAGATCACATCAAGTACTCAAGAGGAGTCGAGCTCGTTGGATCGTGTTTGGACCAAGTCAAGAAGATTAGAAGGCTTCAAGTGAAGACTTCAAGAAGATGAAGACTTGTGTCTAGGTATAAGATTTTGTTTTTGTTTTAGTTAAAAATGTAAAGGACAGATAGTTGGTGGATTGCTCAAGTACATATACACACACACTCTTGATAGATATGTTTTCATAAAAGATTTTTTGGTTTAGAAAAGATTTTCATTTTAGAAAAATACTATTTTGGTTTTTGGTGTTTCTCATGTACTTATCTTTTAACCAAAACCAAGTTTAGAGCTTTATGACAAAAACATAGATATTCATCTTGATTGTGTAGTGGATCATATCCATACACACTATGCTTTAAAAGTATATCTTGTTTTTGTATTTGATGAAGATTTGAAAAATATTATTTTGGAAAAAACAGTTTTTATCTTGAACCAAATATTTCCAAGTTACAAAAATAGTCCAACTTTTATAACATGCCTTGATTTTGTGCAAGCATGTTTGATTATCAAAGTATATTGGTTAAACTATTTTTGTAGATTTTTATGTATTTTATGGGATTTTATTTGAGCCAAAAAGACTAACTTTTTAATCCCAGAAAACTGTTTCAGGCTTCGGATAAGTCGACTAGTAGCCTTTATAAGTCGACTAATCCTAGAGTCGGTCGACCGGACCGGTCGACCGACGTACACAAACGTACACGCCTTTGTGTACTGGAGGACGGCCGACCGTGCCGGTCGACCGCTTCAGAGAGCTCTGCTCTCTGGAAAGTTCGGCCGACCGTACGGGTCGACCGACAGAGAGTTCATCTCTCAGCTCCAGTGGGTCGGTCGACCCGGCGGTCGACCGTGGCTCCAACGGTCTGATTTCTGACCGTTGGCTGTCGGCCGCACGGGTCGACCGGCAGCTCTGACAGACCCCAACGGCTATATTTTTCTGGCCTATAAATTTGGGAGTTTGGTCATTGTTTTGTGCCAAGATTTTAGGAGAGCTTTGAGCCAGTTTTTCCCATTCTTTTAAAGAGTTTTCTCCACATATTTGAGTGCAAATACTTCCAATCAAAAGGGAATATTTTTATTTAGAGTGTGTTAAAAGAGATTCTTTGAGTTTTCCTCCACCATCTCAATCCTTGTTTTCTCACACAAACACTTGAGCTTTCCATTGCTATATCTACCTATAGGGTTTTGTTGTGAGAGGATTTTAGGTGATTAAGAGTTGTGATCACCAAAGTTCATCTTTGTTCCTTTGAGGAGGCGGACGTGTGTGTCCGCGTTGTTTTGAGTTCGGGTGTGGACTCGGTTGTTTCGAGGTGCAGCCTCGGCGAGCTAGTGAGCTTGCGTGTGTACGGGACTAGGGAGTCCGAGGGCTTGTAGGTGTTGCGGCACCAAGGAGAGATCCATTGGGATCTTGCATAGTGGAAATCCTTCGTGTGTCGAAGGTGTTGACACTTAAAAAAGACAAGATTCTTATTGGTCCGAACAATGTCTAAACTTGTTGACATTTATAAAAGACAAGTGACAGACGAGCTGAAGACCAATTTTTCCCCATTTCCGAGGGACAAGGAAGCAACTTGGACTCCACTGATCCAGCAAGCAGACAGTGAACCCGGATTGTTTCTAAACAGACCTCAGCAGGTCTAAGATGCTGGCACTTAGCATCGCATGAGCCCAAAGGGATAGCCTCGCTTGAGAGGCTAATATCACCCAACTTCGCCTTGAAGTCATCCAAAGCCTCGCCAAGAAGCCAACTCGCAAACTTCGCCACAGAGGACTTCCAGCTCCGCCAAAGGGTTTCTTTCGGACTTCGCCAGAAACCGTCTCTAGCTCCGCTACGAGCTCAAAGCGGGCAGCGCTGCTATTGGTCTGCTATGGTTAACCTTTGACCAATCAAATCTCCGGATGAGACCGGATCCAATCATATCAAATTCAATTAAGATCAAATCAGAGATCAAATTTGGCAGTTGATTGCCACAATCTCTTGACTCTTCTAAAACGAGTAAGAAGATCAGGGGAAATTCTCCAACGATATGGAAAGGATCAAAACAGATCGAGAAGGTCCACCGACCTGCCAATTCTAGCTTCGCAGAAGCTGATCCTAGCCTCGCAGCAAGGCTACTTTCCAGATTTAAACAGATTTGATTCAATCTGTTTCCATATCTTCAAGGGACGATTATACCCTTGCTTTCCCTATAAATAGCCCACCAGGGGTACAAGGAGAGGGGGATCGATCGAAGAAAAAGAGGACTCCACAAGCAGAGGCTTCTTCACAAAGCACCGTGCGCTCTCGAATTCAGAGACCTTTTAGAGAATTGCTTTCTCTAACCAGGGTGTTGATACCCTAATATCGTCCTTCTTCTCAAGGAATCTCCCAAACCAGGCGAGAAGGAATTCCTTATTGAAGGCGATTTTGAGAAGCAGCAAGAGGGTTCTACCAACCTTCTATTCTCTGATTCCCCGAACCAGGCGAGAAGGGAATCTCATCGCTCGCATCGTCAAAGGGACAAAGTGGTTGCGCGCTGACCAGACTCCTATCGGCACACTTCTCCAGAATCTCTGAGGAGATCTACTTGTAATCTTTTTAAGAATACTTGTAATTTAGCTCCTCAAACTCTTTATTGTAAGTTTTTCCCCTTTGCAAACATAATGGAAAACAAGATGGCGACTCCGCTGGGGAAGAAATTCTCCACTGCCGAGAATCAAGTGTCGCAATGCGACGAACAGACCTTCGGGTCTAACTCTGAATTCAGAAAAGTCGGTGCAGCCAGAGCCCCTCTGGCTAAATCGTCAAGGAAAGTCTCTGCGGAGACAGAAAAGGTTCTCTGTGAACCTACTGCGGTTATTTGGCGCAACAAGGAAGCATGTCCGCAGTCTGATTCCTTCACTTGTGAGAACTTGGTGGTTCAGTTCGATCAAGAAAGATTTGAAGAAGTCCTCTCTGGGGGTGGCCCAATGCTTCGAGCACGGAAGCATAGGAGGGTTTCCACGACCAAGGTTTCAAATCAGAAACCGGAAGCAGAATTCTGCCAACACCCCTCAGCCTCGTGTGTGGCTAATCAGGTTCCTTGTGGACCTAAGTGCCAAGGCGGATATGGAAGCCTAAACAGAAGTCTCCGACCGAAGCTTCAGGTGTAGCTACGCCTAAACCGCGCCTCTCTCGCGAAGAAAAAGGCAAGATGCCTGCCTGCTCCAATCATAAAATCAAGACGGCAATCATACCGTCACCCAATTCAAGAGCAGCAATGCCTCACGCCGGCCTCGTTCTCATGAGCGAAGCTACTGTACCACAGCGTACGCACAGGGTCCATGACCGCGAAGCTGAAGCCAAAGTACTATCTAAGGCCAATTGCCTTCGCAGCAGCATAGCGGGTAAAGCACCGCAGCGTGCTCCGCTCACCAGTTCGTCAAGCGCTAAGCCCGCGCTTTATGGCAAAGCTGGAACCAAAGCACTATTCAGTGCTAATCCCTTCTGCAGGGATAAAAGAAGCAGGACATCGCCCTATGTGCGACCCAAAAGAGCCTTTGCGCTCGATTGCAGAGACCCAACCGGGTCCGATCTGAGGGAATTGTTGACGGATAAACGAACCTCTCCCCCCTGTTGTCGACAAGTGGGATGTCAGCTGCTGACACTCCACTCGGTCCATTGCCGGCTGGGACCAATCCCCGCCACGCCTCCAAGACGATGGTCGGTTTTTGATCGACTATCGGCCCCGATGAAGCATCGCAGAAGGAGTATCTTGCGAGATCTCCCCTCCGCATCCGTTAACATGACTGGGAGAGGGCGAGAGCTGTGCAGGGGAAGACAAACATCTGATGACACCCCCTACAGCTCCCCAGATCCAGATTACAGCCCAGGCTTAGGCGACGTCTTGGTGCATGAAGAAGGTGTTTTCCAAAACACCAAATCCAGGGTGGCGATACCCTACACTTATGAACAGCCTTCTTCCTCGACAGCCCTAGCCTCGTCACAGCCCAAGAGATCACTCCAATCATCGGACGAAGAAGATGAAGATAGTGGGTATGCCTCTTCGGCGACAGTTAGCTCGGTGCGAACAAACAGAGCATCAGTCAATATGGCTGATAACGTAAACGACGATCTTCGTCGGCGCCTGGAAGCTCAGGAGCAAACTTCCAAGACTCAGCAAGAGGCTCTGGACAATATTCAACAGATGCTCGCACAACTCCTCAGTGACCGGAACAACAATGATGCGGGAGCAATCACGACGAGGAGGAACACTTCAGCAATGACAGCCAAAGATGGAGAAATCCAAGGAGGGTTCTTCCTTAGACGCCGAAGTCCTTAAGGGCCTCCAGGCTCAAATTGCATCCCTAGCTCAGAGGGATGAATTAAAGAAGGTAGGGGCAGTCCGTCCTTATCCGCCGGAGTGGGATTCAGTGCCATATCCACCGAAGTTCAAACCACCAACATTGCATACCTATGACGGAAAGAGCTCACCAAATCAGCACATCTACTATTTCTGGTCTCAGACTGGTAATGTTATAATCAATGACGCCATTATGGCTAGGCTGTTCATTGGCACCTTAAAAGGGGTGACATTTGACTGGTTTCGCAGTCTCCCTCCGGGCTCTATCAACTCCTGGATCGACCTGGAAACTCGGTTCCTTTCTCGTTTCTACGAGGATGATACCGAAGTAACCATGGACAAGCTCCTCTCCACTGTGCAGAGGAAGGGCGAATCTGTCCGTGACTACATTGAACGGTTCAGAAACTTATCCTTAATGTGCCCAGCAGGGATGCCATTACCCATGCTCTTGCAGACATGCAGACGCAACTTCCTAGACCAAGTAGAAGTTCGCATGGGGGCTGTCAAAGCCCACACTTGGAAAGAATTGGTCGAACAAGCTGAGATAGCCGAGAAGTCAGCTAAAAAGTTCGAACCATCCGCCCCTAGAGGCAAGTGGGGGATGAACAGCAAAGGGCGTAGCGACCTACCACAATCTTCTCAAGCTAAAGGCAAAGAGACTATGTCTGTGGAGTTATCCGGAGATGTGCAGTCGAAGGCCAAGAAGAGTGGCTTCAACAATCAAGAGCCTAAATTCCCTCCAAAGCAGTACTCCTTCAAAGACGATCAGGTGGTCACCATATTTCATCTACTTCACAAAGGGAACAAAATTAAGCTACCAGATGCTCGGCGTCCCAATGAGATAGGGCGCACAAATGACCCTAAATATTGTCTCTACCACAGGATGATCCACCATCCTACTGACAAGTGTTATGTCCTCAAGGACAGGATACAAGCCCTGGTCGATGCCAGAGTTCTGACGTTGAAGACGGAGCAAAAGAAGGTTACTGCCAATATGGTGACCCTCGAGTTTGGCAAAGCTCCAAAGATCACAGTTCCTGACGGGACTTATTCCATCCCTGCACCACAGTTGGAAGTCAAGCATCTTCCAGCTACAGCTCAAAACAATAAGGGCCTTGTCCCCTTAACGTTGGAGACAGGAGAAGTCATGTGGATACATCCAGACCTCGTCCAAGACGTACAGCGGGATCCAAAGCAGCCCAACTCAAAGGGCAAGTCTTGTAATGTCATCTCCATCTTGCCAGACGACGGCAATCTTACATCGGCCTCCCTCAGTGATTCCGAAGGAGAAAGGAATGCTTGCGCAGCGCAAGCCGATGCGCCTCAACAGACGGGCACCCGATCCGAAAAATCATACTTGAGGCAGTATGGAAAAGCCTACTGACGAGACACGACAGCAAACGACGTCAGTACAAGCACCAGCATCCACTCCAATCCCAACCAAGGAAAAAGAGAGGCCTAAGGAGGTACGATTCGACCACGTGTTGAAGAAACCACCAGGCCAAGGGTTTGATACGCCCTTTCAGTTTGACATATTGGCTCAGCTGGCCAATATCCCAGCTCGTATCACTATACACGAGCTCCTTCGCCTCTCGAAAGAAACAAGAGAAGCACTCAGGGATGCGCTAGCCAATTCAGAATCCTTTCTGACATGCATGCCTTAAATCCCTAACGACGACGTTCAGTCTCCTTGCCCGGAATGTCATCATGCACAATCAAAGGTGCCCGCTATTACATTCACGGCGGAAGATATGCTTCTCAAAGACAACAAGCACGATCAACCTCTGTACTACACCGGATATATCGGTTCAACGTGCATCGAGAGAATACAAGTCGATCCGAGTCTGCACTCAGCATTATCCCCAAAAGGCTTCTCTACTTCCTCGGCATACCATTGTACAGGTTGTCCGCGACCACTACTACAATGTACGGTTTTAACGCCGGAAGCAGTCATCCACTGGGGAAAATTCGACTCCGTTGCAGAATCGGGAGCTTGAAGTCAGAAGTGACATGCTACGTCATTGATGCTGACACATCATATAATCTGCTGCTGGGACGGCCATGGATCCATGCTAACTGGATCGTTCCCTCTACTCTGCACCAATGCTTCAAATATGTTGAAGATGATGCGACAGTATGAACTGTCTTTGCTGAGAAGCAACCATTCAAAGGGGTAGAAAATTACTTCACTGACGCTCTCCTATATCAAGAGACCGGTGGAGCACTCAAAGAACCATTGCCGGACGATGATGAAAGTGGCAACGAGGCGGATTCAGAATCCGAAACAGGCATGCCAGCCATTCTGATTGGTGAACCAATTATAGCATGTCTCAATAATCCCCTATGTAATACTCCTTCAGAGGATGAAGGTGAATGGGTAATTAATGATAATATTTCTTTTGATTATCCCGCGAGTGTTGGGCTATTTGAATCCATTATGGATAGCTCTCTGCACATGCCTTTACACAAGCTAAGTGCGTCCAGTACGCCCATGGAATCCGCAGAAGGAGCCGTCTTGGTGATCCTGCCGTCCAAACAAGGTCAGTCGCCGATAATCTTCGGTAGAACCCAGCCACGGGGACCCACAACTGCAGATTCGAGCTCAAACTCAGACGCCCCACAGTTCTTTCATTACGCGCGGCCAGCGCGCCATATTATGAAGAAAATGGGGTACGACTTGAACTATGGAGCAGGCCTAAATTTTGGAAAAAGAAGGCGCAGTTTGATGCGGAACTTTGTGCCTAAAGGGAAGCCTGCAAATTACTATGATAGTACACGCAGGGGGTTGGGGTATGTTACACCCACATCGTCAGCAACCATTCAAGTCAAAGACGATGAACCAATTCCATCACATTCAGCCTCATCCTCCGAGTAGGATTCAGATGTCAGTATAGGAGGGATGTTCGAAAACCTCACTGCTAATATGACCTCAAGCAGTCAATTGGAGCCCGCAGAAGCCACTGACGAGGAACCATGGGCCCAGCAATTAGACCTTCAATGGGAAAAGAGATTCGAACTGCGCGAGCCACCTACTGAAGACAAGGTGATGCAGATCAACTTGGGTAGTCAAGACCACCCTAAGCCCATTTTTATAAGTGAAAGCCTATCACTTACAGAAAGGGAGGAATTGATAATACTCGTAAGAGAGTATATAGACGTCTTCGCGTGGAGCTACGAAGATATGCCCGGACTTGATCCACAGGTCGCTATGCACCGTCTAAACATCAAGCCTGACGTCAAGCCAGTCAAGCAGCAACAACGTCAGTTTCGCCCAAACATCATGGAAGCTATTGAAGCCGAAGTTCACAAGCTCATTGCATGTGGCTTCATCCGGGAGGAACAACATTCAGATTGGGTAGCTAACGTCGTCCCCGTCCTCAAGAAGAACGGGAAAATACGGATCTGTATCGACTACCGTGATCTCAATACGGCCTGTCCCAAGGATGAATTTCCGCTGCCCATCACCGACGTCATGATCGACAACACATGTGGGTTCGAAAGGATGTCTTTCATGGACGGCTTTTCAGGATACAATCAGATTAAGATGTATCCCGACGACGAGAAGCATACTTCGTTCCGAACACCATTGGGGGTATACTGCTACACTGTAATGCCCTTCAGACTGAAGAACACTGGAGCAACCTATCAGCAGGCAATGAGTACAATCTTCCGCGATCATCTCCGAAACGGTGGAGTGCTATGTCGACGACATTGCCGTCAAAAGCCGCAACAAGAATGAACATCTTCGCGACCTCAGAACGATGTTCGACATAATGCGGGCGCATCAACTGAAAATGAACCTGACAAAATCCTTCTTGGGAGTATCGAGTGGCAAGTTCCTTGGGTTTATCGTCACATCAAAAGGAATTCATCTCGACCCAGACAAAATCAAAGCCATTCAGAGCATGCATCCACCGAGGAATCTCAAAGAGCTTAGAGGCCTGGCAGGCTGGCTTATATTAGGAGATTCATCGCAAATCTCTCAGGCCGCTGTCAGCCGTTCACCCGACTCATGAAAAAGGGTGCTTCCTTCGTATGAGATCAAGCTTGCCAAGAAGCCTATGAAGACATCAAGAGCTACCTCACAAAACCTCCAGTCTTAGTGGCCCCTACATCAGGAAAGCCGTTCTTGCTTTATGTAAAAGCTCTGGACTACTCCCTCGGTGCCCTCCTCGCTCAAAAGGACGACAATGGCCACGAGCAGGCCATTTATTATCTGAGCAGAACTCTCATAGGAGCGGAATCTCGCTACAACCCTATCGAGAAAGAGTGTTTAGCTCTCATCTTCGCTGTTCAGAAGACACGACATTATTTGGTCGGCCAGACCATACATGTCATCTCAAGGGTAAACCCATTGCGTCTTCTTATGACGAAGCCAGGATCATTGAATTCAAGATTGGCTAAGTAGGCACTTTTATTGTCTCAATACGACATGATCTTCACGCCTCAGAAGGCGGTTAAAGGCCAGGCTCTTGCAGAGTTCTTGGCTGCCCATCCAGTTCCGGAACACTCAAAGCTTCACGAAGACATCCCTGATGAGGTCTTCGAGTCTAATGCAACCTCAGAAGAGGAAGTATGGCAGATGTTCTTTGATGGAGCATTGCGAATGGGCCCTAAAGGCAAGATTATTGCCGGAGTGGGGGTTGTGTTTATCTCCCCACAGAATCATGTCCTGCCCAGAGCATTTTCTCTCACAGAATCGTGCTCCAACAATGTAGCAGAATATAATGCTCTGCTCATTGGTCTTCAGCTCGCTCATGGAATGGGGGTGCGCTACCTTGAAGCCTATGGCGATTCAAAACTAATCATCAATCAGGTTAAAGGCGAGTATGAAGTCCGCCATGAGGACTTGGTGCCTTATTACCATACAGCCATCGAATTGGCTAACCTATTTGAAGGTTTCTACATCGGGCATGTGCCCCGATCTCAGAATACCAAGGCGGACGCTCTCGCTGCGTTAGCGACGACGCTAGCCTTGCCAGCCGACACCGAGTATCACCTCACAGTCGCAACTCGACATCTTGTATGCTCCAAGCACATACTAAGAACTCGAGAAGTCTATAATGTCTCCACGGATCTCGAACCAAGAGACTGGCGCTTTCCTCTCATCGACTATGCATTGCACGGTCTGCTTCCAGACGATCCCAAGGAAGCGGCGTCCATCAGACGAAGGTCTCTCCGGTTCTATTACGATCCAACTTTGAAGACACTTTACCGTCGCTCATATGACGGTGTTCTCCTCCGTTGCCTTTCCAACTCAGAGGCACAGGAAGCGCTCCAAGAAGCGCATGACGGCATTTGCGGAGCTCATCAGCCAGGTCCAAAGCTCAAAGACAGGTTGCACAGACTTGGATACTATTGGCCAACTATGATAGCCGATGCCATCCAATACGCACGAAGGTGTAAAGCATGCCAGATTCATGCGGATTTCATACACCAGCCTTCAGAGCTGCTCCACCCAACTGTTGCTTCATGGCCATTTGGAGCATGGGGAATTGACGTCGTAGGGCCAATCAGCCCCTCTTCGACAAGAGGTCACCGGTTCATCCTGGCAATAACCGATTACTTCTCAAAGTGGGCAGAAGCTATACCACTGCTTGAAGTCAAAACCCCTAATGTGGTTAATTTCATCAAGCACCATGTCATTCATCGATTTGGTGCCCCTAGGCGGATCATCCATGACAATGGTCCCCAATTCATAAGTCAGCTAACGGCTTGGCGGAAGCATTCAACAAAACGATCATCAAGCTACTCAAGAAATTCGTCTCCTCGAACAAGCGAGATTGGGACGAAAAGCTTGGTGAATGTCTTTGGGCCTACCGAACCACGGTTCGGACACCGACAGGCAATACGCCTTTTTTCCTGGTATATGGGTGCGAAGTAGTCATCCCGTTAGAAATCCAGATGCCGTCATTGCGAGTCGCTCTGACCACTATGATCACATTAGAGGACAATGATCGATTGCGTCTTCAAGAGCTGGAAGCCTTAGATGAGAAGCGGCTACAAGCTCAGCAGCATATCGAGCTATATCAATCTCGAATCTCAAAAGCCTTCAATAAGAAGGTCAAACAGAGAGTCTTCCAGAAAGGAGACCTGGTCTTAGCCGTCAGACGACCGATGATTATGACGCACAAGACCAAAGGCAAATTTCAGCCTAAATGGGAAGGACCGTTTGTGATAGAAACAGTCTATTCAAATGGAGCATACCGCCTCACGACTGCAGAGGGCGACCTACTCATGATGCCGATCAATGGCAAGTTCTTAAAGAAGTATTATCCTTAATCAAGGATCCTTCTCATGGTCAAGTTAACACTACACCTCTGATCAAGACCTTCGTGTGCAAAGTACACACAAAGAGAGCCTTTCTCTTCCTCCAAGTGAGATCATACAGCCATAAACCAACAGGAACCTGGCCGTGCACCGGTTATCCTAAAGGAGAATCGGGGTTATGCAGACATTAACCCGATAATCCAATATCCTTTAACGATTAAGGATAGAGGAAAATGTTGGCCTTTAAGCCCAACATAAGTCCTCGACAACTCATCATGCTGAGGGGAATAGCATGGCTAGCCCAATTCAAACGGTAGGTGGTAAAGGCATATCAAACCCGTTGACAGCTGGGGATTTGTTAAAAATCCTAAGGGACCAGTTCCCGCTTGATTCCCTCGTTTCTCCCCGTGAGAGCGAGACCTCCAAAGTCACTTACCAATTCTCATCCATAGAATGGTAAGACCACATACACATTTCGCTGTTACGTTAACACTAAACCTATGACAGCAATCCCCTCGTTTCTCCCCGCGAGGACGAGACCTCCAAAATCACTTACCAATCTCATCCATAGAATGGTAAGACCACAAATACCTTTCGCTGTTACGTTAACATTAAACCTATGACAGTGATTCCCTCGTTTCTTCCTGTGAAGACGAGACTTTCTCCCAAATTCCACTACAATTTTGAACTTGTTGACATTTACAAAAGACAAGACTCATTCCGAGCCCTGTTGACATTTACAAAAGACAGGTCTCGATACTCGTTGACATTTACAAAAGACGAGTATCACCAATTTTTGAAGCTTGGTGGCGTCTCATCCGGTTATGTCATTGCGACCTCTGAACCAGCAGACAGCTAAGTCTCAATTCCGAGCCCTGTTGACATTTACAAAAGACAGGTCTCGATACTCGTTGACATTTACAAAAGACGAGTACAACCAATTTCTGAAGCTTGGTGGCGTCTCATCCGGTTATGTCATTGCGACCTCTGAACCAGCAGACAGCTAAGTCTCAATTCCAAGCCCTGTTGACATTTACAAAAGACAGGTCTCGATACTCGTTGACATTTACAAAAGACGAGTATCACCAATTTTTGAAGCTTGGTGGCGTCTCATCCGGTTATGTCATTGCGACCTCTGAACCAGCAGACAGCTAAGTTTCAATTCCGAGCCCTGTTGACATTTACAAAAGACAGGTCTCATCTTACGATCCGACGAGGACCGATTTCGGGCTTGGTGGCGTCTCATCCGGTTATGTCATTGCGACCTCTGAACCAGCAGACAGCTAAGTCTCAATTCCGAGCCCTGTTGACATTTACAAAAGACAGGTCTCGATACTCGTTGACATTTACAAAAGACGAGTATCACCAATTTCTGAAGCTTGGTGGCGTCTCATCCGATTATGTCATTACGACCTCTGAACCAGCAGACAGCTAAATCTCAATTCCGAGCCCTGTTGACATTTACAAAGACAGGTCTCATCTTACGATCCGACGAGAACCGATTTCGGGCTTGATAACGTCTCAACCAGTTATGTCATCGCGACCTCTGAACT
Source organism: Agave tequilana (assembly GCA_038442645.1). Classification (NCBI taxonomy): domain Eukaryota; kingdom Viridiplantae; phylum Streptophyta; class Magnoliopsida; order Asparagales; family Asparagaceae; genus Agave; species Agave tequilana. Next base: position 161,446 of record JAVJIF010004048.1, read on the forward strand.
TACAGATAGCCAAGTCTCATTATCCAACCCAACAAGAACTATGTTCTCAAGAAATTGCACTACAATTCGAAATCGCAATTCAAAAAGAAGAACAAAATTGAAGATTCGATAAAAGAAGAAAGAATTTTCATTCATTTCAAGAGGATAAAGTACATGGAGCTACAAGCGCACACTGTACGATCTGAGCCGCTCTCCGAGGGTGTTTAGCCTCGTCTTCCTGTCATCAGCAGCCTGGGCAAGCGCTTGTGACCTCAGCTCAGCCTCATTGAAATCTTCCGCCTGAGCCAGACGATCTTCGGCCTCCGCCAAAGTAGCCCTCTGTGACAACCCCTGCCGCGCAAGCTCCTCACTCTGAGCTTTGAGCTCTTCAAGCCGCGCAGTTTCCTCAAGACGCACCGGTATGGCCTTGGATAAGAGGAGATTTGCTTTCCTGATCATTTCCTCAGCCTTCGCAATCTTATTCTCAGCGCCGAGAAGAGCACTAGTGGAGACGTCAATTATACTTCCAACCTCCGCTTGCCTTGTTTCCAAGGATTTCAAGTCAGAAGAGATAGCCTTAGCAGCCTCTTGAGCGGCAAGCCAGGTCTCGGGCTTTTGAGCAATGAGAAGCGCGAGCCGGTCACCAACTAAAGACTCCGGGTCCGAACGGTGGAGGCGGCGCCATTCCTCCGCATCCTTCTCAAATTCATCCACCAGGAGCTCCAAGGCAGTGGCCTGGTGATACCCCTCAAAGTCCCGAATACTCTCAATATCACGGGAGAGGACCCCCTTTAACCTTGAGAATGGCATAGTTGAGCCCTTCAGAACCAGGTCGATAGTCCGCCCTAAGCCTTTATAAAAGTTATCGACCAGGTCACCGATGTAATCGTTCTCGACCTCAGCCACTTCCGGTAAAGAGGCAACCTCGGAATAGTCCACCAGCCTGGTCGACGCCGTCGCAGAAGAAGCAGCGGGAGCACTGACAGCAGCCAGACAAGCCGAGGGCGATCTCGGCGGAGTCCTCATCGAGACCAGAACGCCAGCCACCGCGAAAGAAGGACTAGCAACCACCTCCTGAGCAGCAGGCTCAACCACCAGGGTTGGAGAAGTAGGGCTTGTGATCACCCTCAGCTCCGTACTTGGCAAAATTGTCGGCACCCCACTCGTTGATACAATTGGGAGTGAGGACACCTCCGGGACTGCCGCCTCCTCAACTTCTGGCCTTTCGGCTGATTTGGGCCGATAAGAAGGCAGGTCGCCATACAGCGCGTCCAACATAGCAGCATCCGCCGCGGTCGAAGCGCTCATGTCACCCCTTGGCCCTTCGGGGGGATCTTCCGGCTCTCTTAAAGCTGATGCACCTTGAGGTTGAACACCTGTAACAAGACTACGGTTAGTCGGGACACTACATGCAAAAGAAGCCAAGAGGTTAGGACAATACCAAAGGATGATGTTGCCTCGAACATCTCGTCAGCCGCATCAGTCTCCAGGGGCTCCATCGGAAAATTTTTGTCAGAATCAGCACGAACAGCCGGCTCGCTTTCGCTTGCCGAGTATCCTGTGGACCACCCAATAGAGCTCGATGCCTCAGAACTTCCTTTAGAAGTCCCAGCGCCCGAGGGACAAATGTCGGCTGCATCACCTCCGGACTCCTCCGCGTGAGTAAAGGAACCAACAGCAGTCCCATAAGCGAATAGGGGATCATAATGTTCCCCTTGCTCCCCAACCACCTCAACTCCTGCAACAAGAAGCAAATAATGAGTTATTTGGGATACACCAAAGGCGTATTATATGGATGGGGTTAACCTTACCCAGACCTGGAGCGAATTCACCACTAGTCGGTTCAGCAACCGACGGTTCAGCTGCTAATGGGGCAGCAGGAGGAATCGCTGTAGAGGGATAACCCTCTTCGACAATCGTAGGAGCTTGGCGGCGGGGCTTCTTCGCTAATGATTTCCTACGAGAGCTACCTACCCGCTTTCTCTTGAAGTGGACGTCAGAATTCTCTTCTTCCACTTCTCCCGCACGTCGTGGGGAAGATGTCCCCACCACACCAGAGCCAGCCGCATGAGTATCAGCTCCCATCCCCGCCTCGAAGCAAGGACTCCCTGCGTCAGATGCCTCGCTATCATCTACAGCGATGAACTCTTCCAAGCCAGGGACACGAACCCGTTTGCCTTCCTTTCTCTCAGAAGCCTTTCGCTTCAGTCGATGAGAGATTAACTTCACACCTGAGCGGTTGGCATTGAATTCAGGAGGTGTGGAGTTGGAAGCCGCATACCACTGGCAAAAGCACAGGGTCGTCAGAAGGTTAGGATCCTTCAATGGCGTGCGCAGCCACGCCCCAGTGCCGCCCGCAGTAATGAATCGCCAGGCACGGGCCCCATCGATGAGACTCCCATGAAGGCTAAATCGAGATTGGGGTTGCCCACATACAGCTGGTCGTACCCAAATTGTCGAGTAAACCGGCTTGGGATGTAAGGTTCTAAATAGCAGACATCCCCGCTTCTATACAATAAATGTGAGGGCCGAATGCTGACCAGCCACTCAAAAACCCCCCCACTCATGGGAGACCGTCCTGACTCTGCATCTCGGAATTCCTCGTCGTATCCTGCGCCCCGAATGTGAGGAAAACAGCGAAATAGGTTGTAAGCGTCATGATGATGCACTAACTTGCGGGCCTCGGCCACGTAGGTCTTCAGCCAGGAACATCCTTCGAATCGGCGGAGAAGAGCCATTCGAACACCTTGCGGAGGGTCCTCTCCAGCTTCAATCAAAGAAGGGCAGTGCAAGGCAAACCACGCCATTAAATAAGTGTATGGCAGACCCACCCTAGGATTGGGTCCATCACAAGGCAGGATGGCGCTCTTCCCACGCCTCGTCGCCGGTGGCCTGCAGAAAGCCTCCGTTAATACGCGAAGTCCTCTTTGAATACAGCACACCATGGCCGGAAGGAGACCCAGACGATGGCCATGGACCAAGCGAACGGCGGGCAGTAAAACATTCGGGTGGAGATGTCACCCGAGGAGGATGGCACTACGCATTTCTTCAACCAGACGGTTAAGAAACCGGCCAACAGTGCCTTCCGAGACATCGGCTGACGAGCCTGATGGTGAAAGCTCCGAAGGACATCACCCTTCTTATAGGGACCATCGTCTTCTGTCATGACGATATCCCTTTGGAGGCATATCTCCATCCGTTCAAAAATGTCGCCATCTGCAACTCCACAATGAGCTGCCTCAGGAGCATTCTTCATATCTGGGAATAGGTAACTCCCCAAGTTCTTCAAGCTCTTCGAGCTACCCTTGCTGCCACCATGGATGCTAGAACAGATGTGCAAATGGCACATTAACTCCCGATAAGTCTCAAATAAAGCAGGCTCCTGCTTCTCCAGAAGAGCCAACTCCGTCTCGCATGGAAAGTACTCTTCATACGGGAGAGACCCGAAAGGCAGGGCAGAGATTTCCCTCATCTCGTGCAAGGTCATGCCCAACTCGCCAATTGGGGTGAAGAAAGTTCCAGAAGCTGGGCAGTATAACTCAAGGATGGCGTAGAAACACGCCACCTTCATATCAATGCCGTAGCAGGTCGCCCTTACGGCCTCATAGAGGTTCAACCTCTCCAAGTCCTCCTCGAAGTGAGCGAGGACATAGTTGGTCAGGTCCGCCCACCATGTCTTTGGGGGATGAACCCAACCGGGAGTCCTGAAGTCAGTGGCAGGATAGTTCCCGTCAACTGCGCAGAATTGGGTGCCAAAGGTCTGCGCCACAGCCGGATTCTCTCCTACCGGAAGCTCCCGCGACACGTTTCCAGGATATAGGCCTATTATGTTGTGAGGAGGGCCCGCCCTTGAAAAACCAGGAGACTGAGGTTTCAATCTCCCGACGTGGACGGACTCGACACTTCGGCTCATGCCCCATGCCATCTTCCGAGCTTGAGTTACGCACTCAAAAGAAGACAAAGGAAAGTGCCGCTTGTTAGACGGAAGATAAAACTTCTCGCCATCCAACTCGAAGATCCACTGTCCCTCGCCTGCCTGCAATTGGCGATCAGGATCGGACGCGGCATCTCCGAACATGAAATTGGGCTTTTGATAAGTCCGACGATCGATGTCTTCGAGAGGAGCGGGGGTTAGAATACTCCTCATGGTAAGCGGATCACCACCATGGATAAGCGTGTCCCGGACGACGGAACTCCACTCACTAAAAAGAGAAGCCTGTCCATAGAATTGAAGGCTGATACTGCCATCCGCTCGGCTGGTCATCCCAACAGACTATTCAAGGGACCAGGGGTGTAAGGTACTGCAAGAAAGAAAAGGGAAGAGAACTATGATTAGTTCAACAATCAAGCAGACATGGAGATATAAGATTCACCAAGGCATAGCCTCGCCCCGTGAGTAAGGCCAGTAAGGCGACAGCCTCGACAAAGCTTGATCTCGCAGACAAATCTACATTTTGCAGAAAACGTCTAAGTACCAACTTCGCTTAAGCAGGAAGTGGTATAGCCCTAAGGGCTGACGTCACCAAGAGGGCACTATGGTCAAGAGCCATCCTTCGTGGCCATGACTGAAGGGACAGACCCGAGTCCTGTTCTTCAAACAGGACGAAGACAGCCCAAGTAATGGCTTCGTACGGAAGCCTAAAGAAGAACTATTCAGTTCTTAATTCCCTGTACAAGGAAGATAGGGAAAATCAGGGAAACGAGTTCCCTAATAAGGACAGATCATATTCGATCGTCCTGATAAGCCAAATACTGGCTTTAAAAGAGAGAGATCGCAGTCTCTAATTAGGACAGAAAGTCTCTTACCGGCGATTGGTCGCTCGATGACCAGAGGAGGAGGACCCTCCGTTGCAGAAGTCGCCACTTCTTTCCCCGCTCGTCTTTTGGGCGCCATTGAAGAGCTGTAAGAGTTCTCAAAGTTCTCTGAATGAAGAAGGAAGAGGGAGAGGGAAAGTCAAGAAATTTCTCTGAAAAAGGAGATCTTTTCCTGCTCAGCCCGATCGGGCTTTTATAGGCCAATCAGCGCCTGAAACGAGGCCTCGAAAAGGGCGTACGCCGCCATTTCGAATTAATTCGAAATGCCATCCGAAGCGCCTTCCGAGAAGCGCTGCTTCAATCCCACTAAGGGTTAACTTCGCCCTGGCTTAAAATGCGGACTTCGCGCAATCCTTCAGGGACTTCGCCGAAAGGCTTATCTTAGCCCCTTAAAAAGGCGTTGTTCGCGGACATACCAGTTTCGCGAAGTTCATTCAAAGAAGCGACTATGCCCTTAACTCCGCATACAGTTTAGCACCGCTATAGCCAAATTTTCAATGAAAGCAAGCAAAGATCAGATAATCAAGAGATGAACTTTCATTGATTTCAAAGGAAGAGTACATTGATATTACATCAAAGTTGTGTTTCATACAACACGTTCAGTGGTTCGACAGGGTCATTTGCGCAAAAGGCATACAAGCGGTTTTATCTGCTTCTAAGTCAGGTCGACTGGACACAAAAGGCCTTCCTCCTGCACAAGGCCGTAACCAGTGGTGCCGCAAGGACACGGTCATTATTCTCCACAAAAATGGCAGATCTTGCCAGGCCATTTTTGTTGAAGCCTGGCAATAAAAACCTATCGCCGCCAACACGATAGATTACATATAATGGGAATCGGCAGTGATACCAGTGATCTAACGGGTGTGATGCCCGCTTTCCCGAAGTGGATCGCCCCCAAAGGCCACCAAAGTTGAAAGTCGGCAATGATGCCGACGATCCTACAGGCGACGCCCACTATCTTGAAGCGGATCATCTCCGGTAAAAGCGGCAGCCAGCCTTACCTCAGAACGAATCACCTCGGATAAAAGGCTGCCAACAGCCTCTGGGACACACATCAGCTGCCCCAAGTTGTTCCTCCTGCTTAAAAGTAAAGCTTCAATCGGGGAAGCATAAGGCAACTTTTCGGTCTGTTTCATCAAGACACAAGATCGGCGAACATAGCTCACTGCAATGCAAAATTGGAGCAAGTTAGCAGTTAAACACAAAAGATACTACAAAAGCGCTAAAGCCGAATTCTTTGGGGCGAAGCAATCCGATTTCGATTGGAGCAGAGGATAAGCCTCGCTCGCAGAACAGTGATGGGCTAGCTCAGCAAACGTCAAGTCCTAGCCTCGCCTATATGGCTAAGCCAGACTGATCCTATGGGACACAGTCTTAGCCTCACCTATATGGCAAGACTGGCTCAACCTTGAAGATACCAGGTCCCAAGTCCTGCCTGCGCAGCAGACTTAACATGCAGTGATCTTTCTCTGACCAAGTCAAGATGATAGCTTCACTGGGAAGCTATGCTAAAATCCTTCTCTGTAGATCAGTTAAATAGAGAACAAGGGAAGCTAATCCCTGAAGCAGCTGCTAAAAATGAATCAAGGGAGATGAATTCCCAAAAATCGGTGAAGTCGTTGAACGATCAAGACTTATCGGTCCTTGGCCGGGTAATAACCAGAGTGGCATTCCCACTAATTCAGAGATCTGAGTATCTCTTTCTAAACCAAGAGAAAAGAAGAGAGGCAAAGCACTTCTCTTCAGAGGACCCCAAGTGCCCTATTTATAGGCCCCATGGCCTGAGCGCTCCTGCCTCAAGCGTGAAAGCACGAGCGAATTTAAGGCATTTACTGCGCCTTGAGAACAGGGACGGTTTCCCTTGGAACCGTGCGAAGGGAGAAACGTCTCCCTCATAAAGGCACTTATTGCGCCTTGAAGAAAGGGAATATCCTCCCTTGGAAACGTGCAAATCGGAGAATATCTTCCCCGGTCAGCGCAAGAGAAGGAGAAAATCTTCCTTGAAAATTGACCCACGGCGGTTAATCTCGGGGAAGCGACATGCGCTCCCAAGCGAACATATCTTCGGAAGCCCAGATGCGGGGCTACTTGCACGCGAAGCTACTCAGGGTCACGAACCTCTGTGCAATTCCTCAGCGAATCTACATCCCAAAGCAGGATTCAAAGCGAAGCTGAACTCAACCATCATGGCGACGTTCATACTCCACACACCACCGATCAAAGCAGTTCAAAGTGTTTCAAAGTCTGAGCCATTGCAGACTCTTGAAAACTTTGAAGGGGGTCTTGTTGACACTTAAAAAAGACAAGATTCTTATTGGTCCGAACAATGTCTAAACTTGTTGACATTTATAAAAGACAAGTGACAGACGAGCTGAAGACCAGTTTTTCCCCATCTCCGAGGGACAAGGAAGCAACTTGGACTCCACTGATCCAGCAAGCAGACAGTGAACCCGGATTGTTTCTAAACAGACCTCAGCAGGTCTAAGATGCTGGCACTTAGCATCGCATGAGCCCAAAGGGATAGCCTCGCTTGAGAGGCTAATATCACCCAACTTCGCCTTGAAGTCATCCAAAGCCTCGCCAAGAAGCCAACTCGCAAACTTCGCCACAGAGGACTTCCAGCTCCGCCAAAGGGTTTCTTTCGGAATTCGCCAGAAACAATCTCCACCTCCGCTACGAGCTCAAAGCGGGCAGCGCCGCTATTGGTCTGCTATGGTCAACCTTTGACCAATCAAATCTCCGGATGAGACTGGATCCAATCAGATCAAATCCAATCAAGATCAAATCAGAGATCAAATTTGGCAGTTGATTGCCACAATCTCTTGACTCTTCTAAAATGAGTAAGAAAATCAGGGAAAATCCTCCAACGATATGGAAAGGATCAAAACAGATCGAGAAGGTTCACCGACCTGCCAATTCTAGCTTCGCAGAAGCTGATCCTAGCCTCGCAGCAAGGCTACTTTTCAGATTTAAACAGATTTGATTCAATCTGTTTCCATATCTTCAAGGGACGATTATACCCTTGCTTTCCCTATAAATAGCCCACCAGGGGTACAAGGAGAGGGGGATCGATCGAAGAAAAAGAGGACTCCACAAGCAGAGGCTTCTTCACAAAGCACCGTGCGCTCTCGAATTCAGAGACCTTTTAGAGAATTGCTTTTCTCTAACCAGGGTGTTGATACCCTAACATCGTCCTTCTTCTCAAGGAATCTCCCGAACCAGGCGAGAAGGAATTCCTTATTGAAGGCGATTTTGAGAAGCAGCAAGAGGGTTCTACCAACCTTCTATTCTCTGATTCCCCGAACTAGGCGAGAAGGGAATCTCATCGCTCGCATCGTCAAAGGGACAAAGTGGTCGCGTGCTGACTAGACTCCTATCGGCACACTTCTCCAGAATCTCTGAGGAGATCTACTTGTAATCTTTTTAAGAATACTTGTAATTTAGCTCCTCAAACTCTTTATTGTAAGTTTTCTCCCTTTGCAAACATAATGGAAAACAGAAGGCGGGGATGTAGAGCAAGTGTGCTCGAACCTCGAAACAAACCCTTTGTGTTTGCGATTGCTCACTCTCTCTCTCTCTCTATCTCTTTGTCTATATCTTGCATTCAATTATAGTGTTTATATTTACATGCTTGATATTTTGTGTGCTCATTGATATACTTGCTTGGGATTGTTTGCTAACACTTGTATTCAACCAAGAGAGCCAACGCGGCACCTCAACCCATTCAAGGGGAATCTAGAGGAGTTTGTCCAGAGCCCTTCACGGGGAATTCGGCAGCACTCTTGTGTTATACGTGGTGTTTAGTGTAAAAGTTTTAATTAGGTCATAATTGTTTTTAGCTTCCGCATTATTCATCATTTAGCATTAAGTGACCATTAGATTAGCCTTCACCTATTCACCCCCCCTCTAGGTGAACTTTCAATTGGTATCAGAGCTTGGTACTCTGATTTGGGTCTAACAACCTAGAGTTAAAGATCCTCATTTTTAGGCTAATCACAATATTTTGTACACACACCATGGACTTCATGTCACCACCCACCTTTGACATTCTTAACATCCAAATTTGAAAGGTTAAGATGTCTTTGTACCTCAAGGCCTTAGGCATTCATGTATATCTTGCCATATCTAATGATTCATATTGTTCAAATGGTAAGAATTTTGAGGCTAATGCAAAAGCCCTTCATGCTATCAAGTCAACCCTAAATGATGATTATTTATCTAGGGTATCTAACATTGACTCGGCTTTTGTAGCTTGGAACATCATCACCTCCCTTGGCGAAAAGGATCTATATTATGCCGGGAGCGATTCGGATGTTGGAAGCGACACCTCCAATAAGTGCTATATGGTCCAAGGGGATAACCCCATGAGGTAAACTCCGAATCCGATGATGAAGATATGTTATATGATGAGCTTACTACCTTTTGTCATCTTGTGCTTGAAAAATATGACATGCTTAAAAAGAAAAATAAAAATTTGAAAAAGAACATTGCTTGCATGCATAAAGAACATGATTCTTTTAGAAGTAACATTGCATGTTTAGAAAAAGATAACAAAAATTTGAAAAAGAATTTTGATTGCATGCTTAAAGAAAAAGATTCATTAGCAAACAAGATTGCATGCTTAGAAAAAGAAAAAGAAGATTTGAAAGATGAAAATGTTTCCTTGATGACCAAATTAAATAATCTTTGTAAAGGAAACACTATTTTGAAAAATAAAGTTGATTTGGTGGAAAAACAAAAGGAAGTTGTTTTTCAAGAAAATAAGACTTTGAAAAGAAAGATTTGTGAAAAAGAAAAAGAATTTGTTTCGAAAAAGAAAAAGAAAAATGATCATATATTTCACCATGCTTTACATGCCACCACTAGTGAGATTAATGGTTTGAAAGATAAAATTAATGATTTGAGTTCAACCTTGAACTCTTGTGCATTCAACCACACTAGATTGGAGTCTATGTTTTCAAAGAAACAAACTCCATCCATTCATGCACATCATCATGCTTATGTTGCACACCATGATCATACACACTCACATAAGCATACTAAAGTGTACGTATGTACATATTGTGGCCGCAAAGGCCATTTAGCAAAATTTGTTATGACAAGTTGCATTATTTTAATTTTGCTAAAAATAAAAATGCTTGGGTGCCTTACAATAAGACTAACCCCAAAGGACCCAAGAAAATATGGGTACCAAAATCTCCACCTTTTGCTTTTGATGTAGGTGAGGGCTCTCACATGACGTGAGAGAATTGGTGCCTTGGTGGTGGATGCAATGGACTCTATGGGCACATCTTAGACGCATCACTATCAAGGAAGCTTGGTGGGACAACCACCATATTTGGAGCTTTAGAGTTGGTAACAATCTCTAAACTCCTACTTTTTATTTACATGCTTTTAATTTCATATATCATATAGCATGTTCATATTTTTGTGTGCTTCATGTGGTATTTACATGCTTAGATGTAGAATGTGTCAAACTTGCATTTATACATATATGAATAGTGAACTACAATTGACTCATATATATTTGAACTTCATGCTCATTTGTATCCACTATATGCATATGTATAGACTAGTTTTGATGATTCTCTTTTTATACATGTTTTGCCTATTTTTATGCTTTACTTCATGTATATGTATTTTTAATTCAAATCTAATAAATATACATGTATACCCGTGAGTCTCTTGCTTTCATGCATACACTATTTGTAGACTCTTTATATTTGGGATATGTATGTGTATTGTTAGGATTGGATAAATCATACATATACCTTGAAGTTTACTTTAAGATGAAAAATAAAATTTTTTTCATGATTTGTTTTTAATAAGAATAAAATTTCATGTCTTGTCTAAAAATGAGATTCATGTTTGATTGAGCTTCATTGTCTATTTTCATGAAAATGCCATTTACATAACCTTTGAACACTCATCTTTTACTTTTCAAGATAATTTTGAGCTTTATGGACTATGAGTGCTTGAACTTTTATGTACTTAGTATAATTCATGAAAAACATAAGATTTGATATATTTGAAGGATCTTTAACTAGTTTTTCAAAAACAATTTATACTAGTTATTTATTCTTCAAATAGTTTTTGAGATTGACACATGATTCTATTTTTCTCAAAATTTGATGCTTCATGATTTGAATATTAGTTTATATGTTAGTTTTTGTCAACACTATGATTTATACTTGTACATATCGTGGGCCACAAATAAATCTATTTATATTTGTGCTATTTGAACCCATGAAATGTGCTTGTATTGCTTGGTTTTGATTATGCATACATTTTTAAACTTGTATTCCCACTTTTTGGATTTGATTTATGATCATGTGTTTTCATTTCATGTATATGTGTATTTTGCCAAACTTTAAGATATACATGTATACCTCTTGAGTCATTTGCCCTTAATGCAAATCTATTATATGGACTCAATTGTGTTTAAGAGATATGTATGTATACTTATTGTGTTGTCAAAACATACATATATCTTGAAATATAAATTTTGTTTTTAATAAAATGTGTGATGATTTTCATGATTTAAAGGAATATTGAGATTAATTGACATTTTTGCTTTATTCCTTACTTGAAGGATTCCGTACAAGTTTTAAATATTTTCATATTAGCTAGTGCAAATTCTTCATATGGTAGAGTATATGATAAGCTTACTCTTCAATTGGTATCATTGGATATTTTCAATTGGTATCAATATGATTTTTATATACTCATATTTTGATTGTATGTATGAATGCTTTCAAATTTAAATTATATCAATTTCTATTGGTATTATCTTTCCATACATATATGTGAGTTATTTGTGCTTGAGTTAAAATTTTTACATGTTTAAAGCACAAAGTTGTTTATGATAAGAAAATAAAAATTTTAAGAAAAATTCTCAAGACTTGTTTTATTGAGAAAATTCAAAATTTTGTTTTATGAGAAAAATTCAAAATTTTTGATTTGTATTTCTTATATGCAAGGAGAGCTTAACATCTCTCTTACATATAGATTCATGTTGAGTATATTATAAATTGAGGAGCTTGACAACTCTTCTTTATATGATATACGTATGTAGGGGGAGCTTCACATCTCCTCTTATGCATTACATAATATGTGTTATGTGAGTTAGGGTTTATCATCCTTCTTCATGTAATGCATATATGTAGGGAAGCTAACTTAGCGTCTTCCTCTTCATGAATGTATATCGCATATAAATCCTTATTGATTGATTTGTATTACCCCTTCTTGATCTCTTTGTTTTTTTGACAAAAAGGGGGAGAAAAATTTGTTTGATTTGATTTCACTTTGAACCCTTTGTTGATGATTGACAAAAAGGGGGAGAAAGATTTTGAGTTTATATGCATGGTTGAATAAGATTTATGTTTATGTATATATATATTTTTGTATTGCAAATAGGAGAAAAAGATTTTGATTTATGCTTGTTGCATGTTTTATCTCCATACTTGCATACATATTCATGTGCCTCATTGCCATATCTATTGTTTATTTGGTATGCATGAGTTAAGGGGGAGCTTCTTTGAAGCTTTACCTTAATCCATGCATATATAACTTCATGAGTTTTGTCATCATCAAAAAGAGGGAGATTGTTGGCCCAAAGGCCCATCACTCTAGTTTTGATGATGATTAACTCATGAAGTTATAATACTAATGATCTTGGGTTTAATTAGTGATAGATTCATTATCAAGATCTTAGTAGGTGTGGAGCTTCAACAAAGGATTTAAAGACATATTTTGGAGCTAGCACCGGTTGATTCACGAGCCTATGTTGGCCCATAAGGTTACACTCTCCAAATGTTTAGAGTTTTGATGATAGCAAAACAAATAGGAGCTATATGGTACTAATTAGTTTGTTAAGATAAGTTTTAGGTTTGTACCAAATTTGGAGACCATTGCTTAGCTATTGCAAGAAATTCTAGGTTCATAAAGCAAAAAAGGCTTTTGCACATCAAGGAAGGAACATAGAAGAGAAGGCTCTAGCAAGGCATTGCATGGCTCAAGACTTCAAGAATGCTCAAGATAATTTATTAGATTGTTTTTAGTTTAGAGTTTTGTTAAAGAATAGTGAATAGTTTTGAAGCTCCATCACACACGTTTTTGCGCACATCTTATTTCTAAGTTTAATTCATATAAATTATACAAAAAAATTTTGATACAAAATCCTCTGCCTGTAAATCCATATTTATGTTTTATACTTATTCCTATTTAAAACATCTTTTGATAAAAATATTCATCTCCTCAAAATTCTGTTTGAAACTTGATTTTTGGCCTGAGCCGGTCGACCGCCCAAGTCGACCGTGCCTATGTCAGGCTTTGCCGGTCGACCGCCCGAGTCGACCGAGGTTCTGGTAAATGCACGTATCAGTGTGCACGTTTCACGGTCGACCGTGACGGTCGACCGAGACCTGCCTGACTGTAACACTTTGCTCTCTGTTTGTTTGGGTCGACCGGCACGGTCGATCGTCAGCCTGCAACGGCTAATTCTTTTGAACTAGCGGTCGACCGGGCGGTCGACCTGACTAGCCGTTTGAACAGTAACGGCTAGTTTTCTGAGCTGGTTTATTTTTGTCCTTTTCTCACTTAAGTGTGTTTAAGTGACATGTTTTGGTTTTAATACTTTCTGATTAGCCTTAAATATGTTTTATATCTAAACCCTAGCCCTCTCCTATAAATAGGGATGTTTAGGGAGAGTTTGGTTACTAGAAAAATTATCAAAATTTTCACAAGTTTAATGCTTTCAAAAAGACTTGGTTTCTTGGTTTTTGTGCTGAAATTCTCTCTCATTTTCTGAAGTGCTTTCAAGAATTCTCTGATTTCATTTTCTTTTCTCTTTGCACACAAGAGCTTCATTCCTACTCATTGTTCTCTAAGAACCTTTGTAAGGGAAGAGAATTTTGAAAGAGAAAGTTTGTGGTCTTTTGACTACCAAGAGAGAACTTGTACTTGAGATTGTGGAGTTGGGTACTCCGGTGTATTTGTGACATCTTTGTGATAGTGAAAGTGGTTGGAATCCTTCTGGGGAAGGCGGGGAAGTAGAGCTGGGTGCTCGAACCTCGATAACAATTCTTGGTGTTTGCGTTTGGTTTACTTTTCCTTGTTCTTGCTCTACTTTCATTGCTATTACTACTTGCTTTTGATTGTCATTGCTATATTCACTTGTCGCCATTCATCTTGTCAATCTTTGTCCCATACAACAAGGTTGCATTGCGCACCTCCAACTCATTTTACGAGGAATCAGGAGGAAGGAGTTCAGAACCCTTCACGGGGCATTCGACTCTTAGTCTTGTTTTGGGCGATTGTTGCATCATATTTTTAAATTGTGTATTGATTAGCATTATCACCTATTCACCCCCCCTCTAGGTGATTTTCAATTGGTATCAGAGCTTGGACTCTAGGTTTGGCTTAACATCCTTAGAGAGATCCTTAAATTTGCTAATCAACATTTGCATTCCATTTGTCATCACTAGTAAACATGGCCGATAACATCAAAACCCCTCCTAAATTTGATGGACTTAATTTCTCTATTTGGAAGGTTAGGATGACTATCTTTTTGCAATCTTTAGGTAGCTTAGTTGCTAAATCCTTGACCAAACCCTATGTAGCACCCGATAGTGATGAGAGCACATGGACCGACTTTACCTTTAGAGAGTATGAGGCTAACTCCAAGGCCAAAAATTCCCTTCTAACCGCCTTAAATGAGGATGACCTTACACGAGTAATTCATTGCCAATCCGCCTATGAGATTTGGCAACATCTATTGGTCACGAACGAAGGGACTTCACAAGTCAAGAGAGCTAAGATAGATCTCTTGAGGTCCCAATATGAGTCTTTTAAAATGATTGATGAAGAATCTATTGATTGTATGATTACTAGATTTACTAAAATCACCAATGCTCTTTCTTCTTTAGGTGATGATATTTCCAATGATCAAAAGGTGCGGAAAGTGATTCGGGCTCTTCCTACATCTTGGGAGATCAAGGCCACCACCTTGAAAGAATTGAACGACAAGGATGAGATGGACATTATTAGTCTCATTGGGAACTTAAAACCCATGAGATGGAAAAAAAAGCAAGAGAAGAGGCCGCTCCACCAAAGAAGAAGTCCATGACTTTCAAGTCCTCATCCACTCTTGAGGACGATGAAGATGATGAAGAAGAAGATGAGAAGCTCTCCTTACTTGTTCGCAATGTGAAAAAGGATGTACCGGAGGAACAAGCTCAACTTCCGAAGAAAATTCGAAGGCAAAGAAGAGAGAAGAATTATATGCTACAATTGCCGAAAGCCCGGACACATCATGGCGGATTGCCCGGAGTTCAAGAAGAAGATGACCTCCTCCTTCAAGCCAAAGAAATCGGAAGAAAAGAAAGCGTACAAGGCAACTTGGGATTCGGAAAGCGAGTCCGAGGAAGAGGCGGATATAGCGAATATGTGTTTCATGGCAAACACACCAAAGGTAACCCCTCAAACTCTTGATGATGAAGATGATGAATTAAGTAAGGAAGTTCTTGTTCATGCTTTTGTTGAACTTTCCGAAACTTATGATAATAAGAAGATTGAATGCTCTAAATTAGAAAAAGAAGTTGCTTTTCTAAAGAATCAACTTGCTATAATTACTAGAGAAAAAGATGAAATTTCTTCAAACCTCATTTCTACCCAAAAAGAATTTAGTGCTTACAAAGTTGCATGTAAAGCTAAATTTCCTAAGATTGATGAAAAAGAAAATTCTTCTTTAAAAACTAAAATGGTTGACTTTGAAAAAGTTTTGAAAGATTGTGCTTTTAACACTAAGAAACTTGAAGAAAAATTTTCTAAAAAGCATACCTCTCATGCTAAAGATTCACATGCTGAGGTTCCTCATGCTCACACTACACATAACACTTCTCATGCTAAATCTTTTCATGCTCACAATTCTCATGCTCACAAATCACACACTCACTATGCTTTTAAATATGGTAGAGTGTATAGATGCACATATTGTGGTAAGAATGGGCATTTAGCTAAATTTGTTATGACCAAGTTAATAGATCAAATAATCTTGTTTGGGTTAATGAAACTAACCCTTTAGGACCCAAGAAAATGTGGGTACCAAAATCAAGTCCTAAATTATTTGATGTAGGTACACACCAAGGCTCCAAGACGTAGGGAGCGGTGGTACCTTGATAGTGGTTGTTCAAGACATATGACGTGGGATATCAATAACTTTACAACCCTATCAAGGTACGAGGAAGGTGGCTCCGTCACCTTCGGGGATGACTCCAAAGGCACTATCATCGGTATAGGTAACATTCAAATTGGTGCATCTCCCATTATAGAAAATGTTGTACTTGTTGATGCTTTGAAACATAATTTGCTTAGCATTAGTCAATTTTGTGATCGTGGACTTAAAGTTGTTTTCGATGATTCTTCTTGAAAGATTTTTGATGTTAAAACCAATGATTGTATTCTCACCGGTTTTCGTGATGATAATGTTTATATCATTGACATGCTTAATGTGAAATGTTCTACTAAATGCTTAAATGCTTTTGATGAAAATTCTTGGCTTTGGCATAGAAGATTAGGACATGCATCTTTTGACCATCTTTCTAGGATTAATTCTAAGGAATTGGTGAAGGGTATACCTTGCTTGAAGTTTGAGAAAGACCGCATTTGTGGTGCGTGCCAACTTGGGAAACAAACCAAGTCTTCCTTCAAACTAATCAAGGATATCATGTCAACTAGAACTTTAGAATTAATTCATATGGATCTTTTTGGACCTACTAAAACTAAGAGCTTAAATGGTAGTAGATTTGCATTTTGTTTTAGTTGATGATTTTTCCCGTTTCACTTGGGTTTTCTTCTTGGAACACAAAGATCAAGCTTTTTCTCATTTTAAGATTTTCCGAAAAAGAGTTGAAAAAGAAAAGGGTTTTTCGATTTTGAGAATAAGGAGTGATAGAGGTGGTGAGTTATTAACCAACTCTTCATGACTTATTGTGATGAAAAGGGAATTAAGTATGAAATGTCTTGTCCTAGAACTCCATAACAAAATGGAGTTGTAGAAAGGAAAAATAGAACACTTCAAGAGATGGCTAGGACAATGATAAGTGAGTAAGACCTCCCTCAATATCTATGGGCCGAGGCCATAAACACTGCATGCTATATATCAAATCGTATTTATTTATGTAAAAATTCTTCCAAAACATCTTTTGAAATGTATCATTCTAGAAAACCTAATGTTGCATATTTCAAAGTTTTTGGATGCAAGTGTTTTGTTTTGAACACTAAAGGTAACTTGGGTAAATTTGATGCTAAGGCTTATGAAGCAATCTTTGTTGGATATTCTACAACTAGTAAAGCTTATAGAGTATTCAATAGATCTTCACTTACCATTGAAGAATCTATGCATGTTAAATTTGAAGAATATAATGTGGTTGTTGAGAATGTTGTAGAGATTGACCCATTAGGTGAAGACATGGAGAGACTATCCTTGAAGGACTCACCCGCTCAAGATGATAAGCAAGAACCAATTGGTGACGTTCAAGAGGATAAAGAGGAAAGCTCTCAACCGCTTCCTAAAGCTTGGAGATATGCCACAAATCATCCCAAGGAGCTCATCTTAGGTGATGCATCCAAAGGGGTAACAACTCGCTCCAAACTCCATGACCTATGTGGTAACTTTGCTTTCATTTCTCATTTTGAACCCAAAAGCATCCTCGAAGCCGAGGCGAACTCATATTGGTTGCTAGCCATGCAAGAGGAACTCAATCAATTTGAGCGCAACCAAGTTTGGTACCTTGTTCCTAGGCCCCACGATAGACCAATAATTGGTACTAAGTGGATCTTTAGGAATAAGATGGATGAGTCCGGAAATGTGATTAGGAATAAAGCTAGGTTAGTGGCCCAAGGTTACACTCAAGTTGAGGGAAATGACTTTGAGGAGACCTTTGCACCCGTAGCACGGCTTGAAGCCATACGGATGACACTAGCTTTTGCATCTTTCAAAAATTTTAAACTTTTTCAAATGGATGTGAAAAGTGCATTTTTGAATGGTTTTATAAATGAAGAAGTTTATGTTGCTCAACCTCCCGGTTTTGTTGATCATGTTCATCCCGATTTTGTTTTTAAACTTGATAAAGCTTTGTATGGATTGAAACAAGCTCCAAGAGCTTGGTATGAAAGGCTTTCTAGTTTTCTCATTTCAAATGATTTTATTAAAGGCAAAGTAGATACAACACTATTCACTAAGCATGTTGATAATGACATTTTAATTGTGCAAATTTGTTGATGATATAATTTTTGGTTCTACTAATGAGTTTTTATGCAAGGAATTTGAAAAGGTTATGCAATGTGAGTTTGAAATGTCTTCAATGGGTGAGCTTAATTTCTTTCTTGGACTCCAAATCAAGCAATTGCAAGATGGGAACTTCATATGTCAAGCCAAATACGCAAAGGAACTCGTAAAGAGGTTTGGACTTGAAGACTCAAAGGTTTGCAACACTCCCATGGCAACTACCACCAAGCTTGATAAGGATGACCAAGGTAAAAATGTTGATATTAAATTGTTTAGAAGCATGATAGGTAGTCTTTTGTATTTGACGGCAAGTAGGCCGGATATCATGTTTAGTGTGTGTCTTTGTGCTAGATTTCAATCGTGTCCCAAAGAGTCTCATCTTATTGCGATAAAACGCATTATTCGTTATATTAAGGGAACGATTGGAATGGGTCTATGGTATCCGAAAATCGGAGATTTCTCAATGACGAGTTATTCGGATGCCGACTATGCGGGTTGTAGAGTAGATAGAAAGAGTACTAGTGGGACATGTCAATTTCTTGGTAATTGTCTTGTTTCATGGTCCTCTAGGAAACAAAATTCCGTAGCTCTCTCAACCGCCGAGGCGGAGTATGTTGCCGCGGGGGCTTGTTGTGCACAAGTCCTTTGGATGAAACATACTCTCCTTGATTATGATTTGCATTTTGACTATATAAAAATATTTTGTGATAATACTAGTACTATACATATGACAAAGAATGCAAATCAACATAGTAAGACCAAGCACATTGAGATTAGATATCACTTTCTTAGAGATCATTTTGAGAAGGAGATATAGATATTGATTATGTTTCTACAGATTTGCAACTAGCCGATATTTTCACTAAACCACTTGATTTTGCTAGATTTTCCTTCATTTGTGGTGAACTTAATGTTTGTGTTATTTATAAAAATGTTTTCATAACCCTTTTTGATGTATGACAAAAAGGGGGAGAATGAGTTTTTATGGTAGAATTATGAGTTCATATGGTTTTGGTTCCATATGAGTTTATATGAGTTTATACATGTTTAATTAGTTTTCATGATTTCTTGTTTTTGAGTTTAAGTGTTTTGGCAAGCATACTTTGATTTTTTAATCATATGGTTTTTGGTTTGATGGTTTTTGCTTGCACCTTACATTGTTTTTATGATAGCATAATTTGAGGGGGAGCTTACTCCTTCTATATATTTTTGTCTATAGCCTATTTGTTTTGTCATCATCAAAAAGGGGGAGATTGTTGGCCCATAAGGTTACACTCTCCAAATATTTAGAGTTTTGATGATAACAAAACAAATAGGAGCTATATGATACTAATTAGTTTGCTAAGATAAGTTTCAGGTTTGTACCATATTTGGAGACCATTGCTTAGCTATTGCAAGAAATTCTAGGTTCATAAAGCAAAGAAGGCTTTTTGCACATCAAGGAAGGAACATAGAAGAGTAGGCTCTAGCAAGGCATTGCATGGCTCAAGACTTCAAGATTGCTCAAGATAATTTATTAGATTATTTTTAGTTTAGAGTTTTGTTAAAGAATAGTGAATAGGTTTGAAGCTCCATCACACACGTTTTTGCGCACATCTTATTTCTAAGTTTAATTCATATAAATTATACAAAAATATTTTGATACAAAATCCTCTGCCTGTAAATCCATATTTATGTTTTATACTTATTCCTATTTAAAACATCTTTTGATAAAAATATTCATCTCCTCAAAATTCTGTTTGAAACTTGATTTTTGGCCTGAGCCGGTCGACCGCACAAGTCGACCGTGCCTATGTCAGGCTTTGCCGGTCGACCGCCCGAGTCGACCGAGGTTCTGGCAAATGCACGTATCAGTGTGCACGTTTCACGGTCGACCGTGACGGTCGACCGAGACCTGCCTGACTGTAACACTTTGCTCTCTGTTTGTTTGGGTCGACCGGCACGGTCGACCGTCAGCCTGCAACGGCTAATTCTTTTGAACTAGCGGTCGACCGGGCGGTCGACCGGACTAGCCGTTTGAACAGTAACGGCTAGTTTTCTGAGCTGGTTTAACTTTGTCCTTTTCTCACTTAAGTGTGTTTAAGTGACATGTTTTGGTTTTAATACTTTCTGATTAGCCTTAAATATGTTTTATATCTAAACCCTAGCCCTCTCCTATAAATAGGGGTGTTTAGGGAGAGTTTGGTTACTAGAAAAATTATCAAAATTTTCACAAGTTTAAGGCTTTCAAAAAGACTTGATTTCTTGGTTTTTGTGCTGAAATTCTCTCTCATTTTCTGAAGTGCTTTCAAGAATTCTCTGATTTCATTTTCTTTTCTCTTTGCACAAAAGAGCTTCATTCCTGCTCATTATTCTCTAAGGACCTTTGTAAAGGAAGAGAATTTTGAAAGAGAAAGTTTGTGGTCTTTTGACTACCAAGAGAGAACTTGTACTTGAGATTGTGGAGTTGGGTACTCCGATGTATTTGTGATATCTTTGTGATAGTGGAAGTGGTTGGAATCCTTCTGGGGAAGGCGGGGAAGTAGAGCTGGGTACTCGAACCTCGATAACAATTCTTGGTGTTTGCGTTTGGTTTACTTTTCCTTATTCTTGCTCTACTTTCATTGCTATTACTACTTGCTTTTGATTGTCATTGCTATATTCACTTGTCGTCATTCATCTTGTCAATCTTT
The DNA here is from genome assembly GCA_038442645.1 of Agave tequilana. Lineage (NCBI taxonomy): Eukaryota > Viridiplantae > Streptophyta > Magnoliopsida > Asparagales > Asparagaceae > Agave > Agave tequilana. The sequence continues at coordinate 182,200 of JAVJIF010004048.1, forward strand.
GTCCCATACAACAAGGTTGCATTGCGCACCTCCAACTGATTTTACGAGGAATCAGGAGGAAGGAGTTCAGAACCCTTCACGGGGCATTCGGCTCTTAGTCTTGTTTTGGGCGATTGTTGCATCATATTTTTAAATTGTGCATTGATTAGCATTATCACCTATTCACCCCCCCTCTAGGTGATTTTCAGCCTATGCATCAAGATCACATCAAGTACTCAAGAGGAGTCGAGCTCGTTGGATCGTGTTTGGACCAAGTCAAGAAGATTAGAAGGCTTCAAGTGAAGACTTCAAGAAGATAAAGACTTGTGTCTAGGTATAAGATTTTGTTTTTGTTTTAGTTAAAAATGTAAAGGATAGATAGTTGGTGGATTGCTCAAGTACATATACTGTAATACCCCGTTTCCGGAATACGTACTTAGTTGCGTATTCAGCTTTTCGATCGTATTTTTCGATTTACTTCCCGTATTTGACCGATTTTAATTTCAAATATCATTTTCTAAAATATTAGATTTTATGAGAATTTCTGGAATTTTCTAGAATTTAAATGAATTTCTTCAAACCGGTGTCGACCAGTGCCGCTGATCGATTCCCGAATTTTTATCTTACAAACTGTTTAGAAATTCTAGAAGATTCTTTAGACATTTCTGCTTAGAATAATATTCCTTACTTAAATACTTTTTCTGAAGATTTTACGAATTTATGGATATCCCACCGGAGTCGGCAGAAGACTGATTCCAGTATTTTTATTTCACAAACAGTTAGGAATTTCTAGAAAGTTCTTTAGGCATTATCTCTTAGAATCATATTTTCTACCTACATTCTTTTTCTGAGCATTTTATGATTTTATGAAAATTCTTTCGGAGTCGGTAGGTAACTGATTCCGGGATTTTTAGTTTTAAAACTATACAGTATTTCTTCAAACGGATTTCACTATGAGTCTTCATATATTATTATTGATTTTTGGTAAAATTACGAGTCGTTCCGAGATACTTAAAATTCGGACGATTTCGGTATTTTCCGAAATGTTTTCCGCATCCATGACTTAAACCCGGGAACCCGTATTTTTAATATTTTCATTTTGGAGACCAAGAAAATATCTTCTCATTTCATTTCTTTTTCCTTTTTCCTTTCTCTATTTTCCTTTCCTTCATCTCTAAGCCAAAGGATTTTCCAATTTCCAAAAATTCCAACAATTCAAATTTTACAACAAATATCTCAAATTCCACACTCTTCCTCATTAATGCCCTCTTTCTCTCTCTCTCTCCATGGCCGGCCACCATTGGCCAAGGGAGACACCTCACCCCTTTTTTTTACACAAAAACCCCTCTCAATTTCTTTATTTGCATTCCCTTTACAAAAAATCAAAACCTATATAAATCCTTTCCTTTACAATTCCTTTCTCTTTCTTCACTTCAACAAAATTCTCACCTTCACAAAATCCTTCTCCATCTCCAACTCAAACCCTAACTCCCAAACAACACCCAAGTCTTCATCTCCATCTCAAGCAACTACCACTTCGTTGGATTGGGATCGTCCGCAAGATCGTCGAGGATCACTTCGGCGCTTTTCGTCAACCTCGAACTCTTCGGAACTCGTAAAAGTTCAAATCGACCGTTCGAAGTGAGTATAATTACTCACCAAGACTTGCAATCTTCCTTGTATACTTGTGTTGACAAATCATGTCCCCTTAAGTCATCAAAATCATATTTTTAGCTATCAAAAATAACCACCACAAAAATCTGATTTTTGACCTAACAGCAGCATTTTTCAGAACTTCGGTCGACCGGCCCAAGGGGGGCAGTCGACCGATGTGCACAAACGTGCACAGTTTTGAGTAGGCGGTCGACCGGTTCACCAACCAGTCGACCGGTAGAAAACCTGGAGCTCACGGCCCTGTATCGGTCGACCGGCAGTCGACCGACAGACGACCGGTAGTTATATCTCCGGTCGACCGGCAGTCGACCGGAAGTCGACCGACCAAACCTGGAGCTCACGCATTTTGTCCGGTCGACCGGCAGTCGACCGGCAGTCGACCGTTAACCTGTTTTTGGGCAAAAATTGTTGTTTCTTTTATGAATTGGATTTTACCCTTGCTTCACATATGATATACTATTCTTGTTCATGCTCTATGATTTGTACTACATGACATGTTACTTGATGGACCTCATGACTTGTTACTTCTTGACTCGTTATCATATATTCTCATTTTAGGACTTGTTAAATATGAAATATCTCCATCTCTTCATGCTATCACTTAAACACCAAGCATGATACACTCGACTATTTTATAAAATGGACCAACTTACACATGGGTCGGGGGAAACATGCGGATATCGATATGTGTTCGTGTTTACAGTGGCATTAGGTATATTGTACAATTATATTCCGGTCTGACCTGAGGGCCTCCAGGGGACCGAGGGGAGTGCTTGCTCCCTATTCCTGAATACTGTCATGACTAAGGGCATACATAAGACCCTCCTGTTAGGCCTTGCGGCTGGTTCCGTCATCAAGCAACGGAACACCCTGGACCGTGGTCCCGGGCATGTACGGGACCCACTGTAAACATAGTTCGTCGATACAACCGCTGTTTCCAATAACAAACTTGCTTTACTAGGATATGGATCTATGTGTTCTGGGACGCTGGGTCACATAGCTAGATATCACAGTAAGACAAGTAATAATAATTATAGACTTAATTTGTACATTCATTGCATTATGGCTTTACCTTATTATGTTTTCATCACTTGTTAGTCGATGCTATTTATTACTGTTCCATCTTCTTTATTCCTGTCCCTTAGCCACTTGGCTACAGTTGTTTACTATTATATGTCTTGATTCCTTGGATTTGCATATTCAGATTCTGAGGCTTGGAACGAAGTGGAGCCATCCACAGAGGACCAGGCTTATTTCAGTGAGCAGGCTGACCAACTCTAGTTCCCTCGTGCCAGACTCTTCCTTTTGGCTCACGAATCTTCATCCATTACGTGAGCATCTTGTGTACATGTTTGTATATTGTCTTTTTGGACTTGGATATGATAAATAACACTTGTAAAGTGTATTACTTTATCATAGTTTGTATAACTTTGTACTTGTATCTTGTAAGTTGGCATATGAATACACCACGCTTTGTGTTGTACTCTGATTCCTTATTGTACTTTTATGCTTAGCGTATATACGTGGGGGCTTCTTCTGACCTACATATATACGTCGCAGTGACGTCCCCGTATCCGTGGAATCGGGGCGTTACAGGTTGGTATCAGAGCTTAGGCTCTCACACCTAAAAGTACAATCAAGTGGCAAATTCTAGTAATTTGCGAATGCCAACTACAATGTACAGAGTTATCAAGTCCTTCTTGATTCCGTCCTTGATTCATTTCCTTGTGTTCTAAACTCCTTCCATCCATTTGTTTCCAATTCCAGTTATCCTATTCCAATTCGGTATGGAGAGACGATCGGGTCGTAACAATATCGGGCAAGTACCGAATGGACCTGTAGGAGGAGAGAATGCCGATGTCCTGAGAGTTATTCAGGCCATGATGGAGAACCAGCAGCAGCAGACTGAACTCCTCAGGCAGGAGTTAGCAGCCCCGAAGGAGCAGAGACCGGGAAACATTTCAGATTTCCGACGGCTGCAACCAGCAATTTTCACAGGAGGAGAGAAGCCATTGGATGTTGAGCAATGGCTGACGGACACCACTGATTTGCTGAATGCAGCCCGTGTCCCGAAGGAGAACCAAGTAGAGGTTGCTAAGATTCAGCTAAAAGACATAGCTCGAACTTGGTGGTTAGCCGAGGAGGCCCGCTTGGAGAAGCCTGTCACTTGGGACACGTTCTCCAAGAGTTTCTACAGCCGATTCTTCCCTGCTACGGCGCAGAAAGATATGGAGGAGCAATTCATCAGACTCCAGCAGTGGAACAAGTCCGTGGATGAGTATGCCGCGGAATTCCTTAGACTCAGCCGCTTTGCTCCGTACATGGTGACGGATGAGGAGAAGCGAGCAAGCAGGTTTCAGCAGGGCCTACAGATGGACATTCAGATGTTCCTAATGCCCCATCATCTGAAGACCTATGCAGAAGTTCTCACCATCGCTCGAGAGGTGGAGCGTGGGTTTGAGAAGAAGCAAGGAGACCAGATGAGGAATCAGGCCATGAAGAGGCCGTTTGTCCCAATGGGAAGAGGAGGACCATACAGAGCAGCAAAGGTTCTGGCAAGACCACCATTCAGACCAGCTCCTTATCAGATGGCTCAATCAGGTCCTATCTGCAATTATTGTCAGAAACCAGGTCACACTCAGCAGAACTGTCGTAGAGCAAATGGGTTGTGCTTGGTGTGTGGTTCCCGAGATCATTCTGTCGAGGCTTGTCCACACAGGAGGATGGGGATTGCCAATCAGACTATGCCAGCACTTCCAGGACCCAGTGGATAGAGAGTGCTGCCAGGGCCACTTGGGCAGAGGAACCAGGGACCAGTGATGAGGAGAGCTCTCCCCCTTCCTCCACAGCAGATTGTTCGTCCAGTGCAGAGAGGAGCCAGGACTGCAGCAGGGCGTGGTAGAGGTCAGGCTTACAACCTGACAGAAGCAGAGGCTGAGGCTTCTGAGGAGGTGATTACAGGTAACATCAGAGTACATTCACTACCTGTTCTCGCTCTCTTCGATTCAGGTGCATCCCACTGTTATATCTCAGATAAATTTGTGGCTTTACATTCTATACCTGTTAGATCATTAGACCACAAATGGGAGATAAGTACAGGGAATGGGGTAGTTATATCTTCTCAGGCTTGTACTGATTGTCCAGTAGAACTTTGTGATAAGACTTTGGCCATAGATATGCTCGTACTAGACACCAAAGGGTACGACGTAATCTTAGGCATGACCTGGCTCAGTCAGTACTATGCAGTTATTGATTGTAGGGAGAAGAAGATTAATTTCAGAATCCCTCATCAACCGGAGTTCCAATTTAGTGGAGAAGTGAAGTCTACCAAGGGAAAGACTCAGATGACTACTTCGGAAGTTCAGAAGCAGAAGGTACCGGTGTGGGATGAATTCCCAGAAGTGTTTGCTGAGATTTCAGGACTGCCACCGGAGAGGATGATTGAGTTCTCCATTGACACAGTTCCAGGAGCAGCTCCTATATCCAAGGCTCCGTACAGGATGGCACCGACGGAGTTAGAAATTCTGAAGAAGCAGCTGCAGGAGTATTCAGATAAGGGATTGATTCGGCCAAGTACATCACCATGGGGAGCTCCAGTGCTATTGGCAAACAAGAAGGATGGTGGTAAGAGACTTTGTATTGACTATAGGGAGTTGAACAAAGTTACCATCAAGAACAAGTATCCCTTACCCAGGATTGATGATCTGTTTGATCAGCTTCATGGAGCCCGTGTATTCTCTAAATTGGATTTACAGTCGGGTTACCATCAGCTAAGGGTGAAGAAGGAGGATATTCTGAAGACTGCATTCAGGACCCGTTATGGCCACTATGAGTTTCTAGTGATGCCTTTCGGAGTCACTAATGCCCCTGCAGTTTTCATGGACTTGATGAACCGAGTGTTCTCGCCCTATCTGGATCAGTTTGTTGTTGTTTTCATAGATGACATCCTGATCTATTCAAAGAACAACAGGGAGCATGCAGAACACTTGAGGATTGTGTTGCAGACTCTACAGCAGGAGCAGCTTCATGCCAAGAGGAGCAAGTGTGATTTCTGGTTGGACAGCATAGCTTTCCTTGGACATATGGTTTCAGCAGAAGGAATTTCAGTTGATCCCAGCAAAGTCCAGGCAGTAAAAGATTGGCCAGTTCCGAGGACGGTGACTGAGATTAAGAGTTTTCTTGGACTAGCAGGATACTACAGACGCTTTGTCCAGGATTTCTCGAGGATTGCAGCCCCGTTGACCCAGCTCACCAGGAAAGGAGTAAGGTACATATGGACAGAGGAGTGTACCGCAGCATTTGAGCAATTGAAGCATAGGCTCATTTCAGCTCCAATCTTGAGGACTCCCTCAGGGAGAGGAGGGATGGTCATATTCAGTGATGCATAGGGAAAAGGCCTGGGATGTGTACTTATGCAACATGATCATGTTATCGTATATGCATCTAGGCAACTGAAGCCTCATGAGAGGAATTACCCAACTCATGACTTGGAGTTGGCAGCTGTGATTTTTGCCTTGAAGATTTGGAGGCACTACCTTTTGGGAGATAAAGTGCTGATATACACAGATCACAAGAGCCTCAAGTATATCTTTTCACAGAAAGAATTGAACATGAGGCAGAGGCGGTGGTTGGAGCTTATGGCAGACTATGATATTGACTTGCAATATCATCCAGGCAAGGTCAATACAGTTCCAGATGCACTGAGCAGGATGCCAGAGAACAGGGTGCTAGTCCAAATCACTCAGCAGAAGGAGTTGATTCGAGATTTCATCAGATTGGATTTGATGTTGGTGCAAGGAACTGAGAAGGCAGGGCAGCTCATGGCTTTACAGATCCAGTCATCATTGATTGATGAGATCAAGGAAGCTCAGAAGGAGGACCCCAGATTACAGATATTTCGAGCTCAGGTGGAGGCTGGATTGAGGACTGATATCTGTATCCATCCAGATGGTGCTTTGTATTTTGGAAGCAGGCTTTGTGTTCCCCAAGGAGAAGTCAGACAGAAGATTTTGGAGGAAGCACACAGTTCAGCTTATTCCATACACCCGGGGGGAACCAAGATGTATCAGGACTTGAAGAAACACTTTTGGTGGAATGCCATGAAGAGGGAGATAGCCCAGTTTGTTGCCAAGTGCTTGGTGTGCCAGCAGATAAAGATAGAGCACCAGAGGTCAGCTGGACTTCTACATCCTTTACCGATACCCGAATGGAAGTGGGAACACATCACTATGGATTTTGTCACAGCGTTACCTCGCAGCCCCAAAGGTAATAATGCTGTGTGGGTTATCATTGATCGTCTCACCAAGTCAGCTCACTTCATACCATTCCGGGTAGGTCAGACAACAGAGGTTCTGGCAGACAAGTACATGAAGGAGATAGTTCGTCTACATGGAGTTCCAGTCAGTATTGTTTCAGATAGAGACACCATATTCAGATCTCATTTCTGGGAGAGTCTCCAAGAGGGTCTGGGAACTCGTCTGAAGTTCAGTACATCATATCATCCTCAGACAGACGGACAATCTGAGAGGACTATCCAGATCCTTGAAGATATGCTTAGAGCCTGCATGATAGAGTTCAAGGGATCATGGGAAGACCATCTTCATCTAGCTGAGTTTTCTTACAACAACAGCTATCAAGCCAGTATTAAGATGGCACCCTTTGAGGCATTGTATGGGAGGAAATGTAGGTCACCGATTTGTTGGGATGAAGTCGGTGAGAGGAGTCTTTTGGGACCTGAGATCCTAATGCAGACAACAGAGAAAGTCAGGATTATCAGAGATCATCTCAGGGCAGCTCAGAGCAGACAGAAGAGTTGGGCAGACACACGGAGGAGGCCATTGGAATTCCAGATTGGAGATCATGTATTCTTGAGGATATCACCTACCAAGGGAGTAATCCGGTTGGTATTCGTGGAAAGTTGAGCCCGAGATATATCGGCCCATTCGAGATTTTGGAGCGAGTGGGAGATGTGTCTTACAGATTGGCCTTACCTCCATCTTTGGACGGTGTGCACAATGTTTTCCACGTATCTCAGTTGAGGAAATATGTAAGGGATGATAGTCATGTTCTGGATCACTCCGAGCTGGAACTACAGCCGGACTTATCATATCAGGAGCAGCCGATGACCATTTTGGATAAGAGTGTGAAGACACTGAAGAACAAGGCTATACCTTTAGTGTTGGTGTCTTGGAACCGGCACGCGCCAGGAGAGGCCACTTGGGAACGAGAGGATGTTATCCGAGAGCGTTATCCTCAACTCTTCGCATCTTGATTGGTAAGACTCTTTCCTTCTATTCTTCTCAACTGTTATTTTCCATCTTATCCTTCTCTATATCTGTTACCTTTCCTGTTACCTTTCACTTTACGAAATTTCGAGGACGAAATTTTTGTAAGGTGGGTGGATTGTAATACCCCGTTTCCGGAATACGTACTTAGTTGCGTATTCAGCTTTTCGATCGTATTTTTCGATTTACTTCCCGTATTTGACCGATTTTAATTTTAAATATCATTTTCTAAAATATTAGATTTTATGAGAATTTCTGGAATTTTTTAGAATTTAAATGAATTTCTTCAAACCGGTGTCGACCAGTGCCGCTGATCGATTCCCGAATTTTTATCTTACAAACTGTTTAGAAATTCTAGAAGATTCTTTAGACATTTCTGCTTAGAATAATATTCCTTACTTAAATACTTTTTCTGAAGATTTTACGAATTTATGGATATCCCACCGGAGTCGGCAGAAGACTGATTCCAGTATTTTTATTTCACAAACAGTTAGGAATTTCTAAAAAGTCCTTTAGGCATTATCTCTTAGAATCATATTTTCTACCTACATTCTTTTTCTGAGCATTTTATGATTTTATGAAAATTCTTTCGGAGTCGGTAGGTAACTGATTCCGGGATTTTTAGCATTAAAACTATACAGTATTTCTTCAAACGGATTTCACTATGAGTCTTCATATAATATTATTGATTTTTGGTGAAAATTGCGAGTCGTTCCGAGATACTTGAATTTCGGACGATTTCGGTATTTTCCGAAATGTTTTCCCGCATACTCGACTTTAACTCGAGAATGTGTTTCTGATATTTTCATTTTTGGAGACCAAGAAAATATCTTCTCATTTCATTTCTTTTCCTTTTTCCTTTCTCTATTTTCCTTTCCTTCATCTCTAAGCCAAAGGATTTTCCAATTTCCAAAAATTCCAACAATTCAAATTTTACAACAAATATCTCAAATTCCACACTCTTCCTCATTAATGCCCTCTTTCTCTCTCTCTCTCTCCATGGCCGGCCACCATTGGCCAAGGGAGACACCTCACCCCTTTTTTTACACAAAAACCCCTCTCAATTTCTTTATTTACATCTCCTTTACAAAAATCAAAACCTATATAATCCTTTCCTTTACAATTCCTTTCTCTTTTCTTCACTTCAACAAAATTCTCACCTTCACAAAATCCTTCTCCATCTCCACTCAAACCCTAACTCCCAAACAACACCCAAGTCTTCATCTCCATCTCAAGCAACTACCACTTCGTTGGATTGGGATCGTCCGCAAGATCGTCGAGGATCACTTCGGCGCTTTTCGTCAACCTCGAACTCTTCGGAACTCGTAAAAGTTCAAATCGACCGTTCGAAGTGAGTATTTTTACTCACAAGACTCGTAAAGTTCCTTGTATACTTGTGTTGACAAATCATGTCCCCTTAAGTCATCAAAATCATATTTTTAGCTATCAAAAATAACCACCACAAAAATCTGATTTTGACCTAACAGCAGCATTTTTCAGAACTTCGGTCGACCGGCCCAAGGGGGCAGTCGACCGATGTGCACAAACGTGCACAGTTTTGAGTAGGCGGTCGACCGGTTCACCAACCAGTCGACCGGTAGAAAACCTGGAGCTCACGGCCCTGTATCGGTCGACCGGCAGTCGACCGACAGGCGACCGGTAGTTATATCTCCGGTCGACCGGCAGTCGACCGGAAGTCGACCGACCAAACCTGGAGCTCACGCATTTTGTCCGGTCGACCGGCAGTCGACCGGCAGTCGACCGTTAACCTGTTTTTGGGCAAAAATTGTTGTTTCTTTTATGAATTGGATTTTACCCTTGCTTCACATATGATATACTATTCTTGTTCATGCTCTATGATTTGTACTACATGACATGTTACTTGATGGACCTCATGACTTGTTACTTCTTGACTCGTTATCATATATTCTCATTTTAGGACTTGTTAAATATGAAATATCTCCATCTCTTCATGCTATCACTTAAACACCAAGCATGATACACTCGACTATTTTATAAAATGGACCAACTTACACATGGGACGGGGGAAATATGCGGATATCGGTATGTGTTCGTGTTTACAGTGGTATTAGGTTAATTGTACAATTATATTCCGGTCTGACCTGAGGGCCTCCAGGGGACCGAGGGGAGTGCTTGCTCCTTATTCCTGAATACTGTCATGACTAAGGGCATACATAAGACCCTCCTGTTAGGCCTTGCGGCTGGTTCCGTCATCAAGCAACGGAACACCCTGGACCGTGGTCCCGGGCATGTACGGGACCCACTGTAAACATAGTTCGTCGATACAACCGCTGTTTCCAATAACAAACTTGCTTTACTAGGATATGGATCTATGTGTTCTGGGACGCTGGGTCACATAGCTAGATATCACAGTAAGACAAGTAATAATAATTATAGACTTAATTTGTACATTCATTGCATTATGGCTTTACCTTATTATGTTTTCATCACTTGTTAGTCGATGCTATTTATTACTGTTCCATCTTCTTTATTCCTGTCCCTTAGCCACTTGGCTACAGTTGTTTACTATTATATGTCTTGATTCCTTGGATTTGCATATTCAGATTCTGAGGCTTGGAACGAAGTGGAGCCATCCACAGAGGACCAGGCTTATTTCAGTGAGCAGGCTGACCAACTCTAGTTCCCTCGTGCCAGACTCTTCCTTTTGGCTCACGAATCTTCATCCATTACGTGAGCATCTTGTGTACATGTTTGTATATTGTCTTTTTGGACTTGGATATGATAAATAACACTTGTAAAGTGTATTACTTTATCATAGTTTGTATAACTTTGTACTTGTATCTTGTAAGTTGGCATATGAATACACCACGCTTTGTGTTGTACTCTGATTCCTTATTGTACTTTTATGCTTAGCGTATATACGTGGGGGCTTCTTCTGACCTACATATATACGTCGCAGTGACGTCCCCGTATCCGTGGAATCAGGGCGTTACAGCTTCAGTTGAGGACTCCTGTTTAAGCTTCCATATCAGCCTTGACGGGGGACGCCTAGGTTCGCAAGGAACCTGAATAGCCACAAGCGGGGCTGTAGGGTGCTGGCAAGATTCTGCCTCTGGTTTCTGATTTGAAACCTTGGCCATGAAGACCTTCCTGTGCTTCCGTGCTCGAAGCGTCAGGCCACCCCCAGAGAGGACTTCTTCAAATCTTCCTTGATCGATCTGGATAACCAGGTTCTCAAAAGTGCAGGATCTGGGCTGCGGGCATGTTTCCTTATTGCGCCAGAGAACTGCGGCAGGTTTGCAGAGAACCTTTTCCGTCTCCGCAGAGACTTTGCTTGAAGATTTAGCCAGAGAAGATCTGGCTGCACCGGCTTTTCTGAATTCAGAGATAGACCCGAAGGTCTGTTCGTCGCATTGCGACACTTGATTCTCAGCAGAGGAGAATACAATCCCCAGCGGAGTCGCCATCTTGTTTTCCATTATGTTTGCAAAGGGGGAAAACTTACAAATAAAAGTTTGAGGAGCTAAATTACAAGTATTCTCAAAAGATTACAAGTAGATCTCCTCAGAGATTCTGGGAAAATGTGCCGATAGGAGTCTGGTCAGCGCGCGACCACTTTGTCCCTTTGACGATGCGAGCGATGAGATTTCCTTCTCGCCTGGTTCGGGGAATCAGAGAACAGAAGGTTGGTAGAACCCTCTTGCTGCTTCTCTAAATCGCCTTCAATAAGGAATTCCTTCTCGCCTGGTTCCGGAGATTCCTTGAGAAGAAGGACGACGTTAGGGTATCAACACCCTGATTAGAGAAAAGCAATTCTCTAAAAGGTCTCTGAATTTGAGAACGCGCGGTGCCTTGTGAAGAAGCCTCTGCTTGTGGAGTCCTCCCGTATGCGTGCGTCTCTCCTTGATTCCTCTCCGTGTGTCTGTGTGTATCTCTCTTCGTCTCCTCGTACCCCTGGCGGGCTATTTATAGGGAGAGCAAGGGTATAATCGTCCCCTTGAAGATATGGAAACAGATTGAACCGAATCTTGTTTAAATCTGGAAAGTAGCCTTGCTGCGAGGCTAGGATAGCTTCTGCGGAGCTAGTAGAATTGGCAGGTCGGTGGATCTTTCTGATTTGTTTTGATCCTTTCCATATCGTTGGGAGATTCTCCTTGATCCTCTTACTCGTTTCAAGAGAGTCAAGAGATTGTGGCAATCAACTGCCATATTTGAATCCCGATTGGATTTGATTAAATTGAATCCGATCTCATCAGGAGATTTTGATTGGTCAAAGGTTGACCATAGCAGGCTGATAGCGGAGCTGCCCGCTTTGAAGCTCATAGCGGAGCTAGAGGCAATCCTTAGCGAAGTCCGAAAAGAGGGTTTTCGGCGAAGTTATCAGTTAGCTTCCTGGCAAAGTTGGATGATGCTAGCCTCTCATCGAGGCTATCTCCTTGGGCTAATGTAATGCTAAATGCTAGCATCTTAGACCTGCTGAGGTCTGTTTAGAAACAATCCGGGTTCACTGTTCTGCTTGCTGGATCAGTGGAGTCCAAACCGCTCCCTTGTCCCTTGGAGGTGGGGGTGAAAACTGGTCTTCAGCTCGTCTGTCCCTTGTCTTTGTAAATGTCAACAAGTTTAGACATCGTTCGGACCAATGAGAATCTTGTCTTTTTTTAAGTGTCAACACTCAGATCTCTTAATTAGTGGAATGCCCACTCTGGTCATTATCCAGCCAAGGACTGGTAAGTCTTGATCATTCAACGACTTCACCAACTTTAGGGAATTCATCTCCCTTAATTCGGCTTTGACAGCTGCTTCAGGATTAGTTTCCCTTACTCTTCATCTTGCAATTGACTGGTCTGTAGAGAAGGATTTTGACATAGCTTCCCCAACGAAGCTACCATTCTGACTTGATTACAGAAAGATCATTGCATGTTAAGTCCGCTACACAGGCAGAACTTGGGACCGGTATCTTCAAGGTTGAGCCAGTCTTGCCATATAGGTGAGGTTAAGACTGTGTCCTCAGGATCAGTCTGGCTTAACCATATAGGCGAGACTAGGACTTGGCGTTTGCTGAGCTAGCCCATCACTGCTGTGCGAGCGAGGCTTATCCTCTGCTTCAACTGAAATCGGATTGCTTTGCTCTAAAGAATTCGGCTTTAGCGCTTTTGCAGTGTCTTCTGTGTTTAACTGCTAACTTGCTCCAATTTTGCATTGCAGTGAGCTATGTTCACCGATCTTGTGTCTTGATGAAAGAGACCAAAAAGTTGCCTTATGCTTTCCCCGGTTGAAGCTTTACTTTTAAGCAGGAGGAACAACTTGGGGCAGCCGATGTGTGTCCCAGAGGCTGTTGGCAGCCTTTTATCCGAGATGATCCACTTCGGAAAGCAGACGTCACACCATGAGATCACTGACATCACTGCCAATTCCCATTATAGGTGATTTATCGTGTTGGCGGCGATAAGTTCATTGTCGATTTTCATCAAATGTGATCCAGCTTCCTGGTGGCAAAATCTGCCATTATGTGGAAAATTATGGCCCTGTTCTTGTGGCACAACTGGTCACGGTCTTTGTGCAGGAGGAAGGCCTTTCGTGTCCAGTTGGTGTGATTTGGAAGCAGATAAGACACTTGTATGTCTCTTGAGCAAATGATACAACTTTGATGTAGTATCAATGTACCTTTCCTTTTAAATTAATGAAAGTTCATTTTCTGCTCATCTGATTTTAGCCTGCCTTCATTGAGAATTTGGCCATAGCGGGGCTAAACTTTGTACAGAGTTATGGACGGTCCTTTTTTGAATGAGCTTCGCACGATGCTGGCATATCAACGAACTGTGCCTTTAGTGGGCTAAGGCAATCTTTTTGGCGAAGTTCTTGATGAACTCGTGCGAAGTCCGCACTTTGGCTTTTTGGCGAGGTTAAGCCTTAGTGGCTGAATTAGCGCTTCTCGGAAAGGTGCTTTAGGCGGCGTTTCAAATTAATTTGAAACGACAGCCTGTACTGTTTACGAGGCGTCGTTTCAGGCGCTATTTGGCCTATAAAAGCCCGATTGGGCTGAGAGAGAGAGTCGTCATTTCACTTTGAATTTTTCAGAGCACTTGACTCTTCTTCTTCTTTCTTCTTCAAGAATTCAAGAACTTCCATAGTTCTTCAATGGCGCCCAAGAGACGAGCGGGGAAAGAAGTGACAACTTGTGCAGCGGAGGGTCCCTCTCCTCCTCCGGTCATCGAACGACCAATCCCCGGTAGGGATCTTTCCCTTTCGATTAGAGACTGCCGTCTCTCTTTTAAAGCCGATGTTTGGCTATCAGAACGATCAAACATGATCTGTTTTTATTAGGGAATCCATTTCCCTGAATTTCCCTTATTCTCTAGGACGGGGAACTAAGAACTGAACAGTTCTTGTCTAAGCTTCTGTACGAAGCTATTGCTTGGCGGTCTTCGTCCTGTTGAAGAACAGGGTACGGGTCTGTCCCTTCGATCACGGCCGTCAAGAATGATTTTTGACCATAATGCCCTTTTGATGAAGTTAGCCTTTAGGGCTATACCATTTTCTGCTTAAGCGAAGTTAATACTTGGGCATTTTCTGCAAAATGCAGGCTTGTCCGCGAGATTAAGCTTTGTTGAAGCTATCGCCTTGCTGGCTTTGTTCACCGGGCGAGACTATGCCTTGGTGAAATTTATGTCTTCATGTTCGCTTGGCTGGTGAACTAATCAAAGTTTGTCTTGTTCTTGCAGTGCACTATACTCCTGGTCCTTCAAACAGCCTATTCAGGATGACCAGGGGAGTTGATGGCAATATCAGCTTGCAATTTCAAGGGCAAGCTTCTCTGTTTAGCGAGCGAAGCTCCATCGTTTGGGACACGCTCATTCATAGTGGTGATCAATATACCACGAGGAGTATCCTGACTACAGCTCCTCTTGAAGACATTGACCGTCGGACTTATAGGAAGCCTGACTTCATGTTTGGGGACGCCGCGCCAGATCCTGATCACCAACTACATGCAGGAGAAGTGCAATGGATTTTCCGGTTGGGCAATGAGAAGTTTTACCTTCCATCCAACAAGCGGCATTTTTCTCTGTCTTCCTTCTAGTGTGTGACACAAGCTCGGAAGATGGCATGGGATGAAAGCCGAAATACCGACTCCGTCCATATAGGGAGATTGATGCTTCAGTCTCCTGGTTATACAAGAGCGGGGCCTCCTTGTTGCATAATGGGTCTACATCCTGGGAATGTGTCGCGAGATATCCCAGTGGGAGAAAATCCTGCAGTGGCGTTGACCTTTGGTAACCAATTCTTCAAGGTTAATGGGAACTACCCGGCCACTGATTTCAGGGCTCCAGGCTGGATTCACCCTCCGAAGATGTGGTGGGGGGATTTAACTGTATACATTCTCGCTCATTTCGAGGAGGATTTGGAGAGGCTGAACCTCTATGAGGCCGTCAGGGCGACCTGCTACGGTATTGAGATGAACATGGCGTGCTTCTATGCCATTTTTAAATTGTATTGCCCAGCTTCAGGGACCTTCTTCACCCCTGTTGGCGAATTGGGTATGGCCTTGCATGAGATGTGGGAAGTCTCTGCTCTGCCTTTTGGGTCTCTTCCCTATGAAGAATACTTCCCGTGCGAGGCAGAATTGGCTCTTCTGGAGAAGCATGAGCCTGCCTTATTCGAGACCTACCGAGAGTTGATGTGCCACTTGTACATCTGCTCCAGTATGCATGGGGGCAGTAAGGGAACCTCCTGTAGCTTGAAGAGCTGGGGAGATTATTTATTCCCGGATATGGAGAATACTCCTGAAGCGGCTCACTGTGGAGTTTCTGATGAAGACATCTTTGACCGGATGCAAAAGCACTTCCAAGGGGATCTAGTTGTGAAGGAAGACGATGGTCCCTATGAGCAGGGTGATGTCCTTCGAAGTTTCCATCATCAGGCTCGCAGGCCGATGTCCCGGAAGGCACTTCTGGCTGGTTTCTTAACAGTCTGGCTGAAGAGGTGCGTGGTGCCGTCTTCTTCGGGTGACGTCGTTCATCCGAATGTTTTGCTGCCCGCTGTTCGTTTGGTTCATGGTCGTCCTCTGGGACTTCTCTCGGTCATGGTGTGCTGTATCCAGAGAGGCCTTCGTGCATTGAGGGAGGCTTTTTGCAGGCCACCAGCAACGAAGCGTGGAAAGGGGGCCATTTTGCCTTGTGACGGACCCAATCCTAGGATAGGTCTGCCCTATACTTATCTGATGGCGTGGTTCGCCTTACATTGTCCTTCTTTAATTGAAACTGGAGAGGACCCCCCGCAAGATGTTCGAATGGCGCTCCTCCGTCAATTCGAAGGATGCTCATGGCAGAAGACTTACGTGGCTGAGGCCCGTAAATTAGTACGTCGCTATGACGTCTATAGTCTCTTCCGCTATTTTTCCCGTATTCGGGGTGCAGGCTATGGGGAAGAGTTCAAAGATGTGGGGGAGGGGCATTCGTCCCTGAGCCGGGGAGTTTTTGAGTGGCTGGTCAGTATCCGGCCTTCACATCTATTATACCGGAGCGAGGATAGCTGCTAATTGGAGCCTTATGTCCAAGTCGGTTTTCTCGACAGTTTGGATATGACCAACTGTGCGTGGGCAACCCGAATCTCAATCTGGCTTTCATGGGGAGCCTTATTGATGGGACCCGTGCCTGGCGATTCTTTACTGCAGGCGGTACTAGGGCACGGCTGCGTACGCCGTTGAAGAGTCCCAATCTTCTAATGACCCTGTGCTTCTGTCAATGGTATGCCACTTCCAACTCCACACCTCTCGAATTCAAGGTCAACAGTTCTGGTGTGAAGTTAATTTCTCAGCGGCTGAGACGGAAGGCTTCTGAGAAAAGGGAAGGCAAAAGGGTTCGCACCCCAGGTATAGAGGAGTTTGTTGCTGTGGAAGACAGCGAGGCCTCAGATGCCGAGAGTCCTCACTTCGAGGTGGGAGCGGGGGCTGAGACTCCTGTAACTGGCTCTGGTGTGATGGGGACGGCTCCCCCTCGTTGTGTAGAAGAAGTGGGGAAGAGGATTCTGAAGTCCACTTCAAAAGAAAGCGGGAAGGTAGCTCTCGTAGGAAATCGTTGGCGAAGAAGCCCCGCCGCCAAGCTCCTACGATTGTCGTAGAGGGTTATCCCTCTACAGCGATTCCTCCTGCTGCCCCATTAGCGGCTAAACCGTCGGTTGCTGAACCGACTAGCGGTGAATTTGCTCCGGGTCTGGGTAAGATTAACCCCGTCTATATAATACGCCTTTTTGTGTGTTCCCATTGACTTACTTCTGCTTTCTGATGCAGGAGCTGAGGCGGCTGGAGAGCAAGGGGAACATTATGATCCCCTATTTACTTATGGAACTGAAGCTGGTTCTTTTGCCCGTCCGGGGGAGTCCGGAGGTGATGTGGCCGACATTGGTCCCTCGGGCGCTGGGACTTCTAAAGGAAGTCCTGTGGCATCGAGCTCTATTGGGTGGTCCACAGGATACTCGACAAGCGAAAGCGGGCCGGCTATTCGTGCTGATTCTGCCAAGAATTTTCCGATGGAGCCCTTGGAGACTGATGTGGCTGACGAGATGTTTGAGGCGACATCATCCTTTGGTATTGTCCTAACCTCTTGGCTTCTTTTGCATGTTGTGTCCCGACTAACCGCAGTCTTGTTACAGGTGTTCGGCCTCAAGATGCATCGGCTTTAAGAGAGCCAGAAGATTTCCCCGAAGGGTCAAGGGGTGACATGAGCGCTTCGACCGCGGCGGATGCTGCTGTGCTGGATGCGCTGTACGGCGACCTGCCTTCTTATCGGCCCAAGTCAGCCGAAGGACCAGAGGTTGAAGGGGCAGCAGTTCCGGAGGTGTCCTCACTCCTAACTATATCAACGAGTGAGGTGCCGACAATTTCGCTAAGTGCGGAGCTGAGGGTGATTACAAGCCCTACTTCCCCAACTCTGGTGGTTGAGCCTGCTGTTCAGGAGATGGTTGCCAGCCCTACCTCAGTGGTGGCTAGCGCACTGATTTCCATGAAGACTCTGCAGAGATCACTGACAATCTGTCTTGCTGTTGATGTTCCCATTGCTCCTTCCACGATAGTGTCGACCAGGCTGGTGGATTTCTCTGAGGTTACCTCTCTACCAGAAGTGGCTGAGGTTGAGAACGATTATATAGGTGACCTCGTCGACAGCTTTTATAAAGGCTTAGGGCGAACTATCGACCTGGTTTTGAAGGGCTCGACTATGCCGTTCTCAAAGTTAAAGGTGGTCCCCTCCCGTGGCATCGAAAGTATTCGGGATTTTGAGGGGTATCACCAGGCTACTGCTTTAGAACTCCTGGTGGATGAATTTGAGAAGGATGTAGAGGAATGACGCCGTCTCCACTGTTCGGACCTGGAGTCTTTAGTTGATGAGCGGTTCGCACGTCTTGTCGCTCAAAAGCACGAGGCCCGGCTTGCCGCTCAAGAGGCTGCTAAGGCTATCTCTTCTGACTTGAAATCTTTGGAAACAAGGCAAGCAGAGGTTGGAAATGCCATCGATGCCTCCACCAGTGCTCTTCTTGATGCTGAAGATAGGATTGCGAAGGCCAAGGAGATGATTAGGAAGGGAAACCTTCTCTTGTCCAAGGCTGAACCGGTGCGTCTTGAAGAAACTGCGCGGCTTGAGCAGCTCAAGGCTCAAAATGAAGAGCTCTCACAGCAGGGATTGTCACAGAAGGCAACTTTGGCGAAGGTTGAAGCTCGTCTGACCCAAGCAATGGATTTCAATGAGGCCGAGCTGAGGTCGCAAGCGCTTGCCCAGGCTGCTGATAACCGGAGGATAAGGCTGGCTCCCGTTAGAGAGCGGATCAGATCTTACAATGTACGCCTGTAGGTCGTTGTATATGTGCCTCCATGTATCTCATCCTTTTGGAATCAATGAAAATTCTTTCTTTTTTTTTTTTTTGTTTTGACTCCTTGTCGAGTCTCCGACTCGTTTCATTTGCTGGATTATCCTTTCAAAGTTGTATTGTAGACACTTGAGAACATAATCCTTGTTGTGTTGGATAATGAGACTTGGGTATCTGTCAGTTCAGAGGTCGCAATGACATAACTGGTCGAGACGCCACCAAGCCTGACACCGGTCTGTGTTGGATCAAAAGATGAGACCTATCTTTTGTAAATGTCGACAGGGCTCGAAATTGAGACTCAGCTGTCTGTTGGTTCAGAGGTCGCAATGACATAACCTTTTGAGATGCCATCAAGCTCAAGGTGGGTGATACCCGTCTTTTGTAAATGTCAACGAGTATCGAGACCTGTCTTTTGTAAATGTCAACAGGGCTCGGAGTTGAGACTTAGCTGTCTGCTGGTTCAGAAGTCGCAATGACATAACCGATTGAGATGCCACCAAGCTTCAAAATTGGTGATACTTGTCTTTTGTAAATGTCAACAAGTATCAAGACCTGTCTTTTGTAAATGTCAACAGGGCTCGGAATTGAGACTTAGCTGTCTGCTGGTTCAGAGGTCGCAATGACATAACCGATTGAGATGCCACCAAGCTTCAAATTGGTGATACTTGTCTTTTGTAAATGTCAACAAGTATCGAGACCTGTCTTTTGTAAATATCAACAGGGCTCGGAGTTGAGACTTAGCTGTCTGCTGGTTCAGAGGTCGCAATGACATAACCGATTGAGACGCCACCAAGCTTCAGATTTGGTGATACTTATCTTTTGTAAATGTCAACAAGTATCGAGATCTGTCTTTTGTAAATGTCAACATGGCTCGGAATTGAGACTTAGCTGTCTGCTGGTTTAGAGGTCGCAATGACATAACCGATTGAGATGCCACCAAGCTTCAAAAATTGGTGATACTTGTCTTTTGTAAATGTCAACAAGTATCGAGACCTGTCTTTTGTAAATGTCAACAGGGCTCGGAGTTGAGACT
Organism: Agave tequilana; assembly: GCA_038442645.1. Taxonomy (NCBI): domain Eukaryota; kingdom Viridiplantae; phylum Streptophyta; class Magnoliopsida; order Asparagales; family Asparagaceae; genus Agave; species Agave tequilana. Next base: position 202,009 of record JAVJIF010004048.1, read on the forward strand.
TGTCTTTTGTAAATGTCAACAAGCTCAAAATTGAGACTCGGCTGTCTGACAATTCAGTGGTCGCAATGACATAACTGGTTGAGACGCCACCAAGCTCAAAATTTGTGGTGGAATTTGGGAAGAGGTCTCGTTTTCACGAGAGAATCACTGTCATAGGTTTAATGTTAACGTAACAGCGGAATATATTTGTGGCCTTACCATTCTATGGATGAGAATTGGTAAGTGACTTTGGAGGTCTCGTCCTCACGGGGAGAAACGAGGGAATTGCTGTCATAGGTTTAATGTTAACGTAACAGCGAAATGTATATGTGGTCTTACCATTCTATGGATGAGAATTGGTAAGTGACTTTGGAGAGGGAATCAAATGGGAACGGGTCCCTTAGGATTTTTAGCAAACCCCCAGCTGTCAACAGGTTTGATATGCATTTACCAACTACCGTTTGAATTGGGCTAGCCATGCTATTCCCCTCAGCATGATAAGTTGTCGAGAATTTATGTTGGGCTTACAGGCCAACATTTTCCTCTATCCTTAATCGTTAAGGATGTCGGATTATCTGGTTAATATATGCATAACCTTGATTCTCCTTCGGGACAGCCAGTATGTGACCAGGTTCCCACTGGTTTACAGTTGTATTATCTCGCTTGGAGGAAGAGAAAGGCTCTCTTTGTGTGTACTTTGGACACGAAGATCTTGATCAGAGGTGTAATGTTAACTTGATCATGAGAAGAATCCTTGATTAAGGATAATACTTCTTTAAGAACTTGCCATTGATCGGCATCATGAGTAGGTCGCCATCTACAGTCACGAAGCGGTATGCACCGTTTGAATAGACTATTTCTATTACAAACGGTCCTTCCCATTTAGGCTGAAATTTGCCCTTGGTCATGTGTGTCATAATCATTGGTCATCTGACGGCTAAAACCAGGTCTCCTTTTTGGAAGACTCTCTGTTTGACCTTCTTATTGAAGGCTTTTGAGATTCGAGCCTGATATAGCTCAATATGTTGCTGCGCTTGTAGCCGCTTCTCATCTAGGGCTTCGAGCTCTTGAAGACGCAACCGATCATTGTCTTCTGATGTGATTTTAGTAGTCAGAGCTACTCGCAATGACGGCATCTGGATTTCCATGGGATGACTGCTTCGCACCCATATACCAGGGAAAAGGCGTATTACTTGTCGGTGTTCGAACCGTGGTCCGGTAGGCCCAAAGACATTCGCCAAGCTCTTCGTCCCAATCCCGCTTATTCGAGGAGATGAACTTCTTGAGTAGCTTGATGATCGTCTTGTTGAATGCTTCTGCTAAACATTGGCGGCAGGATTATAGGCGGTTGAAGCCACATTCTGAATTCGGTATTTATCGCAGAACCGATAGAATACTTGGCTTATGAATTGGGGACCGTTGTCGTGGATGATCCGCCTAGGAACACCGAATCGATGGATGACATGGTGTTTGATGAAGTTAACCACATTAGAGGTTTTGACTTCAGCGAATGGTGTAGCTTCCGCCCATTTTGAAAAGTAATCGGTTATTGCGATGATGAACCGGTGACCTTTTGTCGAAGAGGGGCTGATTGGTCCTACGACATCTATTCCCCATGCTTCAAATGGCCATGAAGCAACAGTCGGGTGGAGCAACTCCGAAGGCTGGTGTATGAAGTCTGCATGGATCTGGCATGCTTTACACCTTCGTGCGTATTGGATGGCGTCGGCTATCATGGTTGGCTAATAGTATCCAAGCCTATGCAACCTGTCTTTGAGTTTCGGACCTGGCTGATGAGCTCCGCAAATGCCATCGTGCGCTTCTTTAAGCGCTTCATGTGCCTCTGAATGAGAAAGGCAACGGAGGAAAACACCGTCATATGAACGACGGTAAAGTGTCTTCAAAGTTGGATCATAGTAGAAACGGAGAGACCTTCGTCTGATGGACGCCGCTTCCTTAGGATCGTCTGGAAGCAGACCGTGCAAAGCATAGTCGATGAGAGGAAAGCGCCAGTCTCTTGGTTCAAGATCCGTGGAGACATTATAACTTCTCGAGTTCTTAGCATGTGCTTGGAGCATACAAGATGTCGAGTTGCGATTGCGAGGTGATACTCGGTGTCGGCTGGCAAGGCTAGTGTCGTAGCTAATGTAGCAAGGGCGTCTACCTTGGTATTTTGAGATCGAGACACGTGCCCGATGTAGAAGCCCTCAAATAGGTTAGCCAATTCAATGGTTGTGTGGTAATAAGGCACCAAGTCCTCATGGCGGACTTCGTATTCGCCTTTAACCTGATTGATAATCAGTTTTGAATCGCCATAAGCTTCGAGGTAGCGTACCCCCATTCCATGGGCGAGTTGAAGACCGATGAGCAGAGCATTATATTCTGCTACATTGTTGGAGCATGATTCTGTCAAAGAAAATGCTCTGGGAAGAACATGGTTCTGCGGGGAGATAAACACAACCCCCACTCCGGCGATAATCTTACCTTTAGGGTCCATTCGCGATGCTCCATCGAAGAACATCTGTCACACTTCCTCTTCTGAGGTTGCATAAGACTCGAAGACTTCATCAGGGATATCTTCGTGAAGTTTTGAATGTTTCGGAACTGGATGAGCAGCCAAGAACTCTGCAAGGGCTTGGCCTTTAACCACCTTCTGAGGGGTGAAAATCATGTCGTATTGAGACAATAAAAGTGCCCACTTAGCCAATCTTGAATTCAATGATCCTGGCTTCGTCATAAGAAGACGCAATGGGTTTACTCTGGAGATGACATATATGGTCTGGCCGACCAAATAATGTCGTGTCTTCTGAACAGCGAAGACGAGAGCTAAACACTCTTTCTCAATAGGGTTGTAGCGAGATTCCGCTCCTATGAGAGTTCTACTCAGATAATAAATGGCCTGCTCGTGGCCATTGTCGTCCTTTTGAGCGAGGAGGGCACCGAGGGAGTAGTCCATAGCTTTTACATAAAGCAAGAATAGTTTCCCTGATGTAGGGGCACTAAGACTGGAGGCTTTGTGAGGTACCTCTTGATGTCTTCATAAGCTTCCTGACAAGCTTGATCCCATACGAAGGAAGCACCCTTTTTCATGAGTCGGGTGAACGGTTGACAGCGGCCTGAGAGATTTGCAATAAATCTTCTGATATAAGCCAGCCTGCCTTGCAAGCCCCTGAGCTCTTTGAGGTTCCTTGGTGGATGCAAGCTCTGGATGGCTTTGACTTTGTCTGGGTCAAGATGAATCCCTTTTGATGTAACAATAAATCCAAGGAACTTGCCACTTGACACTCCTAAGAAGGATTTTGTCGGGTTCATTTTCAGTTGATGAGCCCGCATTATATCGAACATCGTTCTCAGGTCGCGAAGATGTTCATTCTTGTTGCGGCTTTTGACGGCAATGTCGTCGACATAGCACTCCACTGTTTTTCGAAGATGATCGTAGAAGATCGTACTCATTGCCCGCTGGTAGGTTGCTCCGGCGTTCTTCAGTCCGAAGGGCATTACAGTGTAGCAGTATACCCCCAATGGTGTTCGGAACGAAGTATGCTTCTCGTCGTCGGGATACATCTTAATCTAGTTATACCCTGAAAAGCCGTCCATGAAAGACATCCTTTCGAACCCGCATGTGTTGTCAATCATGACGTCGGTGATGGGCAGTGGGAATTCGTCTTTAGGACAGGCCGTGTTGAGATCACGATAGTCGATGCAAATCCGTATTTTTTCGTTCTTTTTGAGGACGGGGACAATGTTGGCTACCCAATCTGGATGTTGTTCCTCCCGGATGAAGCCACATGCAATGAGCTTGTGAACTTCGGCTTCAATAGCTTCCATAATGTTCGGGCGAAACCGACGTTGTGCCGCTTGACTGGCTTGGCATCGGCTTGATATTTAGATGGTGCATAGCGACCTGTGGATCAAGTCCGGGCATGTCTTCGTAGCTCCATGCAAAGACGTCTATATACTCCTTTACGAGTATTATCAATTCTCCCTTTTCTGTAAGTGATAGGCTTTCACTTATAAAGATGGGCTTAGGGTAGTCTTGACTACCCAAGTTGACCTGCATCACCTTGTCTTCAGTAGGTGGTTCGCGCAGTTTGAATCGCTTTTCCCATTGGAGGTTTAATTGCTGGGCCCATGGTTCCTCATCAGTGGCTTCTGCGGGCTCCAATTGACTGCTTGAGGTCATATTAATAGTGAGGTTTTCGAACATTCCTCCTACACTGATATCCGAGTCCCACTTGGAGGATGAGGCCGACTGTGATGGAATTGATCCATCGTCCTTGGCTTGAACTGTTTTTGATGATGTGGGTGTAACATACCCTAACCCCCTGCGTGTACTATCATAGTAATTTGCAGGCTTCCCTTTTGGGACAAAATTACGCATCAAGCTGCGCCTTCCTTTTCCAAAGTTCAGGCCCATTCCATGCTTCAAGTTATATCCCATTTTCTTCATAATGTGACGCGCCGACTGCGCGTAACGGAAGAACTGTGGAGTATCTGAACCTGAACTTGAATCTGCAACTGTGGTCCCCGTGGTTGGGTTCTACCGAAGATTATCAGTAACTGACCTTCTTTGGATGGCGGGATCACCAAAACGGCTCCTTCTGCGGATTCCATGGGCGTGCTGGCCGCACTCGGCTTATGTAAGGGCATATGCAGAGAGCCATCCGTAATGGATTCAAACAGCCCAATACTCGCAGGATAATCGAAAGAAACATTATCATTAATTACCCATTCACCTTCATCCTCTGAAGGAGTATTATATTGGGGATTATTGAGACATGCTATAATTGGTTCACCAATCAGAATGGCTGGCATGCCTGCTTCGGATTCTGAATCCGCCTCATTGCCACTTTCATCATCGTCCGGCAATGGTTCTTTAGGTGTTCCACCGGCCTCTTGATACAGGAGAGCGTCGGTGAAGTAATTCTCCACCCTTGAATGGTTGCTTTTCAGCAAAGACAGTTCACACTGTCACGTCGTCTTCAACATATTTGAAGCATTGGTGCAGGGTGGAGGGAACGATCCAGTTGGCATGGATCCATGGTCGTCCTAGCAGCAGGTTATATGATGTGTCAGCGTCAATGACATAGCATGTCACTTCTGACTTCAGGCTCCCGATTCTGCAACGGAGTCGAATTTTTCCCAGTGGATGACTGCTCCCGGCGTTGAAACCGTATATTGTAGTAGTGGTTGCGGACAACCTGTACAGTGATATGCCGAGGAAGTAAAGAAGCCTTTTAGGGATGATGCTGAGTGCGGACCCCGGGTCGACTTGTACTCTTTCAATGCACGTTGAGCCGATATATCCGGTGTAGTACAGAGGTCGATCGTGCTTGTTGTCTTTGAGAAGCATATCTTCCGCTGTGAATGTAATAGCGGCACCTTTGATTGTGCATGATGACATTCTGGGCAAGGAGACTGAACATCTTCGTTAGGGACCTCTGGTATGCATGTCAGGAATGAATCTGAATTAGCCAGCGCATCCCTGAGTGCTTCTCTTGTCTCTTTCGAGAGACGAAGGAGCTCGTGTATTGTGAAACGAGCCGGGATATTAGCCAGCTGGGCCAATATATCAAACCGAAAGGGCGTATCAAACCCTTGTCCTGGTGGTTTCTTCAACACGTGGTCGAATCGTACCTCCTTAGGCTTCTCTTTTCCCTTGGTTGGATTGGAGTGGATGCTGACATTGGTACTGACGTCGTTTGCCGTTGTATCTCGTCAGTAGACTTTTCATACTGCCTCAAGTATGATTTTCCGGATCGCGTGCCCGTCTGTTGAGGCGTATCGGCTTGCGCCGTGCAAGCAAGCTTTTCTCCTTCTGAATCACTGAGGGAAGCCGATGTAAGATTGCCGTCGTCTGGCAGGATGGAGATGACATTGCAAGACTTGCCCTTTGAGTTGGGCTCTTTTGAATCCCACTGTACGTCTTGGATGAGGTCCGGGTGTACCCACATGACTTCCCCTGTCTCCAATGTTAAAGGAACAAGACCCTTATTGTTTTGAGTTGTTGCTGAAGGATGTTTGACTTTCAACCGTGGCGCAGGGGCTGGATAGGTCCTGTCAGGAACTGTGACTTTTTGGGTGCTGCCGAACTCAAGAGTCACCATATTGGCAGTGACTTTCTTCTGCTCCGTCTTTAATGTCAGAACCCTGGCATCGATCAGGGCTTGTATTCTATCCTTGAGGACATAACACTTGTCAGTAGGATGGTGGATCATCCTGTGGTAGAGGCAGTATTTAGGGTCGTTTGTGCGCCCTATCTCATTGGGACGCCGAGCATCCGGCAGTTTCATTTTGTTCCCTTTGTGGAGCAGATGGAATATCGTGACCACCTGATCGTCTTTGAAGGAATACTGCTTTGGAGGGAAGTTAGGCTCCTGATTGTTGAATCCGCCCTTCTTGGCCTTCGACTGCACATCTTCGGATAACTCCACAGACATAGTCTCTTTGCCTTTAACTTGAGAAGATTGTGGTAGGTCGCTACGCCCTTTGTTATTCATCGCCCACTTGCCTCTAGGGGCGGATGGTTCGAACTTTTTAGCCGACTTCTCGGCTATCTCTGCTTCTTCGACCAATTCCTTCCAAGTGTGGGCTTTGACAGCCCCCATGCGAACTTCCACTTGGTCTAAGAAGTTGTGTCTGCATGTCTGTAAGAGCATGGGTAATGGCATCCCTGCTGGGCACATCAAGGATAAATTTCTGAACCGTTCAATGTAGTCACGGACAGATTCGCCCTTCCTCTGCATAGTAGAGAGGAGCTTGTCCATGGTCACTTCGGTATCGTCCTCATAGAAACGAGAGAGGAACCGAGTTTTCAGATCGATCCAAGAGTTGATAGAGCCTGGGGGAAGACTTCGGAACCAGTCAAATGCCACCCCCTTTAAGGTGCCTATGAACAGCCTAGCCATGATGGCGTCATTGCTTATAACATTACCAGTCTGAGACCGGAAATAATAGATGTGCTGATTTGGCGAGCTCTTCCCGTCATAGGCATGCAACGTTGGTGGTTTGAACTCCGGTGGATATGGTACCGAATCCCACTCCAGCGGATAAGGACGGACTGCCCCTACCTTCTTTAATTCATCCCTCTGAGAGAGGGATGCGATTTGAGCTTGGAGGCCCTTAAGGACTTCTGCGTCTAAGGAAGGACCCTCCTTGGATTTCTTCGGCTTTGGCTGCTCATTGCTGAGGTGTTCCTCCTCATCGTGATTGCTCCCGGCATCATTGTTATTCCGGTTACTGAGGAGTTGAGCGAGCATCTGTTGAATGTTGTCCAGAGTTTCTTTCTGGGTTCTGGAAGTTTGCTCCTGAGCTTCCAGGCGCCGACGAAGGTCGTCGTTGACGTTATCAGCCATATTTACTGATGCTCTGTCTGTTCGCACCGAGCTAACTGTCGCCGAAGAGGCGTACCCACTATCTTCATCTTCTTCGTCCGATGATTGGAGTGATCTCCTGGGCTGTGACGAGGCTAGGGCGTCGAGGAAGAAGGCTGCTCGTAACTGTAGGGTATTGCCACCCTGGATCTGGTGTTTCGGAAGACACCTTCGTCATGCACCAAGACTTCGCCTAAGCCTGGGCTGTAGTCTGGATCTGGGGACTCTCGTCCTTTTCCGGTCATGTTGACGGATGCGGAGGCTGGATCTCGTGAGGTGCTCCTTCTGCGATGCTTCATAGGGAGATGTACAGACAGCTGATCAAAGACCGTTCGTCGGCCTGGAGAAGTGGCAGGGATTGGTCCCAGCCGGCAATGGACTGAGTGGACGGTCACCAGCTGGCATCCCCTTTGTTGACAACAGGGGGAAGTAGTTCGGAAAGACACCGACTTCCGCTTGTTCGCCAAGAATTCCCGCAAGTCAGGCCCATGGGAGCCTACATAATCCTGTGGAGAAGCCTTTCTAAAGCGTACATAGGACGATGTTCGGTTCCTCTTGTCCCTACAGAAGGGATTAGCACTAAATAGTACTTCAGTTCTAGCTTCGCCAACAGGTGCGAGCTTAATGTTTGACGAACTGGAGAGCAGAGAACGCTGTGGTGCTTTACCCATTATGCCGCTGCAAAAGAGATTTACCTTAGATAATACTCTGGCCCTGGCCTCGTGGCCATGGACGCGGTGAGTATGCTGAGGCACAGTAGCTTCGCTCATAAGAACGGTGCTGGCACAAGGCATTGCTGCTCTTGAATTGGGCGACGGTATGATTGCCGTCTTGACTTTATGATTAGAGCAGACAGGCATCTTGCCTTTTTCTTCGCGAGAGAGGCGCGGTTTAGGCGTAGCTACGCCTGAAGCTTCGATTGGAGACTTCTGTTTAGGCTTCCATACCCGCCTTGACAGAGGAGACTTAGGTTCGCAAGGAACCTGATTAGCCACACGCGAGGCTGAGGGGTGTTGGCAGAATTCTGCTTCCGGTTTCTGCTTTGAAACCTTGGTCATGGAAACTTTCCTATGCTTCCGTGCTCGAAGCATTGGGCCATTCCCAGAGAGGACTTCTTCAAATCTTCCTTGATCGAACTGAACCACCAAGTTCTCACAAGTAAAGGAATCAGACTGTGGAAGTGCTTCCTTGTTGCGCCAAATAACCGCAGTAGGTTCGCAGAGAACCTTTTCTGTTTCCGTAGAGACTTTCCTTGAAGATTTAGCCAGAAAGGCTCTGGCTGCACCGGCTTTTCTGAATTCAGAATTAGACCCGAGGGTCTGTTCGTCGCATTGCGACACTTGATTCTCGGCAGTGGAGAATACAATCCCCAGCGGAGTCGCCATCTTGTTTTCCATTGTATTTGCAAAGGGGAAAACTTACAAAAAAAAGGGTTTGAGGAGCTAAATTACAAGTATTCTTAAAAAGATTACAAGTAGATCTCCTCAGATATTCTGGAGAAGTGTGCCGATAGGAGTCTGGTCAGCGCGCGACCACTTTGTCCCTTTGACGATGCGAGCGATGAGATTCCCTTCTCGCCTGGTTCCGGGAATCAGAGAATAGAAGCTTGGTAGAACCCTCTTGCTGCTTCTCGAAATCGCCTTCAATTAGGAATTCCTTCTCGCCTGGTTCCGGAGATTCCTTGAGAGGAAGGACGACGTTAGGGTATCAACACCCTGGATAGAGAAAGCAATTCTCTAAAAGATCTCTGAATTTGAGAGCACACGATGCTTTTTGAAGAAGTCTCTGCTTGTGGAGTCTTCTCAGAAAATTCGGCCTTCTACGTGGTGGTCCTTTCCTTGTGCCCCTGGTGGGCTATTTATAGGGAGAGCAAGGGTATAATCGTTCCTTGAAAATATAGAAACAGATTGAATCGAATCTGTTTGAATCCGGAAAGTAGCCTTGCCGCGAGGCTAAGATCAGCTTCGCGAAGCTAGGATTGGCAGGTCGGTTGATCTTCTTGATCCTTTCCATATCGTTGGAGGATTTTCCCTGATCTTCTTACTCGTTTTAGGAGAGTCAAGAGATTGTGGCAATCAACTGCCAAGTTTGATCTTTGATTTGATCTTAATTGGATTTGATCTGATTAGATCTGATCTTATCTGGAGATTTGATTGGTCAAAGATTGACCATAGCAGACCAATGGCGGAGCTGCCCGCATTGAGCTCGTAGCGGAGCTAGAGGCTACTTCTGGCGAAGTCCGAAAGAAACTCTTTGGCGGAGCTGGAAGTCCTCTGTGGCAAAGTTGCGAGTTAGCTTCCTGCCGAGGCTTTGGATGGCTTCGAGGCGAAGTCGAGTGATATTAGCCTCTCAGGCGAGGCTATCCCTTGGGCTCATGTAATGCTAAGTGCTAGCATTTTAGACCTGCTGAGGTCTATTTAGAGGCAATCCGGGTTCACTGTCTGCTTGCTGGATCAATGGCGTCCAAGTTGCTTCCTTGTCCCTCGGAGATGGGTGAAAACTGGTCTTCAGCTCGTCTGTCACTTGTCTTTTGTAAATGTCAACAAGTTTAGACATTGTTCGGACCAATAAGAATCTTGTCTTTTTTAAGTGTCAACAGCTTCAAACTTCAATTAGTATCAATTTAAATTGGTATATTCATTTTCATACATATATATGATTTGATTGTGTTTACAACATCTTGACATCTTAAATCACAAATTATTTCTTACTAAGCTTGATTTAGTTCATAATGACAATTATTTTTTATTTGGTATCTTATATAAGCTTATGCATTATTTTTATTAGTATTTCATAAAGGGAGAGAAAACTCATGTTTTATCTTTCAATCGGTTTATTTTCAATTGGTATCTTACTCCTAATTCTTTATGATGAAAAATACTTTATTTTGGTATGTGCTAGCATTTTCAATATTGGTATCAATAATTTTAAATTGGTATTATTCTCAATTTGATATCCTTATTGCAAAATGAGTTGTGTTTAACCAAAATTTGGTTTTTACTTTCAATTGGTATCAAAAATTTACTAGATATTTTCAATTGGTACAATTTGATTTCAATTGGTATCAAACTTGTAATGTTTCATTTTCAATTAGTATCAAAACTTTTCTATTGGTATCTTTAAAAAATTTTATTTACAAGTTGTACCAACATTTGTTTTGTCAACTACAATTTTCAATTGGTATCTACAATTTAATTTCATTAATATCAAATTTTATTTTGTTAATTTCAAGAAAATTCAAAGTTGGTTTATAAGTGATTTCAATATGTTTTGATATATATTGCTTATATGCAAGGGGAGCTTAACATCTCATCTATATATAGATTCATGTTGAGTGTATCTCACATTAAGGAGCTTGACCTCTCTTCTTTATATGATACACGAGGGGGAGCTTTACATCTCCACTTATACATTATTTATTATGCCTCTTTTCATATAAATGCATGTATACAGGGAGAGTTAACTTTACGTCTCTCCTCTTCATGAATGTATATCGCATATATATATATATATATATATATATATATATATATATATATATATATATATATATATATATATATATATATATATATATATATATATATATATATATATATATTGCTTGTGTTTCCTTTCCCCCTTTGTTGATGAATTCACAAAAAGGGGGAGAAGTATTTGGTGAGTTTATATATGCATGTTTATTTTATTTCCTCGTTTATGCAAAAAGGGGAAAAAGAATTGGTGAGTTTATGCATATATTTGTTGTTTGGTTTATGCATTTCATTGAATATCTTTATGTTTATTGCTATGCATGAGTTAAGGGGAGCTTCTATGAAGCTTAACTTTAATCCATGCATATATAACTCCGTGAGTTTTGTCATCATCAAAAAGGGAGAGATTGTTAGCCCAAAGACCCATCACTCTAGTTTTGATGATGATTAACTCATGTAGTTATAGTTTACTAATGATCTTTTTTTAATTAGTCTCAGATATTTGATTAAGATCTTATTAGGTGTTTAGCTTTAACATAAGTGTTTTGGAGCTAACACATGTAGATTCAAGAGCTCGCGCGTCAAGATCACATTTAGCACTCGGTTGGAGTCAAGCTCATTGGATCGCATTTGGATCGAGTCGGCTTGGAGACAAAAAGACTTCAGTTTGTGTTTAGTTTAGTATATTTAGATCTTCTGTAAAGATAGATAGTATTGATACGCTCAAGTTCACATACACACACAAGTTTAAAGTTTGATTTTTCGGTTTAACCAATTTTGGATTTCATGTCAAAAACATAGATATACCATTCTCATGTGTATTGGATTTTATCTATACACTCTATGCTTCAAGTATAGTTTCAATATCATGTTTTTATATCCATATGAGTTTTGGAGAAAACGGTTTTCCATTTCAAAGTTTAGTTTTTAGAAAATACGATTTTTGTTTAAAGGCCAAATTTCAATATCACAAAAATAGTTCAAATTGTTTGTAATATGTGTTGAATTTTAGTCAAACATATTTATTATTCAAAGATTAATCAAGAACTTATTTTTGTGAAATTTATGTATATTTATGGGATTTATTTGATATTAAATTAACTAAAATTTTTGTCCTAGAATTATCAGCCAGACTACACTGGCGGTCGACCGGACCGGTCGACCGATGTGCACAAGGGACGTGCACATGGCCAGCCACAATGGCCGGTCGACCGCGCTGTCGACCAACTGAAAGCACCCCACTCTCGAGTGCTGGCCTGTCGACCGGTGGCTTGGCCCGGTCGACCGGGCGGTCGACCGGAGGCATAACGGTCAGAAATATGATCGTTGGTCGGTCGACCGGAAGGGCAATTCTGGCTTTTCGAGATTACCAAGGGCTAGTTTTTGGAATGGGTTATAAATACCTATCTCTTGGGCTGATTTCATCAAGAAATTCAAGAGCAAAAATTCTCATCTTTATAAGTGTTTTAGCAACAAGTTTTCGAAGAGTTTTTGGGCTAAGAGATCTATTTTTATTTTTTTAAGGGTTGAAAAAATCAAAGAAAAGGAGAAGTCTTTGGGTATTATTTTTGATCTTTATTTCTATTTTACCCCTAGAAGTTTTCCCAAGTATTTTCTTTGTGATTTTGATTTCCAAACCTTTTGTTTTCTCACACTTGAGCTATCAATATATCCTATCTATAGGATCTTTATTTTGTGAGAAAATTAGTTTGTGGTTTATTGACACTGCCAAGAGTTGTAACCTTTCCTCTACTTTGGCTATGTGCCTTCTCTCTAGGTGTAGAGGTGATTGTGTTTTGGGTTTGTGATTATCCCTCTTGTGTAGAGTTGATTGTGGAGGAGTTATTGGGTTTGTGGCTATCCCTCTATGTATAGAGGTGATTGTGGTTGGTTTGACTTTGTGCCTTATCCCTCTTAGTGAAGAGGAGATTATTGTTTGGCTTAGTGCCCATCCCTCCAAATGTAGAGGTGATTGTTGTGTGCCTAGCCTCTTGTGCAGAGGTTATTTTGTTAGAGAGAGGAGTTGTGTACTCCTAATTTGTATTTGTCAAATTCGCAGTGGAGGTTCCCTGTGTGGGAGGTCCTGTGTGGACATATAGTGAAAATCCTTCTGTGTGAAGGCGGGGACGTAGAGCAGTAGCTCGAACCTCGAAATATACCTCGGTGCTTGCATTTGATCCACTATCTCTAAACTCTCTCTCTTTTATATCTTGCATTGATTCATATTGTTCATATCTTATATGTTTGATATTGTTTGTGTGCCTTACTAGTGTTGAAACAAGAGAGCATCATATAGCACCTCAACTCTTATTTAGAAGAATTTAGAGGAGATAGTTCAGAGCCCTTCACCAGGAATTCAGCTACACTCTTTGGTTACACTTGGTGTATTGCAATTAGTTTTTAATTCCGCATCATTTGTCTTTAAATTAGCTGATACACCTATTCACTCCCTCTATGTGTATTTTCATCTCAGCCTCTCCCCCAAATCTCATTGCCGCCCTCTCATCATCGCGACCGCCCTAACAAGCTCGGCACTGCCCTAGGGCCTCGTCGCCGCCCTAAAGAGCTCATCGTCGCCCCGTCGATTTCATTGTTGCCCCGTCGATGTTACCTCTACCCCCATCGATGTTGTCGTTGCCTCATCGCCATCGCCCTGCCGCCTTGATTGTACATGTGCATTGCATATTTAGTGTCATATTTTCTCATTTATTTTGTAATAAAACTCAGGTATTTAATTCATTTTAATGTCGAATGATGTGCAGGGTAATTAATGAAGAAAAAAGAAAAATAGACTGGTTTATCCAATTAAATCTAGAGATTTAAAGATAGGATTTCTATCTCAAGCAAATCAGTGAAGATCTACTCAAATTCAGGGGTTTAGAAGCAATTCTATCTGAAGACAGAGTTTATCAGAGATGATAATCTCAGTTAAAAATTAGATGATAATCTCAGTTAAAAATTAGTTAAAAACAGATTTTTGAAGGTTAAGCTGAAGAATCAACAGGATATCACCAAATCCAGAATATAAAAAAATCAATAATAAAAGAAGATATCAGAGCATCCCAGTAATAAGAGCCTTTAGATCTGGCCACCTGGCTAGATCCAAGCAACAAAAATGCGGTCAAAATCGTATTCCTATGGCTTAGTGGTGTCTGTTGGGGGAGCATTAGCTTCCCTATCTTCGTATGCTCTTGCCCCTTCATTTCTTCTACAAATACCTACAAATTCAGATGTAAAAGGGCACCACTCCAGCAGAAAGTTTAGTTTAGGCTTTTCTTTAGCTCTAACTTAGGTTTTTCTAGAATGTAATTTTTCAATGCTTTGTAAACTAGGATTAGACTGAAATTCATGTTAAAAAGAGAAAGAAGATTGTATTGAGAAGTGACACCAATATAATGTTCTTTCTTTTCTTTCATTATTTTTCAGTTTAAATCAAAGTTTATGTTTTATATTCTTCTTCTTCTTTTTTCTTTACTTGCCTCTTCTGCGATTTGTAATCCAAATGAATCCTACGGCTTCGAATCTACCATGCCTTTGCAAGTGCCATTGATGGCTTATAATGATGAATATCTTTTTCTAATCGTGCAATAGTTTAGTATTAGTTTCTTCTTGCATTTTCTTTTGTTAAACCGATTTGGAATGGAGAAGATCCTACAGTCATGCTGTGATCGCCTTCAAGTCAGGGTAACTCGTTGCAACGGATCCAAGGTAAGTAAGCGCCGAAAAAGTAAGTAAGTTTCTTAGTTTTCTTTCTTTATTTATTTCTTAGTTTAAAATCGTTTTAAAAACCTACACTTTTTCTTTCTTTATTCTTCTTTCTTTTTAACTTAGTTTAGATACACTTTCAAACACCAACGCCATTTCTTCTACCATCTTTTATCTTCTCTTCTTCTCCTCTTCTAACATTTTTACTCTTCTTTTCTTTTAAAACTAAGAAGAAATATTTTAACCAATCTTAGTAACTTAAAAAGAACTTACGAAAAGCTCTTATCGCAGTCCCTCCTCATGGATCACGACCTGCATAGTCACTTGCTATATCAGTAGATTGAGAAACCTCGCACTATTTATTATCATTTCCTAAACTATTATTTTACTGTGCAGGTTCATATTCACTCGCCCCTCCGCCCCCATCGATGTCACTGCCGCCCTGATGAGTCCACTACGACCAGGGGCGCAGTGCATTGCGACTAGAATCGGCGCTTAGGTGCTGAGGTTTGATCGGGACTGCGAGAAGAGGGAAAATGATAGAGAGACCGACGATGACCTCCGATCTCGTCCTCCTTGTTGTTCATTTTCTATTGATGAAGATGGTGAAAGTGCGAGGGAGAAGACGACCACTGAGCCTATAGTCGCAGTGCACTGCGTCCAAGGTTGTTACTGAGGTGCTGAGGTTGGATCGGGATTGTGAGGAGAGAGAAGACGACAGAGAGGACGGTGATGACCTCCAATCTAAGCACGAGGGCTATGACTCCTACCTCCAATCTCATCCTCATTGTTGTTCATTTTCTGATGATGACAAAGGAGAAGGTAAGAGAGGGAGAAGATGACCATGCAATCTCTGATCTCATCCTTGTTGTTGTTCATTTGATGTTGGTGACTAGGGAGAAGGTGAGAGAGGGAAAAGACGACCACCGACCTCCAATCTACAACCAACACCATTTACAATTCAATACCAATTACAATCCCAAAGAAGAAATTCTGCTCATACACACTTTTAACAATGAAGAAGCAAATCTGGGGTGAGGTGGTAGAGAGAGTGAAAAATATGCCTAGAGGGGGGTGAATAGGTGTATGGCTAATCTAATGAACTAAATGCGGAATTTAAAAACGAATTGTAACTACACATAATGCAACCAACGAGTGTAGCCAAATTCTCGGTGAAGGGCTCTGGACTCCTCTTGATTCCTCTGAATAAGAGTTGAGGTGCTATATGAAGCTCTCGTGGTTAAGCACAAGTGAGGCACACACAAACAAGCCATGCATATAAGTATGATATGACAATATGAAATGATACAAGGCACAAAATAAAGAGAGAGAGTTAGAGAGACAATGGATCAAACGCAAACACACGAAAATGTTTCGAGGTTCGAGCACACAGCTCTACATCCCCGCCTTCACACAGAAGGATTTTCAATCCACTTGTCTACACAGGACTCCCACACACGGAACCTCTACTGAGGATTTGGGGCAATACAATCACCGGGAGTACACAACTCCTCTCTTTACAAACGCAACCTCTACACTTAGAGGCTAGGCACAAAGTCAACAAAATCAACCTCACAAATGAGGGATAGGCACAAAGCCAATATAACACAATCTACCTCTTCACTAAGAGGGATACCAACACAAACTCCACCTCTCACTAGATGGAGCCAAACCCAATCTCTACCTCTCACTAGAGGGAGCTAACTACCACTCTAAAATCAACCTCTACACAAGAGGGATATCACAAGTCAAGGAGGGTTACAACTAGGTGGTATATCTCAACCACAAACTAATTTTCTCACAAATAAAAGATCCTATAGATAGGATAGAATGATATAGCTCAAGTGTAGAAAATAAAGAGTTTGAAAATCAAAAACTCAAAGAAAAATGCTTGGGAAAACAACTAGAATAAGTTTGAAATGAAGATCAAAAGCAATATCCCAAATATCCAATTTTCTTTGATTTTTTCAACACTTTAAAACAAATAAAGATGAATCTTTTTTGGCTCTAAAAATACTTTTGAAAACTTGTATAAAACACTTGTAGATAGGAGAATTTTTGCTCTTCAAAGTCTTAACCAAAACAGCCCTCAAATGGGGTTTTTATAGCCCCTTTAAAAAACTAGCCATTGGCTGTTGACAAGGCCAGAATTGGCCTTCCGATCGACCGGCCGGTCAACCGACCAATGGTCAAATTTTTAACCGTTGAGCCTGCCGGTCGACCGCTCGGTCGACCGTGCCAATCCAGAGAGCAAATTGCTCTCTGGCCGGTCGACCGCTCGGTCGACCGTGCCTTGCTCACGATCGACCGTCCGGTCGGCCGCCCCCACCCAAGAGTGGGACACTTGCAGTCCATCGACCGCCCGGTCGACCGGCCCAAGTGGCTGGTCAGCGTGCACATCCTTGTGCACGTCGGTCGACCGGTCCGGTCGACCGACTCTGGGGCCGGTCGACTGGCCCGATCGACCGCCAGAGCCTGGCAGGGCTTAATTAGGAATTGAAAAACTTGATTTTTATTATCCTATAAAATCCCATAAAATTTCTAAAAATCCACAAAAATAGTTTCAGTATAATACATTGATATAGAAACATGTGTGAAAAATTTCAACACATATTTCAAACTTTTTGAACCATTTTTGTGTTATGAAAATTTTACCGAAAACCAAAATCCGTATTTTCTAAAACTTGGATTTTTGAATTGAAAATTCGTTTTGTCTAAAACTCATCCAAATACAAAAACATGATATGAAACAAACATTGAAGCATGTTGTATATAGATATAATCCAATATGCACGAAAGATATATATACCAATGTTTTTGATATTAAATCTCAAAATATGTTTTGTTGAAACACAAAACTCTAAACACATGAATAGGCATATCAAAATAAGTTTGTCTAAGATATGAAGCATACATATATAAAACAATTCTAATATACATTAAACCATATAAACTTGTTTTGAATCTATCTATTCATGAAAATCAAGATCGGTTAAACCAAAAACCGAAAACCAATAAATGTGAAAACTTAAACAAGTGTGTGTGTTGTGAACTTGAGCATATCACACTATCTAGTCTTTACAACTGGATCTAAAAACAAAAAATTAAATATCGAGGTCTTCTTGTAGAGCGTCGTCTCCAAGTCGACTCGATCCAAAACGTGATCCACCGAGCTTGACTCCAACGAGTGCTAGATATGAACTTTTACGCTCGAGCTCTTGAATCACCATGTGAGAAGCTCCAGAACACCTTTGTTGAAGCTAATCACCTACTAATATCTTGGTTAAGTATCTAAAATTAAACATTACAAGATTATTAATAAACATAACTACATGAGTTAATCATCATCAAAACTAGAGTGGAAGGCCTCTGGGCCAACAATCTCCCCATTTTGATGATGACAAAACTCATGAAGTTATATATGCATGGATTAAAGTTTAAGCTTCAAGGAAGCTCCCCCTTAACTCATGCATAGCAATAAAAATAAATATATGCAATGAATACTAAACATGAATATGCATCAACAAGCATGAATCAAACATATGTTTCAAAAACCTTCTTTCCTTTTTGTTTAAACTCTCAAAAATCATTTTTTTTTAAACTTAATATATGCAAAAACACAAATATGCATATATAAATTCAAAATCTTTCTCCCCTTTCTATCGATCATCAACAAAGGGGTCAAAGAAAACAATGAGGGGTGAAATCAAAATAAAACTTTCTTGATACTAATTGAAAGAAAAAAATATATCAATTGAGTGCATCATGATATCAATGAAATATACCAATTGAAAGTACATAATTGAAAGTACACAATGTGGAATATAAAACAAATATAGATTTAAATACCAATGGTACCAATTGTAATTAAATACCAATTGTAGGTAAATAAATCATTTTGATCATTTCAACTAACAATTTTGATATCAATAAAACATACCAATTGAAAGTAAAACTTATAGGTAATCTTGATACCAATTTGAAAAGATTAGTACCAATTGAAAGTAATTTTTCATTAAAAGCATATGATACCAAAAAATAATCAATATATTTTTTAATCATTTTTAACATAAAGTGTGGGAGTAGAATAACAAAACCAATTGAAAGGTGAAATACAAATTTTCTCCCCCTTTATGAAATACCAATCAAAATGATGCATAAGCTTGTATATGATACCAATTGAAACATAATCAATTAAAATATAATAGTCATTAAAGAAATCAAGCTTAGCATAACTAAATTTGTGCTCAAAGATATAGGGATATAGTAAGCACAAATAAAGCATATATATGTATGAAAAATTGAATACCAATCGAAATTGATACTATTTGAAATGAAAGCATACATATATAAAAACAAATATGAGTATATAACTAGAATGTCAATAGTGATACCAATTGAAAAGATCCAATGATACCAATTGAAAAACATAATAAGCTCAAGTGTATAACTCTTATTACCTTTCCACCCATTTCATGCACATGTTTAAAATGATTTTCAATATGAACATACAATGTATGGTCGCCCAACCAACCGCCCGTAAATGCGTAAGATTTTCAAAATTAGGTTTGAAATATAGTATATTTGAAAAGCTCTACCATAATGAATAATACGAACTAGTTTTAAGAAAAATTTGTAAATTAATACGAAATCCTTCAAGTAAGGAATAAAATAAAATTATATTCCATGAAAACTATGTAAATCACATGATCAATAAACACTCGAAATCTATAAAGCATAAATTATACTCATGAAAACAAAATCATGAGAAAATAATAAATAAAGTGAGTGTACAAGTGTAATGTGAAACATATTATCATGAAAATATGCTATTAAGCTTAATAAGAAATTCCTTAAAACATGAAAGTCATCAAAATGATTTAATCTTTAAGGCATATGTATGTCATGTACAAATCAAAGTATACATACATATCCAAATATAAACGAGTCCACAAAAGTATATGCATGAAGGCAAGTGGCTCATGGATGTATATGTATAGCTAATAGTTTAGACAAAATAGACATATACATAAAGTTAAACATAAACATGAAAACATATACAACATGGGAATACAAGTTAAATGCATGAATCATCAAAACTAGGCTATACTAGTACATCTAATAACTACAAATGAGGGTTTAAGCACAAACATATAATGATCTATTTGTGGCTCACTAGTTGTACAAGTATATACCTAAGTTTTAATGAAAACTAACATTTAAACATGTAATCAAAACATGAAGCATAAAATCAAAACAAAAACTCATATGATTATTATGTCAAATGCACATGCATTAGATTTATGATATACATGATAGCTAAACTAAAGTGAGAACACTAAATATGGGTCCATATAAACATGGGTGTCTCAAATATTATACATGTGTGTCATAAGCCTAATTATCATGGCATTTAATATAAAAATCAATAAACATCAAAACATGCTAAAAATCAACAATAAGAAAAGCATGTAAACAATAAATGAGGAGTAAGAGATTGTTACCAAACCAATATGGCACATCTCCATATCTCCAAAACAAGGTGATCCTCCCACCAAACTCCCCTTAAAAGTGATGCATCCAAACTGTTCTCTTTAACCTTGGAACGCATCCACCTCAAGGCACCATCACTCTCACATCATGCGAGAGCCCACACCTACATCAAAAACAATAGGGTTGGTCTTTGGTACCCACATTCTTTTGGGTCTATGGGGGTTAGTACCTTTCCTAGCCCAAACAAATTTAGTTGTTAAATTTGAATCATGTATATGATCATAGCAAAACTTAGCAAGGTGGTCCTTACGTCCACAATGTGTACATGTGTACAAATGAGCATACATCGTGTTATAAGTGTGTACGTGAGGAGCATGTGTATGCCATGATTTGTGTGCATGCAAAGATGGAACTTG
Source organism: Agave tequilana (assembly GCA_038442645.1). Taxonomy (NCBI): domain Eukaryota; kingdom Viridiplantae; phylum Streptophyta; class Magnoliopsida; order Asparagales; family Asparagaceae; genus Agave; species Agave tequilana. The sequence continues at coordinate 222,448 of JAVJIF010004048.1, forward strand.
TTTCTTTCAAAACATAGATTCCAACCATGTGTGGTTCAAAGCACATTGGTTCAAAATGGAGCCCAAACAATCAACACTCTTCTTAAGTATAGATATATCATTTTCAATTATAGAGGAGGTGCATGCAATAGGTAAGCTAGATGATGAAGCTACATTAGCATAGCAAACATGTGTATCTAAATCATTTTGCAAAGAAACAGTTTTCTTTAAACAATCTTTCAATTCTTGTGAAATCAAGTCAATTTTGTTTTTCAAAGAATTGTTCTCTTTTAATACAAAAATCAAATTTTGAAGTTAAATTCTCATTTTTCTTCAAAATATATTCATAATCATTTTTACTTTTCAAAATTTTGTTTTCATTAAGTGCAAGATCAAGTTGGGATTTAAGTGAGTCACTTTCACTTGAAATCTCATCCCTTTCTTGCAAAACATTCTCAAGTCTAGAAGTTAAATTTTTATTTTCTTCTTTTAAACCAAGACTTTCCTTTTTCAATAGTTTATATTTTGAAATCAAATTTTTACAATTTTTAGCAAGTTCATCATTCATGGCTTGTGCCTCTAAACACTAATTGCAATATGAACTAGAACTAGCATCTAGTTAAGTGTCCGAGTGTACCTCAAGGGAGTCATTCCCTTGGACCATGAAACAACGTTCGTCGGACTTGTCTCTCCTAGATCTCCTCTTCTTATCAATAATCTTGGTAGCTCGGGAGAAGTCAAAATGCTTCATACTATAAAAGCGGACTCATAGTGAGAAAACACATGTAAATAATTTTTATGAAGAGATGCTCTAAGTGCCTTTAGGTTATAGCATTGGCCTCTATATGCTTGCTATCATTAGGGTAGGATTCCTTGGTAATGGCAAGGTAAACATGCAAGCCTAGGATTTTTAAATGACAACTCATAAGAACCTTCCATATGTCAAGTCTAGAGATATCAAACTTGGGAGGGCTATCCATGAGTGCAAACTATATGTGTACAAATGAAAATGTAGATTAGCAAACCAAGATCACACTCCTAGGTGGTTAAACTAAATATCAGGAGCGTAGGCTCTAATACCAATTGAAAAATGCACCTAGAGGGGGGCGAATAGGTGTACGGCTAATCTAATAAACTAAATGCGGAATTTAAAAACTAATTGCAACTACACTTAATGCAACCCACGAGTGTAGCCGAATTCCCGGTGAAGGGCTCTAGACTAACTCCTCTTGATTCCTCTAAATAAGAGTTGAGGTGCTATATGAACCTCTCGTGGTTAAGTACAAGTGAGGCACACACAAACAAGCCAAGCATATAAGTATGATATGACAATATGAAATGATACAAGGCATAAAATAAAGAGAGAGAGTTAGAGAGACAATGGATCAAACGCAAACACACGAAAATATTTCGAGGTTCGAGCACACAGCTCTACGTCCCCGCCTTCACACAGAAGGATTTCCAATCCACTTGTCGACACAGGACCCCACACAAGGAACCTCCACTGAGGATTTGGGGCAATACAATCACAGGGAGTACACAACTCCTCTCTTTACAAACACAACCTCTACACTTAGAGGCTAGGCACAAAGCCAAAAAAATCAACCTCACAAATGATGGATAGGCACAAAGCCAATACAACACAATCCACCTCTTCACTAAGAGGGATACCAACACAAACTCCACCTCTCACTAGAGGGAGCCAAACCCAATCTCTACCTCCCACTAGAGGGAGCTAACTACCACTCCAAAATCAACCTCTACACAAGAGGATATCACAAGTCAAGGAGGGTTACAACTAGGCGGTATATCTCAACCACAAACCAATTTTCCCACAAATAAAAGATCATATAGATAGGATAGAATGATATAGCTCAAGTGTGGAAAACAAAGAGTTTGGAAATCAAAAACTCAAAGAAAAATGCTTGAAAAAACAACTAGAATAAGTTTGAAATGAAGATCAAAAGCAATATCCCAAATATCCAATTTTCTTTGATTTTTCTAACCCTTTAAAACAAATAAAGATGAATCCTTTTTGGATCTAAAAATACTTTTGAAAACTTGTATAAAACACTTTTTGATAGGAGAATTTTTACTCTTCAAAGTCTTAACCAAAACAGTTCTCAAATGGGGTTTTTATAGCCCCTTTAAAAAACTAGCTGTTGGCTGTTGACAAGGTCAGAATTGGCCTTCCGGTCGACCGGCCGGTCGACCGGCCAACGGTCAAATTTTTGACCGTTGAGCCTGCCGGTCGACCACCCAGTCGACCGTGCTAATCCAGAGAGCAAATTGCTCTCTGGCCGGTCGACCGCTCGGTCGACTGTGCCTTGCTCATGGTCGACTGTCCGGTCAACCGCTCCCACCCGAGAGTGGGGCACTTACAGTCGGTCGACCGCCCGGTCGACCGGCCCAAGTGGCTGGTCAGCGTGCACATCCTTGTGCACGTCGGTCGACCGGTCCGGTCGACCGACTCTGGGTCTGGTCAAACGGCCCGGTCGACCGCCAGAGCCTGGTAGGGCTTAATTAGGGATTGAAAAACTTAATTTTTATTATCTTATAAAATCCCATAAAATTTCTAAAAATCCACAAAAATAGTTTCAGTATAATACATTGATATACAAACATGTATGAAAAATTTCAACAAATATTTCAAACTTTTTGAACCATTGTTGTGTTATGAAAATTTTGCCGAAAACCAAAATCCGTATTTTTCAAAACTTGGATTTTTGAATTGAAAATTCGTTTTGTCCAAAACTCATCCAAATACAAAAATATGATATGAAACAACATTGAAGCATGTTGTATATGGATATAATCCAATATATATTAAAGATATATATATACCAATGTTTTTTATATTAAATCCGAAAATATGTTTTGTTGAAACACAAAACTCCAAACACATGAATTGGCATATCAAAATAAGTTTGTCTAAGACATGAAGCATACATGTATATAGAACAATTCTAATATACATTAAACCATATAAACTTGTTTTGAATCTATCTATTCATGAAAATCAAGATCGGTTAAACCAAAAACCAAAAACCAATAAACATGAAAACTTAAACAAGTATGTGTTGTGCATTTGAGCATATCACACTATCTAGTCTTTACAACTGGATCTAAAAATAAAAACTAAACTATATACCGAGGTCTTCTTGTAGAGCGCCGTCTCCAAGTCGACTCGATCTAAAATGTGATCCAACGAGTGCTAGATATGAACTTTGACGCTCGAGCTCTTGAATCACCATGTGAGAAGCTCCAGAACACCTTTGTTAAAGCTAATCACCTACTAATATTTTGGTTAAGTATCTGAAACTAAACATCACAAGATTATTAGTAAACATAACTACATGAGTTAATCATCATCAAAACTAGAGTGGAAGGCCTCTGGGCCAACAGAGAGAGTTGGGGTAGGAGGTAGCGGCGCTGGGGTAGCGGGGAGGGGGTAGCTTTGAGTCAGATTTCATGAGAGATCGAGAGAGGAGAAACACTGAGAGAGATAAAGAGGTGCTAGGCGCAGGTTGTGGTGGGCGCGCTGCAAGTGATCAAGGGAGGAGAGCGTTCTCATGAGAGAGGGGGCAGCTTGAATGTAAATACAACTTTTCATTTTCAAATGCAAGGGGGTTTTGCAAAGTTACCACGGATCTCATCTTAGCCATCTCAGTCTCGATCCTTGGCTGAGATTCACCCACATCACTGCCAGAGCCTCTCAACTGGCAGTTGAGGTACAGATATATATATATATATATATATATATATATATATATATATATATATATATATATATATATATATATATATATATATATATATATATATATCGGCTATGTAAGGGCTTTGGGCCTGGGCCTTGATATATATATTTATATAGAGAGAAAGGCACACTTGTGTAGTTCCGGAAGGATTCGAGCCCGAATCTTTCCAACTCAAATACCAACATCCGACATTTAAATACAAGATCCACTCCATAAAAATTGATCTATATTATTTCAAGTATCTATAAACCAAAAATCAACTATTTTAAATAGTTTTTACCTATCCATCAAGCGACACAAAATAGACGGCCGAAAGTAGTTGATTAGATCTATGTCTTTAGGACATACAAATTCTCGACCCGCCCATTTGATCATGATCTAAACATTTAAAAACCCTTACAAACTAATTTTTGTTAGGTTTCAAATGTTTCACACCGTTAAACTATCCAACTTACTATTTAGGCCGTTCATTTTTTTCCTACTTGATGCATCGGTAAAAAGTATTTAAAATACTTGAAATAATATAAATCAATTTCAACAGAATGGATCTTGTATTCGGATGATATATGGTTGTATTTGATTGAGAAGGATTCAGACTCGAATCCTTCCAGAACTACACAAGTCTATCTCTCACTCATGTATATATCTATATGTGTGTGTGTGAGAAAAATATACCTCAGCAGCCATCTGAGAGACTCTCTCAGTTGGCGGTGATGTGACTGAATTTTAGCTGCAGATCGTGATCGCACTGCTACCATGGTCCCAGTATTTTTGTGAGGATTGCTAATACAGTCGCAATGTTTTTGTGAGTACTGCGACCATGATCGCAGCGTTTTGTGAGGATTGCTACCATGATTACAGTGCTAATTAGACTGAGAATATCTGAAAAAATTTAGGACTGCGACCAGATCGTAATGGAGTCCGACCAGGCCGCAGTACCAGCTGAGAGAGTTCTCTATGCTGGGCAGTTGAGGTATAGATACCTCTCTCTATGTATAATTTACATTTATACTTGTTATTATTATTGTTATCAATTAATCATTCTGAATTATTATTATTGTTATAAATAAATTATAATCATTTCTAATTATTATCACTATTATTATTCATTAATTATTTTAGTGCCCTTATTACTTATTATTTATTAATATTCTTAATTATTATTGTTATTTTATACATGTATTGAGATATTATTATTAAAAAATAATTAAGTATTATTACCTGGGGGATAGTGCGTCAACTGTCACGAGTTACGACATCATCGTTTTAGATTTTCTAATATTTTGAGACTCGAGCGGCAATAGGCTACCGTTCACGGATAATACATGGAGATTTTATCTAGAGAGATTGCTCGGTGACATATATTGAAAGAGACATATTTCAAAATATTAAGGTTGAAAAAATTATGTTGCGTTTTCAAAATATGAACATGCAATAAAAGTGTTATAATCAGTTATATTAAATTATTATTTAAAATGATTAAATGCTAGTATTTTATATATTTTTAATTTTTCTTATATTATCTTTTAACTGCCCTGAATAAAATGTCTGCGTCCGCCACTGGCAGTTAGAATTTATTACTTCACCCCCTCCTGATTTTTTTAATCTACTCAAAATGTCCCCTTTGATGATTTCACCCAAAGAATTTATGTGTTCACCCCTTATTTTCTCCAAAATTCCCAAAAGGAATATATTAATATTGTATATATTGGATATTCATAATATTATTATTAATATACAATATATAAGTAAATATGTATTAGAATTTATTACTTCACCCCCACCGCCTGATTTCTTTCAAACTACCCAAATTTCCCCTTTTGATGAGTTCACCAAAAGAATTTATGTGTTCACCCCTCATTTTCCCTAAAATTTACAAAAGGGATATATTAATATTGTATATATTGGACATTCATAATATTATTATTAATATACTATAATATAAATAAATATATACAAATTGTGTAGTATATATATGAGTATAAGGAGGGATAATCATTAGAGGAAGGGATGATTTTTATACTATTTGGACAGCTCTGCCCCTAATTTTGTGTGGGGTTATTTATTGTGCCAATGATATTGTTCCTCACATTCAAAATATTAAGTGGCAACATCTAGGAATTGTGGTTTGCGTTTACACGGCGTCTTTAGTCAGTATATGGTAGAATGGAGAACACATGGAGGCGGTGCATTCATCGGCAATAGGGGAGGAACCAGAGAGGATAGAGAAAAAATAAAGAGAAAATGAAAAAGAAAAAAAAGAGTTTGGCCTTGTTTGGTTCAGCTTGGAGTACAAAAAATAATGAGAAGAAAATAGGGAGGAATATTTAAGAATGGGCCTTGGGCTTTAATGTGAGTTCAATTTGAGTTACAAACGAAAACCATAAGAGGAGAAAAATGACGAACAAAAAAGATTGGCCTTGGGCTCTATAAACTGAATTATAAAGTAACAAAAAATGAGAGAGATATGGTTCGTATTAGTATCTAATTATTATTACTTAGTATATTATAAAATATAAGAGTATTACATGTAAATGTGATATGGGGTGTGGGCTGGGCTAAGTAGTGTAGGTTAGGAAAACTAAGATTAATTTTAAGAAAATAAAAAGAAAATAATATTAAGAAGAATTATATCTTACAGTAATTAGGTGAAATCATCAATTTTTTGGGTGCAAATAACTAGACTAAATGAGTGAAGAAGACCCACAAAACTGATGAGTATGGTTATTTGAACCCACAAAGGTGATGAGTTCCCTCAATATTAACCTCACATGTCACAATAATAATTATATTATTTAAAAGTTTGGCCTTTTGGTCCTTTGGGCTAAGAAGTTAAATAAATGGAGTTGAAAAGGGAAAAAAGAAGTGATGCAGGCCTGGGCTTTGGGCCGGGCTTAGCCAAATCTAAAAGAAAAATAAGCGAAAATGGAAATGAGCTTGGCTTATTCTTTTACTTAATCCATTATAGTAATTATATTTTTTAAATTATAAGTAAATAGAGTTTTTGTTACAATTACAAAATTATAAGTAATTATAATTTTTATTATAAAATTATAATAAAATTATAATATTAATAATAATGAGCACCAAATATTAAATAAAATTAAAATTATAGTTAAAGTTAAAATTATAGTTATAATTATTACAAGATGATAAGTAGTTCTTTCAATTTGTTATTAATTACGTAATTTTCAAGTTGATAGTTATTAACTGCTATATTACAAATTGTAATTGTAATAATTAATATAATTATTTTATTTTTGAAATTTAATAACAAGATGTCATAAATTATATTATAAATAATAATTTTCATGAGAGAAAGATTTATATATATATATATATATATATATAATATAAAGAGGAGAGGATGGCGGTGGAGTGAAGATGGTGGTGCGAAGGGTACGTGCACGAGTTAGGTTGGCATCAAGGGGAAAAGCCTAAGAAGAGAGAGAAATAAGGGAGAAAAGGAAAAAATAAAAGAATTGGGTTGGACCTCTTGCGCTTGATTCAAAGAAAATGAGAGGAAAAGAGAGAAAAAGAGAGTAGCCCGGACTCATATGTGTGGGCTAAAAATATTAAGAATAATTGTTAGTTATTATTGTTATATTAATTATTAATTAGTATTATAGAATAGGAGCATTACATATTCACACACATCACAAATATATTATAGCAGTATTTCTAATCAGAATTTTTAAATTAAAAAATTATGTATAAAATTCATTTATCAATTGTTTATGCATACATATTCTCAGAAAAATATATAAATACATTGTATGTATTTGTAAAATATATAATTTATTTATTTGAAATACATATTTTACATAATAAAATATTTACTCAATATGAAGAATAATATAATTTATTTATTAACATAATTTATTACAGCACAGATAATTTGATTAATTATATAATTATAAGTGTTATTAGATAAATATAAATATCTATATAATTATTTTTAATCTTTTAAATTTTTCTTAACTGATTAGTTCAACCACTTGCCTCAACCCCTTCTAATAGCGGGAGGCACTTGCTAGTATGAGAAATTATGGGATACTAGGCTTTATTGTTTGAGGGGAGTGCTTAAGAAAAAATATTAAAATCTCATTTATTAATACTGTTATAAAAAGCATTAGTTGGAATGTTACAAAAAAAAAATTGTCTGGCAATTTTGACATAAGAGAAAAAATCAATTATTTCATTGAAAACTTTAGTTATAACATAATTAGACATGTCTATTTTAACTGGTAAATATAGTTTCAGAATTTATTATCTTTTTTAGTCTCAACAATCTTAATCTCGGTATTTTTGATTTTTTTGTGATGTCTTTCTTATCTCTATCCAACAATATCATCACTCTCTCTGATTTTTTCATCTCGATCCAAATACATATCTTATTATTTTTCAATTTGGAACCACCTACTATACGATTAATGTGCAAGTCATTTATAGTTAAGAAATAAATCTATTGTGGTAACAATTGGCGCTCTGATACTATTGTTGCGTTAAATCGGTATGCTATGGTACCAATTGTTACTCCTGGGATCGACATTTGCGAAAATTGGCTATATGATAATACTTTAAAAAAGAAAACTATTGTAAAGCAAACTAGTAATACCTAAACAAAAGAGTAATAGCAAACAACACGAGCATTTAACGTGATTCAGCACAAACTTGTCCTACATTCACAGAGAGAATTTTAGAGAGCTTTATTAATAAACTTGATACAAAGAGACCTAACTTTCCTCTTGATCTCATAAGAGTATTCACCTTTTTCTTGAATTTAGACCTAGATTATAAGAATATACCTTTTCTCTATGTACATTCAACTTGCTCTTCTCTTTCTTTGCTTTCTCTGATCTTCTTCAAGATCTTCTTGGTGTCTCCACACTACATACTACTGAGTTATAACTTTTATTTATAGGATTTTACAATACAAGTCCTATTTGGACTTTGAGATGACCTTAATCGTCAGATGCTTGAAGAATCTTGATCAACCCTATGAGGAGTTGATCTCTTTGATTTAGAAGAATTCTAGACCCTTAAACTTTGAAACATACCTTCATAGAATAATATGTGAATCCTATTCGAACTTTATCAAAAAAAACTCGCACACGCCTGAAAAGAAAACTGCTCACGCTTCAAAAACGCCTTGATTAGTCGATTTGTCAAGTAGATTAGTCAACTAATTTCTTACATTAGTCGATTTATAAAACTTATTAGTCGACTACTATATAATGCTTCTTCTATGTATCCTATCTAGTTGATTAGCCTGAGTATTAGTTCACTATACAGTTGACTAATTTGTTGTACCTTGATTTGCGTCTTCTGCTTCAAGCCATTATCTTCTCCAATTGAATTGGATCTTTGAATCATCATCTCAAAATCCTAGCATCTAAAGCATCCAAATAATTATATATAAAATAAAAAATAATATAAATTTCCACCTTACAAATAAGAAAATAACTTATTTTTAGAGAAAGGCTCATAACTAAGTGAAGAAAATTAATTTCAAACTTTTATACTTATTAAGTTTCAAAAATAATCTTATCAATTTTTTAGAATCATTGAAAATATTAACATACTCTTTCCTCTTATTATTTTTGGATAAGCACATGATAACTACTATCAATTGATATTTTTTATCTTTTTTATATATAATATCTTATGCTTAAATTCATATAAGCATTAGGGAAATATTTTTATACTAACTTGTGATAAGGTAAATCAAATATAGTTTACAATGTATAATATAGTATTTATATAAAAATAATTATTTAATAATACTAATCAGCATAAGCTAATTATATTTCACTGTTAATTTTATTTTAATATTATTTTAAAATGCATAGCGCATGCCTGGTATACTAGTATATAAGAAAATCTTGAAATAGTTATTTATATAAATTAAAATATTGAGATTTATAAAAATAATTATTCAATGAAGAATATTTATTAAGAAAATATATATTAGAAGTATATATTTTAAATAAGAGTGCACTAATATTTTATGATGTGACTATTCTTTCTCTGTAAAAATATATTTATTGTAATTTTTTATAGAAAATTTCTAAAGTAGTTTGAAGAGTTTGCTATAAGGTTAATCTTAATATATATGAAACTCACGTTGTTATACACATAAACACACATATTTTTCTCAAGTTTTTTGGGACTGCGTGGCTCAAACTCTTACCCTGTGTCGTATCCAATTTAAGTGTCTAGTTCTGACAACTACGATTTGCCGCACTATTTTTTATTTCTTTATTTTCTACATAATTTATCATTATTATGACAATATGGGATACCGACTGCAGCGCAAATAAATTTATATGTGTTTTTGAGTTTTAGAGACCATTTGCTCATTCACCGTATTGATGCAAATTGAATGATTTATGATGCAAATTGAATGATTTCTATGAATATAATAAGTTTGGACCTTATAATGAATGGATAAATGATCTCTCAGACCCATGATTTTTTCATTCATACTCCTTGAGAATGTGTATCAAGATGAAATAGTCTAATCTCCCACACATATGAAAAAGCTTCAAGCATATCCAATATTCTCAATTATTATTATGTTATGACTAAATTCTTCAAAACTATCATGAACTGTTAGGGTTTTACTCAAAATTACTGAATTTTATTTTGTTCTTGAAACAACCACAAACTCTATCTTTTCCTATAAACTCCCTAACATTGGTGACATAGTAAGTACATGACTTTAGATGTATTTTTTTAAATAAATTATCTCCTTAAAGTTAAAAATTGCAAAAGACTTTCCATGTCAAATAAAATAACTGCGAGTGTTTCTTTACATAAAGTTCATCAGCTTCTTCGAAATGATTCTTTTGTATTGTAAGAACTTTTGTAATGTAATTTTTAAAATATTTTTTACGAAAAAATGATATATCTTGTTTATTCCTAGAAGAAAAAATGTTTTATAAAAAGTTTTAATTCACATAATATTTTATCCATATGAGTTTTAGAACATGTAGATCATAATCAATGGTTTGAAACATGAATATGGATGTGCTACGGTGTATGTCCACAGGTGTGTAAATTCTTATGTTATGTCATATGATTATTAAAACTTTTCGTATATATAGACACACTTGGGTCCTTTGGGAAGATGTGTAGATGAATTCTTACCATTCAAAGTCAATATTAAACCATTCGAATCATAATCACTCCATTGGAGGTGATTTACATTGTTAAAAGTACTTAAAAATAACAAAATAAGTGTTTTTAATAATTTTTTTCTTCTTCATCAAGGTGGCACAAAATGAACATACGAAATAATGAATTGGTTAATTTAATAGTGTAGAAATATTTACAACCTAACAAAAGTTGGTGTGTAAGAGTTTTTAAATGTTTAAATCATGATTAAATGGGCGGATCAAGAATTTGTATGTCTAATTTCATAGATCTAAGTAACATACTACTTTCGACCGTCCATTTTGCGCCTACTTGATGCATAGAAAAGAAATTTGTAAAAATACTTTATTTTTTGTTTTTAATTACTTAAAACAATGTACATCAACTTCAACGGAGTGGATTTTTATCTGAATGTCGTAGCATTAAATTTGAGTGGGAAGAATTCATTCTCAAATCCTTCCTGAAGTAACCAATTCTCTCTCTATATATATAAATTATTTTAGACACCTAATCTTTTATTTAATCTAACTCACACAAATTTAAATTTGAAAAAGATATATATATACAAAAATATATATATCAGCCAACAGCTGAGAGAGTATCTCAGCCAGTGGTGACGTGGCGTAATATGGACCATAGAACAGGGTTATCTTTATAGTGTCCCTATTTTTAGAAATAAATAAAATTACTAAAAGACCCTGCTGAGTAATCTTTTATATACATGCATCAGATCTCTCCCGCCCGGTCATTTTTGATGTCGAGCCCAATCATAATTCATATTCTGCAACCTCATTTCAATGCCGACCCTGCCCACTTTTCTCTCCAGCTGAATATGAATCAGGTCTCTTCAAGTGCAACTTTCTCAATGAACGAAATAAATTTGAATACTTCTTTATTAATTTTTTATACGCAAATATTATGATTTTTAGGAATGCGACTAAGCTCGTAGTGGTCAATAAAATAATTTCTCAATTGTTTAAAAATGACCTTAGTTGTGGTCTACAATTATATTAGGATTGTATCATGTGGAACTCATAAACATGTCATTTTTTGTGCTTAATTGATATACAAATAAATTCTTTTTGCAAAAATGTATGGTATGATCTGTAAGGATTTTACTGACTGTAACCATAGTCGCAGTTTACTTATTCACATGACACGTATAAACGATCATCATTATGTTACATGTGGCATACGAATAAGGACTACGACTATGATCGCAGTGCATAATGATAGCATATTGTGAATGAGTTTTTTGCTAGGTTAAAAGTAAAAACGGTGAATAAAGACTGCGACTATAGTCGCAATTTACTTATGATTTTATATGTTTATTTTTCATTGTGGCTGTTGTAGCACCCCGTTCCGGGATACGTATCCAGATATGTGTCCTAATTTTTTTGATCATATTGTTACAATTTTCTTCCAGTATTTGTTTTCGGGTTGTCATTGCTTATGTTTTTAGTATCGGATCTGGATTTTCAGACCTAGAGTCAGTCCTAACACGGACCGGGAAGCCGATACTGGCATACCGCCTGATTTGTCTGATTTGACTGATTTAAGTTTCAAATACTATTTTTCAATATTTTAGTTTTTCATGATTTTCTGAAATTTTTCACAATTATTCTGCAAAATCTTTAAAATCAGTGTCGATCCAATGTAGCGCCCCGATCCCGCGGGTACGGAGACGTCACTGTGACGTATATATGTAGGTCAGAAATACCCTCACGTATATACGCTAAGTATCAGTACATGTAAGAGTTAGAGTGCGGAAGCACAGTGGTAATATACATTCCAACAGAAAAGTACAAGTACGTGGTTATCACAAAGAGTAATATAATATTACAAGAATATTACATCACAGAAGATACAAAAGTACATAATACAGAGATATACATAACAAAAGCTGAGAGATACTCACGATACAACAAGAGGGGTTTCGAGAGCCAATCAGGAGAAGAGCTGAGAGGAAGAGCTACGGTGATGTCCAAGCTTCTGCTGTACTCCGATCACCACAAAAGGATCCGATGCGCACTCTGATCAGTTACAGTAAGGCCACCATGGTCCAGGCTCTAGGATCTGGACATGAAAATCAAGGATAATTAGATACAGCCCCGCGAGTACATATGATAAAGCCAAGTGGCGTGCATATCAGGCACACGTGTACAGGAAAGGTGTATCGTGAATATAAGCACATATGAACATGAAATGAGACAGTAAGTATAGTAACTACAAGAAAATCAGTTATACAAGCCCACATTATCGATCTGTGAGATTAGTATATCGAAGGAATAATTCAAATAAGGAAACCCTCATATATATACCCTACACCTCACGTCACTGTAATCTGAGTTTATATAACCTAAGTTTACCTTCACAATAACAGAATAGTGAAACAGTATGGAAATATGAAAATAAGCAACAAGGTAGCACATGTATAATGAGCAGGATAATGTATTGTATCACAGGTCTACCAAGTATAGATTTGTGTATAGCTAGTCAGATATCAGAAGCATGTTTTTATTAATTATTAAGACTCCTCTGATTTGTATACATCGGTTTGTGTCCTATTCCACATACCTCAGCATACAGACCAGAGAGTAAGTTATTGGAAACTGATAGAGATCGACGAATCATGCTTAGAATGGGTCCCGTACATGCCCGGGACAACGGTCAAGAAGTATCCGGTACTAAGCCGGAATGTATCCTAGGTACCGGGACTTATTGTACGCCCGAACAGGAATAGGATGTCACCGCTCCCACAGGAATAAGCCCAGGGGCTTATGGTATACCGGCAGGCAGGGAAGTAGAGGTGCCAGTACATCTTACAGAAACACCTAGTGGCCTCCAGGTCGAATCCAAGTATGTGGCCGCGCGACACTATAAGCCATCATAAATATGGAAACTATATCGGTACTCATCAGTTTCCCCCATCCCGGTGTAAGTTGTCTAAATATTATAATTTGTCCAGTGATAATGTCCACAGAGTATTCACAGTAATCCTATATTCATGGTTATCCAATTATAGGGATCAACAGGAGTATAGTATCATGAATCTCCCTTTTTTAGGGGTTCAAGTATACATGAGTTCAGGAGCACAGGAGTTCAGGAGTACTAAATGTCTGGTAACAGTATATTAATCATGTCAAGTCCCCGCAAAAGTGATAATCATGAATATGTAAAGAAATACAGGTGTCAAATGTAATAGTATCCAGTCAGGTGTCACAATATCTAGTTAAATGTACTAGTGCCAGGTGATAGCATGTCAAGTGAGTAATAGCATGTCAATTATCAAGTGTCATATATCAGGTATCAGGTGTCAAGTGATAACATGTCAAGTACCGGTGTCAGATATCAAGTGTCAAGTATCAGGTGTTAAGTAATAACATGTCAAAGTATCGATATCAGATATCAAGTGTCAAGTATCAGGTGTCAAGTGATAGCATGTCAAGTACCGATATCAGATATCAAGTGTCAAGTATCAGGTGTCAAGTGATAACATGTTAAGTACCGGTGTCAGATATCCGGTGTCAAGTATCAGATGTCAAGTAATAAATATCAAGTACCGGTGTCAGATATCAAGTGCCAGAGGTCAGGTGTCAAGTATAATATATCAGTGCCGTTGTCAAATATCAAGTGTCAGAGATCAGGTGTCAAGCATAACATATCAAGTACCGGTGTCAGATATCATATGCCAGAGATCAGGTGTCAAGTATAACATATCAGTGCCGGTGTCAGATATCAAGTGTCACAGATCAGGTATCAAGTATAACATATCAAGTGCCGATATCACATATCAAGTGGTAGATAATTAATATGTCGGTGAGAGTCGCAACATCATGTATCATGTAATCATCCGGTCATGTAGAATAGTATAGTTAAATATTTCAAACTCTGCACAACCATATTCATAATAATAATAAATTAATTTATTAATTAGCCATGCGAAGCCGACCAAAGCGGGAGCGGATCTAAGCATACTCAGTATAATACCTGTTTAATGAGTCATAATAACGGTCAATAGGTAATCATAAAAAATGCAAATTTTAAAAAATCACTTGCATATCATATATCAACTCGTATAACAATGCATCATGTATTAAAAGCTAGGGTAGCAATTGTTAGGCATGTAATGGTAGTAACAAGATAACCACATATCAGTATATCATGCAATAAATACTAGAGTAGCAGTTACTAAATATGAATCGAAGATATCAAAACACTTAAATTTATATCAAGCCCTAAAATAGAAATAGCAAGGCACGAAGCAACACAATAAAATAGATGCTTGTTCAAGAGAGACTGTGCTCGCATATCATATATCAACTCGCATAATGAGACATCAAGTATTAAAAACGAAGATAATAATTAATAGGCATGTAACAATGATAATAAAGTATGAAACAACACAAGAAATGTATTCGTCTAACACCGGAACGAAATAACGAATAATATCCGAAAAATCCGCGAACAAGTGCGAGCAAGCTACTAATCCATATATATATATATACATACATACATATATATATATATATATATATATATATATATATATATATATATATATATATAATTATATATATAATATATATTAGAGAGAAAAAGGGAGGGGAGAGAGAGTGATGATTAGTTAGAGAGAGAGTGAGAGAGAAAGTTGTAGGTGTTTAAAAGGGGAAAAAGAGAAAGTGGAAAAAAAGGAATGAAAGAAATAAAGAAGAGGAGTATGATGGAAAATATAGAGAGGTAAGAAAATGAGGGGAGGAGTAAAGATGGAAAGGAGGAAAAAGGAAAGAAATAAAAGAAAGAAAGGAAGTAAGAAAGGAAGGAAGAAAGAAAGAAAAGAAGGAAAAAGAAAGGAGGGGGAGGGTGGCCGGCGGCGGCCTGGGGGCGGCCGCGGCGCCGCCGGGGAAGGGGCGCGCGGCCTAGGGCCCGGGGGAGGGGTGGGTGGTTGTGGAGATTTGGTGTTGTGGTTGTTGTTGTTTATATTGGCGGTGGTGGTGGTTGATGGTGGTGGTGGTGGTGGTGGTTGATGGTGGTTGTGGGAAGTTTGAGGAGAAGGAGGAGGAGATGGTGGTGTGGTGGTGGAAGTGGAGGAATTTGGAGTATTGATGGTGAATTTTGAAGAAGAAGAGGATGATGAAGAGATATGTTTTGTTAAATTGAAGGAGAAGGAGTGGTGATTGAAGGTAAGGGAGGTGGAGGAGAGGAGAGGGGGTTGAGGGAGGTGGCGCCGGCCTAAGGACGGCAGCGGCATGGCAGTGGTGATGGTGGAGGCATCGGCGATTGTGGGTAAAGAGAGAGAGGTTGTTGGTTTGGAGAGATGAAATGAAGAAGACAAGGAAGGAGAAGGGAAGAGGGAAAGAAATTAAAAGAAGAAGAAGGAGAGGGAGGGAATGGGAGAAGGAGTGGGGTGATGGGGGTTGCTGCTGTTTACAGCAGCAGCAGGGAGTGCTCGGCATGGGGGGTTGGGGAGCATGGCATGGCGAAGTAAGGGATACGAAAAAGAAAAGAAGAAAAAGAAAGAAAAAGAAAGGAAAAGAAAAAATAAAGAAAATAAGAAATAAGAAAAAATAAAAAAATATTATTAAATAATTAATTTAATAGAATATCCTGGGAGTATTAGGTAGAGGAGTGGAGAAGAAAAAAGCAAGAAAAGAAAAGAACGGTAAATAATATTATAATTAAAATACGGTAAAATTTGACTGTTTTAGAAACGTTCCGAAAAATTCTTAAAAATAGTAAATATTATTTTAAGATGCCTTGTGAAATCAAATTTAAGAAATTCAATCTAATTTTCAAACTAAAAATCCTGGAATCTTCAGCGATACTGGTCGACACCAGAATCAATCAAATTTTGACAATTTTGAAAAATCTCAAAAATGTATTTAGATAGAAAATAAAATCCTAAGAGGTAACATGAAAGCGGTTTCTAAAAATTCAATTTTGTTTGAAAACCAAAAAATCTGGGAATCAATCAGCGATGCTGATCGACCCGGTTTTGAAGATTTTGCAGAATAATTGTGAAAATTTTCAAAAAATCATGAGAAATCTAAAATATTAGAAAATAGTATTTAAAATTAAAATCGGTTAAATCAAACTAGCAGAAAGTTCAAATCGGGCGGTATGCCAATATCGGGTTCCCGGTCTGAGTCAGGCTGACTCTAGGTCTGAAAATCCAGATCCGTTACCAAATAAAATAAGCAATCATAATCCAAAATAAATACTGGAAGAAAATTACAACATCACGGTTGAAAAAATCAGGACACTATCTGGGTACGTGTCCCGGGAACGGGGTGCTACAGCTGTTGTCTCTTTTTCACGCACAAAAAGAACTTTGTATTTGTGTTACACATGCGACCGTAGTCGCGATTTTTTAATTTGTGATATACAGTGAAATATAATAATTTGAGAGGATTGCGATCATGATCGCAATATCATCTGTCTATATCGTTAACTTTGGACTGCAATCATGGTCACAATTTTTAACTTGATTAAATGTACAGCGATCAAACTGTTTTGTCAGGATTGCGACAATGGTCGCAGTTTCATGTATCAATATAGTTAATTATGGACTGCGACCATAATCGCAGTCTTTTACTTGAGAGTAATTGTTATCTGAGTATTGGGACTGTGGTCGCAGTTGAGATGCAAAACTAATAACTTTTCATTTTATAATCACAAAGTGCGACCATAGTTAACTTCTTACTAAAAGATTTAGATTTTTCTATAGTAAATGATTATATTTCTTATCTTATGATAACAACATTTGTGGGCAATATATTAGGTCCGCGATTATGGTAGCAGTATTTATAAAACCACTCAAAGTCCTGTGATCACTGCGATGCATAAAAGAAATATACTTTATATGTATTTTAAAAAAATGAAAGATCATTTTTCAGATAAAAGTAAATTTTTTTTATAATATAATATGGTCAGAAAGAGACGTTACAAAAAAAGAGCATTAAAAGCGTTTAAAAGAAGACAAAAATAAGGTGAGTATCAGAAGACTAGAAAATCCTAATCCTCGTCGTCATCACCATCATAAGCAGATTCATCGTCTTCATTCTCCTCGTCTTCCTCTTTATTATTTCTTTCCTCATCTTCTCCCTCGTTGACCGGCTCGCTGTCCTCTTCGCTTTCTTCTTCTTTTTTAGGGTACTTTGGTTTGTTAATAAGCTTTCAGAATAGATCGTTTGTATCAAACTCTTCTTCTGATCCGTATTGAGAAGAACTTTGAGAAGATATGCTCAAAAAAAGCTCGCCTTCACGAGAAAGGGGTGCTACAGCTGTTGTCTCTTTTTCACGCACAAAAAGAACTTTGTATTTGTGTTACACATGCGACCGTAGTCGCGGTTTTTTAATTTGTGATAAACAGTGAAATATAATAATTTGAGAGGATTGCGATCATGATCGCAATATCATCTGTCTATATCGTTAACTTTGGACTGCAATCATGGTCACAATTTTTAACTTGATTGAATGTACAGCGATCAAACTGTTTTGTCAGGACTGCGACAATGGTCACAGTTTCATGTATCAATATAGTTAATTATGCACTGCGACCATAATCGCAGTCTTTTACTTGAGAGTAATTATTATCTGAGTATTGGGACTGTGGTCGCAGTTGAGATGCAAAACTAATAACTTTTCATTTTATAATCGCAAAGTGCGAACATAGTTAACTTCTTAATAAAAGATAGATTTTTCTATAGTAAATGATTATATTTCTTATCTTGTGATAACAACATTTGCGGGCAATATATTAGGTCCGCGATTATGGTAGCAGTATTTATAAAACCACTCAAAGTCCTGTGATCACTGCGATGCATAAAAGAAATATACTTTACATGTATTTTAAAAATATGAAAGATCATTTTTCAGATAAAAGTAAATTTTTTTATAATATAATATGGTCAGAAAGAGACGTTCCGAAAAAAGAGCATTAAAAGCACTTAAAAGAAGACAAAAATAAGGTGAGTATCAGAAGACTAGAAAATCCTAATCCTCATCGTCATCACCATCATAAGCAGATTCATCGTCTTCATTCTCCTCATCTTCCTCTTTATTATTTCTTTCCTCATCTTCTCCCTCGTTGACCGGCTCGCTGTCCTCTTCGCTTTCTTCTTCTTTTTTAGTGTACTTTGGTTTGTTAATAAGCTTTCAGAATAGATCGTTTGTATCAAGCTCTTCTTCTGATCCGTATTGAGAAGAACTTTCAGAAGATATGCTCAGAAAAAGCTCGCCTTCAGCATCAGAGGACATGCTTTCATTAAGAATGTCTTTGTAAAGTGGCAGAGGAATAAGTTCCTCACTAGGCCCCATGAAAGCTTGATCATCTTCTTGAAAAAGAGTATCAGAAGCAACATTATTTGATGAAGTGAGATAGTCAAAAGGAGAGAAGTCTAAATTGACATCAGATTCACTAGTATCCCCTGAAGAAAGAGGACCGATAGGAGATGATTGAAGTTGAAATCTGAGTAATCAGAGGAAGAAGATGGGAAAGACATGATTCAAGAATAAATCATTTCAGGAAGTGTAGAAATCAAATTGAAGAAGAAGAGCACAAATATTTTTTTAGATAAGAGATCTTTATAATATATTACTTATAGGCACTACAAAAAAGTCAATACTATGAAATGACGTGAATAGTAATAATAAGTATTAGAAGTGACGGTTGAGTATTCGAAAAAGAGATAAAAAGAAATTAACTATTTAATTGAAGCAGTTATGACCGGAGAATCCAAAGAGTACCTTTTTTAAAAGTTTTATGATGTGAACTACAAATTAGCATTTTATAGAATATTTTTTTTATGTATTTAAATTTCGTATGGTGCACATCTTTTCTTTATCGAGATTAATTTTATTGCACCTCTTTTTTAGACTGTTATTATATGACGATAGATAGGATATTAATTACTGCAATTAGGTTAAAGTAATTAATATAGTATTTTATAACTTGTGATATACGGACTTCTCGAATGGTCGCAGGGCTAATCTACATTGTTAGGTCTGATTGTTGCTAGGATTGTGACCTTTATTGCATTTTATAAACGATCAAAATTCTGTTACATATGGCATGTGCATAAGGACTGCGACATATTTCGTCTATAATTTTTTATGCATGTATTGTTCAATATCCGCTTGAAATTTACTACTGT
>JAVJIF010004048.1:245000-343056 GCA_038442645.1 Agave tequilana
TGTAAGTCGTAAGTGAAAAAGTTCACCACAAAATTAACTATTTGGTAATTTAAAAAGTTTTAATATTGCAAATAAATATTAAAAATGTTAAATATTAAAAAAATTTAATATTAACATAAAAAAAAATACAAATTTGTATGACCACAAAATTAACTGTAACTGGACTGTAAGCAAGTGGTAATTGGGTTGTAAGCGGGTGATAATTGAGTTGCGTAAGTCTTTTACGAATTACAGTCCAAACAAACGTCCTAGTTGTAATTAAATTGTAAGTCATTTACGAATTACGAACTTTTACGTCTTTTACGGCGAAACAAACAGCCCCTAAAACAAACAAACCCTAGGGATAATATATCATCACGGAGTAGGATTATATTATATAATACCCAATCCATTTATTGTTGATGAATTAAGTACAATTAATTAAATAAATTATAAGTATTCGACTCCCTTGTGCCTACTTACCTTTTATTGTCCAAGTCTCCCCCTGCCCTGTGTCTTTTTTAAGGGCATTTGTCAAAATAAATAGCAAATATTTTCTGACCCTAATTTTTAAACTGATTTATTTTATACACACATAGTTTCAAAATTACTTGTACACTCAAATTGATCAACAACTTGAACCAAATATAAATTATATATATAGAATTTAATTGCGTGCATGACATTTCTATCGTGAATGTAAGCATATTTAACAGTGATTCGTGGATTATGTCTTAGCTATAGCATATTTGATATGTAAATAGTAAGTTTCGTGGTAAATAGCATTCTTTTATTTGTTTTATTATAATTATTTGGTATGAAAAACTTTTGTACTAAGAACTCTGTTATAGAATAAATTTTAGAACTAGATGTAAACATTAGATTGGCATAATAATTGAGCTATATACCCTTTTTTTTATAGTCAAGGGGTGCATAAAGAAACCTAATGTCGCGCGTGCGAGGGCTCAAACCGGCGATCTGTGAGTGAGCGAAGCTCTCACGAACTTAAGACCTGCCTGAAATGCCACTTGCGGGATACAATTGAGCTGTATACTTAAAGAGGCCATATGCAAAAGCCCTTAATTATAAAAAAAAATGTCCTAAGTTTGGGTTGTGGCCAAGAGGCCATTTAGGCTAGCCCAATCCTTTGACCCCGTTAGAGCGTAGATCTGAGCTTAGAGAATTCAAAAACCCTGTTTCACTCCGTTTTTGAGACGACCATCAATAACATTATCTATTTATTTTAATGCAGGAATGAATCTGAGACCACTCCCTTCTGCAAAAATTTATTTTTGAAAAACCAAGTTTTAATTAATTGAATTATTTTCTAGTCTTGATGCTTACTTTTATTTTTCTTGTAGAACACTGTTGTGATTAATTGAATTATTTTTATAGCCTTTGATGCTTGCTTTCATGTTTTAATACTTGTATATTGGGCTTCAACATGCTTCTTGGGGCTCTATTTCGGTCCCAACTAAACTTGGGCCTTTATTATAAGCTCTCTCCGACTCTACCGCTACAATTTAGTTTTCCTTTTCGAGGTAATACCTTTGTAATTTAAACTTATAGTGTTTTGATATGTTTTTATTTTATGAAATAAAATTAGGAAATTTATGTTAGACTTATTCAGTTTTAAAGTCTAATTTAATTTGGCCTAATCAAGTCAATTGGATATTTGCACCCGCCCACTTTAACTTATGTTGTTTGATTCAATAAAGAATTGATCAAGCCTAAATGATTTGGGTCTAGACACGTTTTCAATTATACTTAGTCATGACTGAATTTAAATTAAAACATGGGACTCATGTGGAACTCGTGTTATCAACCAAGGATCTAAATCTATGATGAGTTGAACATGATTCCTTGATTCCATATATTATGGGTAGGTTCCTTCTCTACCACAATGACCTAATCTCTTTCTTGAAGACCTTTCATCTCCTCTAAGGATCAAGAAGATAAATTGGTGGCTGGAAAGAAGAATCCTCTCCCTCAACTCCAGCATCCTCGAGATCATGCAACCTTCAGCATCGCTTTCTTGATGGAATCAGGTATACCTAAAACCCTCCTTCCCTTTGATCTTGATAAAGAGGCTATTTCATGTATGAGATCTTATTTGGACAATTATTAGATCCAACAATTTATTTCAAATAGATTATGTGTGTACATAAAACTTTGTTACATTAGCTAATCGAAGTTTTTTCATAATTTTAAAACCTACTAAAATCACTAAAAAGGATAGGAAGAGTGTTTAATATGTATCTTGTTAAAAAGTTCTTAACAAGAGCTTCCTAAAATATTTCACATTTTACAGGGCCATTTCATACTATGAGATTTTAATCACAAATTTAAAAATTCCTCTCTTTTTCTTTTGCTTATGATTACCCTTTTTTATTCACTTGTACATCTAATTCTAGCCAAGTTTTTTGTAATTAAAATATATCAAATATCAGTCAATTTTGCATGGTTTCAATACTTGTTATCTTCATTTCTGAGGATCCTCCTTAACTACAATCTTTTATCAAGGGGGACAAAATTTAGGACCTCTTCAATGGATTCTCATTTTTTTCGAAAACTTTAACTCCCGTGAAATGCTTGAAGCTTTTGAAAGTTGAACTTATTATGCGTTTTTTTTTGGTAGGATTCACTTTGAATCTACTGAAGTATTTCCAGACCTCTCAATTTCATTTGTAAGAAAATAAACAATGAAAAAGAAAACTGAGAATATTTTTAAGACTTCTGAAATTGTTCAGAACAATATTTCTTTTAAGCATTACTATAGTACATATATATTTTTAACCTTAGAGACTTTTTCTATGCTTAATTTTGTGTAAACAAATAGCATCATCTATTTGTAAAACAGATGTGGATTCAGAACTAGCTGTATTCTTTGGCATTTGTTTAAGAAATAAATTGGTAATCTTATATCAAGAAAACTGAATATTCTAGTAACTACTAAGGGTCTGTTTGCCTTTGAGACTAATTTTTCTAAATTGTAATTTTTTACAATTAAGTCTTCAGACTTTAAAAATCAAACTGAGATCTGTTTAGCTATTATTTATAGTTTACTAATCTATAATTAGTTACTTCTTAAACTTAGTCTTAATTGTAGTTTAGGAAAAATATAGTGAACTTGGATTTTTATTTAACTGAAAAATACACAAAAAATTTGTGTTGTTTTTAAAAAAAAACCTATTATAGTTTAAAAACTCTGATTAAATATTTGTAAACTACAAGTTACAAATATCTAACTATAACTTAAATTAATCACAGTGTAGAAAACTTCAAATCCAACCTGGCTTTAATAAGGTTCCTCTTTTTAAGACACACGAGCCCATGACTTTTTTTTTAAGAAAAAGAACCTCATATTAAATTTAGAATTTCTATACATTATTATCAATATTTTTTCTCAGAGCAAAACATACTGATAAAATATCTGAAAAGTGTCTGTGTGTATATATATATATATATATATATATATATATATATATATATATTTCGGTAATAAAAATTCTAGAAAAATTAACTAATTGCTACAGCAGCAAGCTTTAGTAAAGACAGAGAATAAAAATAAAATAAAAATAAAAATAAATAGAAAAGACGGAACATCCTAATTAGCTCGTTCTCCTGTGTTTTCAATCCCTATTAGTCCTAACAGTGCAAGCGAGATCCCTCCTTCTAATGAGGTTTCGTCCCTCGACCCCCTGCTCCCTCGACTAAAACCTCAAAGAGATCCAATTCTCTTCAACTCAGTTTCCGGAGATCTGAGGATCTCCATTTCCTTGAGAAAGAATGCTTCGACTGAGAGCCTTTCGCCCCTCGAGCGAGAAGATCGTCAAGATACAGCTCCATCCCACTCATCCGTGGCTCGTCACCGCCGACGATTCCGATCACGTCTCGGTCTGGAACTGGGAGCACCGCCAGGTTTTCAAATCTATCGAGATTTTGATGTTTTTCTCGTTTGATTGAAAAATTTGAGCATTTTTTGATGGAGATTTGGCTTGGTTAGGTATCTATGAATTGAAAGCAGGCGGAGTCGATGAGAGGCGGTTGGTTGGGGCAAAGCTCGAGAAACTCGCTGAGGGAGAATCCGGTATGGTTCTTTGGCTTGATCTCTCTCTGTTTTCTTTTTCCTGAAATTGAAAGGGATAATGTAGTTGAATTGTAATTTTAATAGGCGAAGTCTTGATTGATTTTTTTGTTTAGGAAAGTTAACTTCATTGGCATAGTTTAAAGCTGCAGCAATCACTATATACACACAGACACACTTGTGTCATTCCGGAAGGATTAGATGCCGAATTCTTCCCACTCAAATACAACCATACGATACCCGAATGCATCTACTCTGTTGAAGTTGATCTACATTATCTGAATTAACTAAAAACAAAAAATCATATATTTTGAGTACTTTTTGCCCATCCAATCAAGTAGAGGCAAAATGGACTAACAAAATAGTGAGTTGGTTAGTTTAACAGTGTAGAGTGTTTGAAATCTAACAAAAATTATATATATATATATATATATATATATATATATATAGACTTGTGTCATTCCAGAAGGATTCGGTGCCGAATCCTTCTCACTTAAATACAACCCTACGACATCTAAATGCAAGACCCATTCAGTTGAAGTTGATCTATATTATTTCAAGTAAATAAAATTAAAAAATCATGTATTTTGAATACTTTTGCCCATCCATCAAGTAGGCGCAAAATGGACGACTGAAAATAGCATATTGCTTCAATCTATGTCTTTAGACATACAAATTCTCGATCCGACTATTTCATCATGAACTAAACGCTTAAAAACCCTCACACCAATTTTTTTAGATTTCAAATATTCTACACCGTTAAACTAACCAATTCACTATTTCAACCGTCCATTTTGCGCCTCCTTGATGGATGGTTGATCGAGTGTGAACCGCGCACGAAAATGTGTGTGTTTTGAAATTTAGAGTTTAAATATGTGTGCTTTGGCTTCCTCGATACTACCATGATAGCATAGATGCTATACGGGTCGAATCCACAGGATGCTATACGGGTCGAATCCACAGGGACGGGAGATGATAGAAGCTTTGGCGATCATGTCATGATTATGTTAATAAGTTCTTCTAAGTTTCAAAGAATCAAAAGGAAAGAAAAGAAAACAAAAACTAGAAGAGAGAGAAGAAGATGAAAAGAAAGTAAAAACATAGTATTGTGAGTTGGAAATGGTTTTAAAAAAGGAACTCAAAAGGAAAGAAAACTCATGGCTATTGAGTACTAATTGTTCCACTAATTATGCTAACCTCTTAGAATGATAGTTGCCTCATATGGATCTTTGGCAATCACTAGGCTTGGCTTTAAGAGCTTTTCAAAGCATGGTCCATAAGATTATTCTCCACATCCAGACTTGATTAACAAAGTTCAAGCTATAATTAATCCATCAAAACTACTAGAGAACAAGTATGAATTGAAGTAAACATTACAAGTTAGCTTGTTAATAAGTTAGGAGTTAGAACCCATCATCATGGGCCACCAATGACTTTTGCAAGAGTAAGATCCATCAAAACTACTAGAGAACAAGCACGAATTGAAGTAAACATTGTAAGTTAGCTTGTTAGTGAGTTAGGAGTTAGAACCCATCATTATGCGCCCCCAATGGCTTTTGTAAGAGTAAGGCCTTATAGATGCTATTAGATTCATGTGAGTTATCAATCACGAGTTAGATGATTAGTGAGTTAGTAGTTAGATCACCATGAGAGAAAACTAGCAAAACATTTAGGAAGAAATCAAAGAAGAAATAATGAAGAGAAAGGAGGAATTTTTTTTTATAGATTGTCACACTTTATTAAAAATAACTCTCCCTTTCTCCTATGAATCACTCTCTGGTCTAATCCTAGATCTACAATAAAGAAGAAAATACAAAGAAAAGAAAAAAAAAAAGAAAAGAAAAAGAAAGAAAATCCTACACTACACTAAAGAGAAGAAAACCTTAGAATATGCTCTCCTTGCATTCTGGCCTCCTGAAGGGTATTTGTAGGCAAAATGGACTTCTAGAAGACGAGATGACGCCACGCGTCGAAAATTGGGAGCTGTCTCCTTGGCTTTGGCCCGAAAACGCGGCAAAAGCCTCGTTTTCGCGGCAAGATCAGGGAGAGAGTCCGTGATATTTTTTCATATACAACTTTAATTCAGGATTCAATGTATTTTTCTAGAAGCTTTTTGGCTTGGTCTCCAAGAATTCTTGATTAATTACCCGAAAATGAGTATAATTAGGCTTTTATTCCAACTTTGTTCCTATCCTTTGCAATCTGCATATAAGAGACCGAAAACGGGTTAATAGCAGTGTTTTATTCGAAAATCGAGCAGGAAAATGCGATGATAAAATGCAGAATTGATGACTAATTATGGGTAAAAAGTATTCAAAATACATGATTTTTAATTTTTAGTTAATTGAATTAATTTAGATCAACTTCAACGAATGGATCATGCATTCGGATATCGTAGGGTTGTCTTTGAGTGGGAATGTTTTGACCTCGAATCCTTCCGGAATGACACAGGTCTCTCTCTCTCTCTCTCTCTCTATATATATATATATATATATTCAAGATTCATCAAACATGGCTAGTTAGAAAATCTTGGAGGACTTGAAGAGTTGAAAACTATAATGTCAGTGATGAGCTTTAAGTCTTGTCATTCGCTTACCTACAACCCCCTAATCACAAGGTTTTGAACAAATAAACTTAGACATTATCTAAACTAATATAATTTTCAATCATGCCCCTCATTAACATTGTCAATCTGTTACCATTAGCACTTCCTCACAACTCAGCTACCCCATTAACTCTACTTTTTGATGCTTCTGTTCAGTTAAATGCAACTGTTGCCTATTTCTTGCCGCTTTCACGTTCTCTGCACACAATGCCACCTATCCATTTTTTATCATCATCTGCATCACACATCTATGATCATTGCCATTGAAATTTTTTGCTTGTCCTACCACCACGGACTTCACTACTACCCTTAGGTTGTGGTTCGTTATAGTTCTTCCTCCACCAAGAAAAGATTTGATGAAGGAGATTATCCCCACCGATGTCAGTCATTCAACGTATAGCAAAATCTACACTATGTAAAACATACACGCATTGTATATTACACGATTAGGACGTTCTAGAAAGCGGATAATAATTTGGCAATAGAAAATACAAACATCAATAATTTGAATTCATGTAAGTTCGAGTATCATTAAATTACCAAAAAAATGATGTAGAAATTTTTCATATGCACATATTTATAATAGAGTTTTTTAATATATACCCCTCAAGTCTTACCTATTTAGAAAAATACCCCCTAAATCTTTATATTTACTAACTGAACCCTCAAATCACATGGGTCCTAAAAAATTGCCCCTTCTGTTTAATTTTGGGCTAAAAAGGGGAGATATACCTCTTTTAACCCTTCTTTCCTCTTCGCTTCTCCTTCTTCCTTTTCTTCCTTTCAAGAGAACCCAAAAGATATATATTCTATTAAAAGAACTAGCTAAACATTTATGTGAGTTAGATTCATGTGAGTTATCAATCACTAGTTAGATGATTAGTGAGTTAGTAGTTAGATTACCATGAGAGAAATTAGCTAAACATTTAGGAAGAAATCAAAGAAGAAATAATGAAGAGAAAGGAGGAATTTTTTTTTATAGATTGTCACACTTTATTACAAATAACTCTCTCTTTCTCCTATGAATCACTCTCTGGTCTAATCCTAGATCTACAATAAAGAAGAAAATACAAAGAAAAGAAAGAAAAAGAAAAGAAAAAGAAAGAAAATCCTACACTACACTAAAGAGAAGAAAACCTTAGAATATGCTCTCCTCGCATTCTGGCCTCCTGAAGGGGTATTTATAGGCAAAATGGACTTCTAGAAGACGAGATGACGCCACACGTCGAAAATTGGGAGCTCTCTCCTTGGCTTTGGCCCGAAAACGCGGCAAAAGCCTCGTTTTCGCTGCAAGATCAGGGAGAGAGTCCGCGATATTTTTTCAGATACAACTTTAATTCAGGATTCAATGTATTTTTCTAGAAGCTTTTTGGCTTGGTCTCCAAGAATTCTTGATTAATTACCCGAAAATGAGTATAATTAAGCTTTTATTCCAACTTTGTTCCTATCCTTTGCAATCTGCATATAAGAGACCGAAAACGGGTTAATAGCAGTGTTTTATTCGAAAATCGAGCAGGAAAATGCGATGACAAAATGCAGAATTGATGACTAATTATGGGTAAAAAGTATTCAAAATACATGATTTTTAATTTTTAGTTAATTGAATTAATTTAGATCAACTTCAACGAATGGATCATGCATTCGGATATCGTAGGGTTGTCTTTGAGTGGGAATGTTTTGACCTCGAATCCTTCCGGAATGACATAGGTCTCTCTCTCTCTCTTTCTATATATATATATATATATATATATATATATATATATATATATATATATATATATATATATATATATATATATATATATATATATATATATATATATATATTCAAGATTCATCAAACATGGCTAGTTAGAAAATCTTGGAGGACTTGAAGAGTTGAAAACTATAATGTCAGTGATGAGCTTTAAGTCTTGCCATTCGCTTACCTACAACCCCCTAATCACAAGGTTTTGAACAAATAAACTTAGACATTATCTAAACTAATATAATTTTCAATCATGCCCCTCATTAACATTGTCAATCTGTTACCATTAGCACTTCCTCACAACTCAGCTACCCCATTAACTCTACTTTTTGATGCTTCTGTTCAGTTAAATGCAACTGTTGCCTATTTCTTGCCGCTTTCACGTTCTCTGCACACAATGCCACCTATCCATTTTTTATCATCATCTGCATCACACATCTATGATCATTGCCATTGAAATTTTTTGCTTGTCCTACCACCACGGACTTCACTACTACCCTTAGGTTGTGGTTCGTTATAGTTCTTCCTCCACCAAGAAAAGATTTGATGAAGGAGATTATCCCCACCGATGTCAGTCATTCAACGTATAGCAAAATCTACACTATGTAAAACATACACGCATTGTATATTACACGATTAGGACGTTCTAGAAAGCGGATAATAATTAGGCAATAGAAAATACAAACATCAATAATTTGAATTCATGTAAGTTCGAGTATCATTAAATTACCAAAAAAATGATGTAGAAATTTTTCATACGCACATATTTATAATAGAATTTTAATATATACCCCTCAAGTCTTACCTATTTAGAAAAATACCCCCTAAATCTTTATATTTACTAACTGAACGCTCAAATCTCATGGGTCCTAAAAAATTGACCCTTCTGTTTAATTTTGGGCTAAAAAGGGGAGATATACCTCTTTTAACCCTTCTTTCCTCTTCTCTTCTCCTTCTTCCTTTTCTTCCTTTCAAGAGAACCCAAAAGATATATATTCTATTAAAAAAACTAGCTAAACATTTATGTGAGTTAGATTCATGTGAGTTATCAATCACTAGTTAGATGATTAGTGAGTTAGTAGTTAGATCACCATGAGAGAAAACTAGCTAAACATTTAGGAAGAAATCAAAGAAGAAATAATGAAGAGAAAGGAGGAATTTTTTTTATAGATTGTCACACTTTATTACAAATAACTCTCTCTTTCTCCTATGAATCACTCTCTGGTCTAATCCTAGATCTACAATAAAGAAGAAAATACAAAGAAAAGAAAAAGAAAAAGAAAAGAAAAAGAAAGAAAATCCTACACTACACTAAAGAGAAGAAAACCTTAGAATATGCTCTCCTCGCATTCTGGCCTCCTGAAGGGGTATTTATAGGCAAAATGGACTTCTAGAAGACGAGATGACGCCACACGTCGAAAATTGGGAGCTCTCTCCTTGGCTTTGGCCCGAAAACGCGGCAAAAGCCTCGTTTTCGCTGCAAGATCAGGGAGAGAGTCCGTGATATTTTTTCAGATACAACTTTAATTCAGGATTCAATGTATTTTTCTAGAAGCTTTTTGGCTTGGTCTCCAAGAATTCTTGATTAATTACCCGAAAATGAGTATAATTAGGCTTTTATTCCAACTTTGTTCCTATCCTTTGCAATCTGCATATAAGAGACCGAAAACGGGTTAATAGCAGTGTTTTATTCGAAATCGAGCAGGAAAATGCGATGATAAAATGCAGAATTGATGACTAATTATGGGTAAAAAGTATTCAAAATACATGATTTTTAATTTTTAGTTAATTGAATTAATTTAGATCAACT
Source organism: Agave tequilana (assembly GCA_038442645.1). Classification (NCBI taxonomy): domain Eukaryota; kingdom Viridiplantae; phylum Streptophyta; class Magnoliopsida; order Asparagales; family Asparagaceae; genus Agave; species Agave tequilana. Next base: position 255,229 of record JAVJIF010004048.1, read on the forward strand.
TCAACGAATGGATCATGCATTCGGATATCGTAGGGTTGTCTTTGAGTGGGAAGGTTTTGACCTCGAATCCTTCTGGAATGACACAAGTCTCTCTCTCTCTCTCTCTCTATATATATATATATATATATATATATATATATATATTCAAGATTCATCAAACATGGCTAGTTAGAAAATCTTGGAGGACTTGAAGAGTTGAAAACTATAATGTCAGTGATGAGCTTTAAGTCTTGCCATTCGCTTACCTACAACCCCCTAATCACAAGGTTTTGAACAAATAAACTTAGACATTATCTAAACTAATATAATTTTCAATCATGCCCCTCATTAACATTGTCAATCTGTTACCATTAGCACTTCCTCACAACTCAGCTACCCCATTAACTCTACTTTTTGATGCTTCTGTTCAGTTAAATGCAACTGTTGCCTATTTCTTGCCGCTTTCACGTTCTCTGCACACAATGCCACCTATCCATTTTTTATCATCATCTGCATCACACATCTATGATCATTGCCATTGAAATTTTTTGCTTGTCCTACCACCACGGACTTCACTACTACCCTTAGGTTGTGGTTCGTTATAGTTCTTCCTCCACCAAGAAAAGATTTGATGAAGGAGATTATCCCCACCGATGTCAGTCATTCAACGTATAGCAAAATCTACACTATGTAAAACATACACGCATTGTATATTACACGATTAGGACGTTCTAGAAAGCAGATAATAATTAGGCAATAGAAAATACAAACATCAATAATTTGAATTCATGTAAGTTCGAGTATCATTAAATTACCAAAAAAATGATGTAGAAATTTTTCATACGCACATATTTATAATAGAGTTTTTTAATATATACCCCTCAAGTCTTACCTATTTAGAAAAATACCCCTAAATCTTTATATTTACTAACTGAAACCTCAAATCACATGGGTCCTAAAAAATTGCCCCTTCTGTTTAATTTTGGGCTAAAAAGGGGAGATATACCTCTTTTAACTCTTCTTTCCTCTTCTCTTCTCCTTCTTCCTTTTCTTCCTTTCAAGAGAACCCAAAAGATATATATTCTATTAAAAAAACTAGCTAAACATTTATGTGAGTTAGATTCATGTGAGTTATCAATCACTAGTTAGATGATTAGTGAGTTAGTAGTTAGATCACCATGAGAGAAAACTAGCTAAACATTTAGGAAGAAATCAAAGAAGAAATAATGAAGAGAAAGGAGGAAATTTTTTTTATAGATTGTCACACTTTATTACAAATAACTCTCTCTTTCTCCTATGAATCACTCTCTGGTCTAATCCTAGATCTACAATAAAGAAGAAAATACAAAGAAAAGAAAAAGAAAAAGAAAAGAAAAAGAAAGAAAATCCTACACTACACTAAAGAGAAGAAAACCTTAGAATATGCTCTCCTCGCATTCTGGCCTCCTGAAGGGGTATTTATAGGCAAAATGGACTTCTAGAAGACGAGATGACGCCACGCGTCGAAAATTGGGAGCTGTCTCCTTGGCTTTGGCCCGAAAACGCGGCAAAAGCCTCGTTTTCGCGGCAAGATCAGGGAGAGAGTCCGTGATATTTTTTCAGATACAACTTTAATTCAGGATTCAATGTATTTTTCTAGAAGCTTTTTGGCTTGGTCTCCAAGAATTCTTGATTAATTACCCGAAAATGAGTATAATTAGGCTTTTATTCCAACTTTGTTCTTATCCTTTGCAATCTGCATATAAGAGACCGAAAACGGGTTAATAGCAGTGTTTTATTCGAAAATCGAGCAGGAAAATGCGATGATAAAATGCAGAATTGATGACTAATTATGGGTAAAAAGTATTCAAAATACATGATTTTTAATTTTTAGTTAATTGAATTAATTTAGATCAACTTCAACGAATGGATCATGCATTCGGATATCGTAGGGTTGTCTTTGAGTGGGAAGGTTTTGACCTCGAATCCTTCCGGAATGACACAGGTCTCTCTCTCTCTCTCTTTCTATATATATATATATATATATATATATTTTCAAGATTCATCAAACATGGCTAGTTAGAAAATCTTGGAGGACTTGAAGAGTTGAAAACTATAATGTCAGTGATGAGCTTTAAGTCTTGCCATTCGCTTACCTACAACCCCCTAATCACAAGGTTTTGAACAAATAAACTTAGACATTATCTAAACTAATGTAATTTTCAATCATGCCCCTCATTAACATTGTCAATCTGTTACCATTAGCACTTCCTCACAACTCAGCTACCCCATTAGCTCTACTTTTTGATGCTTCTGTTCAGTTAAATGCAACTGTTGCCTATTTCTTGCCGCTTTCACGTTCTCTGCACACAATGCCACCTATCCATTTTTTATCATCATCTGCATCACACATCTATGATCATTGCCATTGAAATTTTTTGCTTGTCCTACCACCACGGACTTCACTACTACCCTTAGGTTGTGGTTCGTTATAGTTCTTCCTCCAAGAAAAGATTTGATGAAGGAGATTATCCCCACCGATGTCAGTCATTCAACGTATAGCAAAATCTACACTATGTAAAACATACACGCATTGCATATTACACAATTAGGACGTTCTAGAAAGCGGATAATAATTAGGCAATAGAAAATACAAACAACGATAATTTGAATTCATGTAAGTTCGAGTATCATTAAATTACCAAAAAAATGATGTAGAAATTTTTCATACGCACATATTTATAATAGAGTTTTTTAATATATACCATCAAGTCTTACCTATTTAGAAAAATACCCCCTAAATCTTTATATTTACTAACTGAACCCTCAAATCACATGGGTCCTAAAAAATTGCCCCTTCTGTTTAATTTTGGACTAAAAAGGGGAGATATACCTCATTTAACCCTTCTTTCCTCTTCTCTTCTCCTTCTTCCTTTTCTTCCTTTCAAGAGAACCCAAAAGATATATATTCTATTAAAAAAACTAGCTAAACATTTATGTGAGTTAGATTCATGTGAGTTATCAATCACTAGTTAGATGATTAGTGAGTTAGTAGTTAGATCACCATGAGAGAAAACTAGCTAAACATTTAGGAAGAAATCAAAGAAGAAATAATTAAGAGAAAGGAGGAAATTTTTTATAGATTGTCGCACTTTATTACAAATAACTCTCTCTTTCTCGTATGAATCACTCTCTGGTCTAATCCTAGATCAACAATAAAGAAGAAAATACAAAGAAAAGAAAAAGAAAAAGAAAAGAAAAAGAAAGAAAATCCTACACTACACTAAAGAGAAGAAAACCTTAGAATATGCTCTCCTCGCATTCTGGCCTCCTGAAGGGGTATTTATAGGCAAAATGGACTTCTAGAAGAAGAGATGACGCCACGCGTCAAAAATTGGGAGCTCTCTCCTTGGCTTTGGCCCGAAAACGCGGCAAAAGCCTCGTTTTCGCGGCAAGATCAGGGAGAGAGTCCGTGATATTTTTTCAGATACAACTTTAATTCAGGATTCAATGTATTTTTCTAGAAGCTTTTTGACTTGGTCTCCAAGAATTCTTGATTAATTACCCGAAAATGAGTATAATTAGGCTTTTATTCCAACTTTGTTCCTATCCTTTGCAATCTGCATATAAGTGACCGAAAACGGGTTAATAGCAGTGTTTTATTCGAAAATCGAGCAGGAAAATGCGATGATAAAATGCAGAATTGATGACTAATTATGGGTAAAAAGTATTCAAAATACATGATTTTTAATTTTAGTTAATTGAATTAATTTAGATCAACTTCAACGAATGGATCATGCATTCGGATATCGTAGGGTTGTCTTTGAGTGGGAAGGTTTTGACCTCGAATCCTTCCGGAATGACACAAGTCTCTCTCTCTCTCTCTCTCTCTATATATATATATATATATATATATATATATATATATTCAAGATTCATCAAACATGGCTAGTTAGAAAATCTTGGAGGACTTGAAGAGTTGAAAACTATAATGTCAGTGATGAGCTTTAAGTCTTGCCATTCGCTTACCTACAACCCCCTAATCACAAGGTTTTGAACAAATAAACTTAGACATTATCTAAACTAATATAATTTTCAATCATGCCCCTCATTAACATTGTCAATCTGTTACCATTAGCACTTCCTCACAACTCAGCTACCCCATTAACTCTACTTTTTGATGCTTCTGTTCAGTTAAATGCAACTGTTGCCTATTTCTTGCCGCTTTCACGTTCTCTGCACACAATGCCACCTATCCATTTTTTATCATCATCTGCATCACACATCTATGATCATTGCCATTGAAATTTTTTGCTTGTCCTACCACCACGGACTTCACTACTACCCTTAGGTTGTGGTTCGTTATAGTTTTTCCTCCACCAAGAAAAGATTTGATGAAGGAGATTATCCCCACCGATGTCAGTCATTCAACGTATAGCAAAATCTACACTATGTAAAACATACACGCATTGTATATTACACGATTAGGACGTTCTAGAAAGCGGATAATAATTAGGCAATAGAAAATACAAACATCAATAATTTGAATTCATGTAAGTTCGAGTATCATTAAATTACCAAAAAAATGATGTAGAAATTTTTCATACGCACATATTTATAATAGAGTTTTTTAATATATACCCCTCAAGTCTTACCTATTTAGAAAAATACCCCCTAAATCTTTATATTTACTAACTGAACGCTCAAATCACATGGGTCCTAAAAAATTGCCCCTTCTGTTTAATTTTGGGCTAAAAAGGGGAGATATACCTCTTTTAACCCTTCTTTCCTCTTCTCTTCTCCTTCTTCCTTTTCTTCCTTTCAAGAGAACCCAAAAGATATATATTCTATTAAAAAAACTAGCTAAACATTTATGTGAGTTAGATTCATGTGAGTTATCAATCACTAGTTAGATGATTAGTGAGTTAGTAGTTAGATCACCATGAGAGAAAACTAGCTAAACATTTAGGAAGAAATCAAAGAAGAAATAATGAAGAGAAAGGAGGAATTTTTTTTTATAGATTGTCACACTTTATTACAAATAACTCTCTCTTTCTCCTATGAATCACTCTCTGGTCTAATCCTAGTTCTACAATAAAGAAGAAAATACAAAGAAAAGAAAAAGAAAAAGAAAAGAAAAAGAAAGAAAATCCTACACTACACTAAAGAGAAGAAAACCTTAGAATATGCTCTCCTCGCATTCTGGCCTCCTGAAGGGGTATTTATAGGCAAAATGGACTTCTAGAAGACGAGATGACGCCACGCGTCGAAAATTGGGAGCTCTCTACTTGGCTTTGGCCCGAAAACGCGGCAAAAGCCTCGTTTTCGCGACAAGATCAGGGAGAGAGTCCGTGATATTTTTTCAGATACAACTTTAATTCAGGATTCAATGTATTTTTCTAGAAGCTTTTTGGCTTGGTCTCCAAGAATTCTTGATTAATTACCCGAAAATGAGTATAATTAGGCTTTTATTCCAACTTTGTTCCTATCCTTTGCAATCTGCATATAAGAGACCGAAAACGGGTTAATAGCAGTGTTTTATTCGAAAATCGAGCAGGAAAATGTGATGATAAAATGCAGAATTGATGACTAATTATGGGTAAAAAGTATTCAAAATACATGATTTTTAATTTTTAGTTAATTGAATTAATTTAGATCAACTTCAACGAATGGATCATGCATTCGGATATCGTAGGGTTGTCTTTGAGTGGGAAGGTTTTGACCTCGAATCCTTCCGGAATGACACAAGTCTCTCTCTCTCTTTCTATATATATATATATTCAAGATTCATCAAACATGGCTAGTTAGAAAATCTTGGAGGACTTGAAGAGTTGAAAACTATAATGTCAGTGATGAGCTTTAAGTCTTGCCATTCGCTTACACAACCCCTAATCACAAGGTTTTGAACAAATAAACTTAGACATTATCTAAACTAATATAATTTTCAATCATGCCCCTCATTAACATTGTCAATCTGTTACCATTAGCACTTCCTCACAACTCAGCTACCCCATTAACTCTACTTTTTGATGCTTCTGTTCAGTTAAATGCAACTGTTGCCTATTTCTTGCCGCTTTCACGTTCTCTGCACACAATGCCACCTATCCATTTTTTATCATCATCTGCATCACACATCTATGATCATTGCCATTGAAATTTTTTGCTTGTCCTACCACCACGGACTTCACTACTACCCTTAGGTTGTGGTTCGTTATAGTTCTTCCTCCACCAAGAAAAGATTTGATGAAGGAGATTATCCCCACCGATGTCAGTCATTCAACGTATAGCAAAATCTACACTATGTAAAACATACACGCATTGTATATTAAACGATTAAGACGTTCTAGAAAGCGGATAATAATTAGGCAATAGAAAATACAAACATCAATAATTTGAATTCATGTAAGTTCGAGTATCATTAAATTACCAAAAAAATGATGTAGAAATTTTTCATACGCACATATTTATAATAGAGTTTTTTAATATATACCCCTCAAGTCTTACCTATTTAGAAAAATACCCCTAAATCTTTATATTTACTAACTGAACCCTCAAATCACATGGGTCCTAAAAAATTGCCCCTTCTGTTTAATTTTGGGCTAAAAAGGGGAGATATACCTCTTTTAACCCTTCTTTCCTCTTCTCTTCTCCTTCTTCCTTTTCTTCCTTTCAAGAGAACCCAAAAGATATATATTCTATTAAAAAAACTAGCTAAACATTTATGTGAGTTAGATTCATGTGAGTTATCAATCACTAGTTAGATGATTAGTGAGTTAGTAGTTGGATCACCATGAGAGAAAACTAGCTAAACATTTAGGAAGAAATCAAAGAAGAAATAATGAAGAGAAAGGAGGAAATTTTTTTTATAGATTGTCACACTTTATTACGAATAACTCTCTCTTTCTCCGATGAACCACTCTCTGGTCTAATCCTAGATCTACAATAAAGTAGAAAATACAAAGAAAAGAAAAAGAAAAAGAAAAGAAAAAGAAAGAAAATCCTACACTACACTAAAGAGAAGAAAACCTTAGAATATGCTCTCCTCGCATTCTGGCCTCCTGAAGGGGTATTTATAGGCAAAATGGACTTCTAGAAGACGAGATGACGCCACGCGTCGAAAATTGGGAGCTCTCTCCTTGGCTTTGGCCCGAAAACACGGCAAAAGCCTCGTTTTCGCGGCAAGATCAGGGAGAGAGTCCGTGATATTTTTTCAGATACAACTTTAATTCAGGATTCAATGTATTTTTCTAGAAGCTTTTTGGCTTGGTCTCCAAGAATTCTTGATTAATTACCTGAAAATGAGTATAATTAGGCTTTTATTCCAACTTTGTTCCTATCCTTTGCAATCTGCATATAAGAGACCGAAAACGGGTTAATAGCAGTGTTTTATTCGAAAATCGAGCAGGAAAATGCGATGATAAAATGCAGAATTGATGACTAATTATGGGTAAAAAGTATTCAAAATACATGATTTTTAATTTTTAGTTAATTGAATTAATTTAGATCAACTTCAACGAATGGATCATGCATTCGGATATCGTAGGGTTGTCTTTGAGTCGGAATGTTTTGACCTCGAATCCTTCCGGAATGACACAGGTCTCTCTCTCTCTCTCTCTCTCTCTCTCTCTCTCTTTCTATATATATATTCAAGATTCATCAAACATGGCTAGTTAGAAAATCTTGGAGGACTTGAAGAGTTGAAAACTATAATGTCAGTGATGAGCTTTAAGTCTTGCCATTCGCTTACCTACAACCCCCTAATCACAAGGTTTTGAACAAATAAACTTAGACATTATCTAAACTAATATAATTTTCAATCATGCCCCTCATTAACATTGTCAATCTGTTACCATTAGCACTTCCTCACAACTCAGCTACCCCATTAACTCTACTTTTTGATGCTTCTGTTCAGTTAAATGCAACTGTTGCCTATTTCTTGCCGCTTTCACGTTCTCTGCACACAATGCCACCTATCCATTTTTTATCATCATCTGCATCACACATCTATGATCATTGCCATTGAAATTTTTTGCTTGTCCTACCACCACGGACTTCACTACTACCCTTAGGTTGTGGTTCGTTATAGTTCTTCCTCCACCAAGAAAAGATTTGATGAAGGAGATTATCCCCACCGATGTCAGTCATTCAACGTATAGCAAAATCTACACTATGTAAAACATACACGCATTGTATATTACACGATTAGGACGTTCTAGAAAGCGGATAATAATTAGGCAATAGAAAATACAAACAACGATAATTTGAATTCATGTAAGTTCGAGTATCATTAAATTACCAAAAAAATGATGTAGAAATTTTTCATACGCACATATTTATAATAGAGTTTTTTAATATATACCCCTCAAGTCTTACCTATTTAGAAAAATACCCCCTAAATCTTTATATTTACTAATTGAACCCTCAAATCACATGGGTCCTAAAAAATTGCCCCTTCTGTTTAATTTTGGGCTAAAAAGGGGAGATATACCTCTTTTAACCCTTCTTTCCTCTTCTCTTCTCCTTCTTCCTTTTCTTCCTTTCAAGAGAACCCAAAAGATATATATTCTATTAAAAAAATTCAAACAACACATAAAATTGTTTAAGTTTTACAAAAAATACTCCCCACTCTTTCTCCCCACAGAATCCAACAAAACATCTTAAAGAATAAAACATGTTTTGTTTCTAAAGGAAAAACACAATCAAAATCCCATCTTGGTTTGATCTTAGAGTAGTTGTGTGATAGAGAAGAATGAGAAGGCAGGGAGGCATGTAAGAATCGTTGGTCATGGAGTTGGAAGAAAGGAGGAAAGAGGGTCCTAGGTTTCAATCATCCCAAACAACGGTAAATTGGTATTTTTAAACAATATTAGGCTAGAAAACCGAAAGACGAAGGAATATTGTCTTCTATTCTCAAATAATAATGTGAAGGGTAAATTTTTAGAACCCAAATGATTTGAGGGGCTAATTAGCAATTATTATAGTTTAGAGGGTATTTTTCTAGATAGATAAGATTTGGGGGGTATATATAATGAATATACTATAAAATATTGTAACTAAAATTATACTTGTTAGTACTCTTTAAATTAGTAGTCCATTAATTTCATACAAAATAAAATAACGCTAGGAAGTTAGATGCACAACAGAAGAGCTTTAGGGATTTTATCTTTTCTATTGAATCTCTTAATTGACATTGCAATAACTATGAAGGAGGAAAAAAAGAGGCTCCGAGTTTTCTGCATAGGAAAAAGCAAATCCTCATGTAATTGTATCATTTGATCCAAAAAAGCCTGATATCATAGATCAATAACCCTTATTTTTTCTGGCTAAAAGAATTTGAGCCATTAATTTTGGTTTATAATCTTTTTAAGTTTGCACTTTTAGTTATGTGCTAGTGCTACAGTTATTGAAGTACTTTATACCTTGGTGCTTAAAAAATTGAATTGGGATTAAAAGAATATAAATAACAACTCAAAAAAATGTATAAAGAACATATTTAGTTGGATATTCATAAACTTGACTTTAAAATTATCTAATGAATAAAGCTGTTACTGCCTTAAAGGCGTAGAAGTTTTCTTTCTATTGCATGATTAGATCTAACACATTCTCCATAGGTAAGGACAAACTATATTGCATATAAACTAGGGCTCCCCAAGTCTAAAAGGTTTATCACAATTCTTATCTTTCTCGAATTAGATGGATGTCCTTACTGTGGACAAAAAATAAGTGTATGCTTCCACACCATTTAGCTGATACATGATTGAGATGAAAAAATGGCAAAAGTGATATATACAGATGTACTGCACGTATTATATGTGTATCGACTTACTGAGATCCCCGCCAACTCTGATTTCCTTCTATAACATAATGATGCTTATTTGGAGGGTTTTCGTAGTTGGTCCAGTCCAACCACTTCATCTGTTTAGAACTTTGAAGCCGACATTTTAGCAGGCACCATCCATCATGCATGCAAATCAAAGTTTCATTGTCATCCTTTTGAATTGGAGTTGAGCTTGCCCTGTTAATTGTTTCCTAATATTTTCCATTAAACTTTGGAATAATAGGCATGATAACTAGTGCCACGCTATTGAGTGATTGATGGAAGTAGCTAATTGTAAGGATCATGGATCATGTGATTAAGGGTCAATTAGGTTCGAGTTCTATGCCTCAATTCACTTGATAGTGAGCTGAATTTTGGTTTTTGGGTATTTAGTCTTTTGTAAATCTTTTAGGAGGTGCATGCAACTTTCTAGCTTTATGGAAGGTTTTTGTATAAGTATGAAAGTAGATCAGTTGGATGGAAGCATGATATGAAATCTCGGTATCAATATTGACATCAGTGAGTACTTTTTACTTTTTTGTATCAATATCATTAATATTGACCATCAATATCGCCGATAGTGACTGATATTATAGGATTAATTTTGTATCAGGTACTCCAAAACCCTATACGGTATTGACCATTAATAGCGGAAAATGCCGATATTTGAAACCACATATGGACAGTGATTTAAACTCGAAATTGAAACTTGGTGGGCAAGTAAATTAGTCAATTAGGTTTCTTTGGTCGCATAATTGGAAATGAATGCAAAATGCTTCAATAACTGCATTATTGTGGATCACTCCTATTTTGTTGTTTATTCTTCACTGAAATCACTGAGATATTGTTCTTTTATTAGTTCTGTAGGAGATAGGTCTTGGATTATTCTACTCTCTCAATTCTTCATATTCTATTTTTCTCTTTCCATTTTCAGAATTCGTGAACGACAAGCTCTTTAATTAAAATCCTTCTACCTCTTCGCCAAGAACCCTAAATTCATCAATCAAGCATGATCTCAGAATTGGTTGTATCAGTATGCAAATAAGTTTGAATTTCGAGAATTTTCTTTCATGACCCAATAAAAGTTTGAATTCTGATATGAAGAGGAAGGGGAGAGAGTAGATATCCTTGGTGAAGGTCAACAATGATGGAAAACCATGATATTAGGGGTCAATTGATTAAAACAGAGGGGGGAGGTCTGTTTTAGACTTCGTACTCCTACAAACCCGAGTTTCGACAATTCTAATTGGTTTGTAACTTCATCTAGGAACTCCCATTTTTGCTTCTCTAAGGCCTTTTCTAAATGAGGTTTGTAACCATTGACTGTTCTTGTATATAGTTTAGCTGGTGTTGTCATATAATGAATGGAGGCAGGTGTTGTCAAAAACACATCTTGCCCGTGTTACATGCTATTCTTCTTCAAAGGACAAAGAGTTGGAGCCAACAAGGAAGGATCTTGTATATAGTTTAGAATATGCTATTATGAAGGTTGTTGGATTAGGAAGCACATAGACTTCAAATGTGGAGCCATGCCATGTCGGACACAATACTTTTATTTTTATGTGCTTTGTAGAATTTGTTGTGCCTGTGTGTTGTATTGTACTGTGCCCGTGTCTGTGCAATATAGTTGTTGGTCCTATAAACCTTGATCACATGGGTTGGTAACTTTAGGGATCAATGTGATGAAAGAACTCATCAAGGATTTAGGCATTTTGCTGATTTGAAAAAAAAAATGTTGTACAGCATCTCAAATTTTCTTGGTGAGATTTTCATCAAACAGACTTCCTGGCCTGAATGATTTTGCGGAAAGGGTGTTCTAACCACAGCTTTAATCTCTTTATCAGTCATAGGCTTGGTGAGATATTAGCCTTTTTTTTGTTACATCCTCTGATGATTTACAAGGTTGCAGAGTTTTCCACCTATCCTTAACTAATTAAAAAAGTTTGTTGGGATAGAATCTGGATCTCATCTGTTCCCTTCATACATTTGGGTCCAGTATGCTTTATGACAAGGGATGTTTCCTCCGCTGCCTAAATTTTTTCATCAGTCATTGACTTGGGGAGATAAACAGCACACTTGTTTGTGATGATTGTTGCGCAAGAAGTTTCTAGTTTCAAGGCACCCATGCTTTCAAAATAATAAGACGAAATATCCTCAGCAACATGCTTTATTGCATCAGATCCTGCCACAGAACTAATAATGTGTACTCTTCAGGATAGGGAAAATTGTTAAAAAAAGAAAAAGAAAAAGAAAAAGAAAAAGAAGAAGAAACCTTGTAGTTGTATAGGCTTCTCTGAACCAGCCTAACACTAGATTTTTGTTGCTAAATACGTCAATTGTGGAACATTCTACGAAAGAGTCTAGACGAAGGGATCCAGTTGTGATACTTGCTATAGCAATTGCATTCAACCATGACGCATACTAAGGCCAAAGGACAGATGGAGTCAGATTCCCAAACTGGTCTTTAGTTTGAACATCAAATGGTTTGGCCCAATAATCAATAACTTTAAGGCTATTTACCCATATATTAACTGATCCTAGAATAAATAACTTTGAAGAGTTTAAATACACAAATACATTGTACAAGCGTGCACGCCAGTAGATAACTGCTGTTAATTTTTTGTTAATTACCTATTTGTTCATAATGTCTTATTGCTTGCAGAGCCCAAAGGAAAACCAACGGAGGCAATCCGTGGGGAAGGTAATGGATTGTTTAATTTTGCATATCTGTTTTTTCACTTCACTTATGGTTGGTTGTTCACAGCCTCCTATAACTTGAACCCGGCAATGGGTCATGATTTGCCAGTGTGAAGCAGGTTAACTTTTATGATGATGATGTACGATACTGGCAGCATTGGCGCAATCGCTCTGCAGCAGCGGAAGGTCCATCGGCAGTGAGTCAACATTTTGGTGCTCCCGCCCCATCCACTAGAGGAAGGCATTTTCTTGTCATATGTTGTGAGAATAAAGCTATTTTTTTGGATTTGGTGACAATGCGGGGGCGGGATGTTCCTAAGCAGGAGCTTGACAACAGATCTCTTCTTTGGTACATATTTTGCTCTTTTACTCTCTTTGACCTACTATGTCACGTACTATGTAGCACAAACTCTTCTTATGTAAAGCTTTATCATGTCGGGCATGTGTTGGACGCATGTATTGGGCACACTACTTATTTTTTTGGGTGTGTTTTTTAGAATTTCCACTGTGTCTCTATTTCGTGTCATGTCCATGCAATATGGATGGACAAAAAGTTGCATTTCCTTTGTTCCCTTCAAATAGTCAATGTAGTAATGGCTTGCAATAATTTTTTGTTGATAATTTGTTGCTATGTGGACCTTTATATTTTTGTGTGGCTTGCTGATTTGTGTTTTGAAATGTTTTTGCTGTTTCATCTACTTTATATTGACCATTCAGTTCATGGTTCAAAGTCGCGGTCTCGGCTGCCGACTCGGCGGGCACCGAGACGGATCAGTTTCGGCGTCTCGGATCAGACTTAGGCGATACGCGCAAAACGCTACGTAGAAAGCTAAAAAATTCTGAAAAAATCACGACAAATCTTAAAAAATGTAAACATTAATATTCATGTATCACATATCCAAAACTTATCACCTAGCACACTTAACATAAAGAGAAAGTATAAATACACACATCGTCGGTAGAAATATATATATCAACATATATGCATAATATAGTAAATTGCATAAAATACATTCATAAATACCTACTAATGTAGTCATTTTCATATTGAATTTCGATGAGATACAAACTCATCATTATTATAATCCCCGCGATAAGTATAGAAACCAGGTTAGTTTCCTTAAGGATAATAGTATGCTTATGTGTGAGATCCAGTAGGCTGAGATGATTGGCTAGAGGATCCAGCATCAGAGTAATATGATGGTGGGTGTTTTGTAATATCAACTCTATGGTGATAATACCCAGAACCTCGATATTCAGCGCTGCTAGTAGAATATTCACCAATGCTGGAATAATCAAATGCTAAATGTTGGCCTGATGTCAAACCCAACCCATGTAAATGACCTTCAATACTATGATAACCATGTCATGTCCACTCGAATAATCATCGCTAAACTCAAATCAACTAACCGATCCAAATGCCTACGCTGTTGCGAAATTCCCGCTCGACCTCCATGATATGTATCTTGTATGGTATAATACTCTGAATCCTATGAAATAGCACCACCTCGTTATCTTCCACCAACACCATGAGTCTCTTCATCATTACTGCAATCACCGTCATAACCGCCATCATCATCACTACCATCATCGCCATAACCGCCGTCATCATCACTGCCATCACCATTGTCGTCGTCATCACCGCATCACTATCACTTTTGTCACTATGATGAATACCTTCATCCAACCAACTTAAGTCATCTAGTGGTAACATCGGTTGTTCTCCCTCCCGAATTCACTTATCCAGTATATCATCATCATTGAAAATATTATTCAGATCAATTGAGTTGTAATAATCATCAGTATCGCTTTGGCATGTCAAGTTTCTTACTCGCAACTGTATATTGTAATGCACAAACACTAATTTATGCAACTTTTTCATTACCAAGCGGTTCCGCAGTTTTGTATGAATCAGATACTACATGCTCTACTTTCTTTCACAACTCGATGAAGATTATGTTTGGCTTAAAACTTTGATGGAAATTTTTTACAAATTGGGAGCTTTTTCATCATAATTAATCCACCAATCAGCTGGAAGAGAATGTTACACTGCTTTTCTAGTCAGTGAGCTTCCAAATTCTCCAACTCCATCCATAAATAATTTTATATGCAAGAATCTATATCAAAAGTGTTAATATTTGCATAACATTATATTGATGGAATAAATAAATTATTAGATAGCTTACCTCATTAATAGCTCTTACTTGTTTATTCAAATCCGGCTTCAATCTTTTAATGACCTTTTTTAATTCATTTCTCACTTCTGAATATGTAGAAAAGTTTTTTGAATATTAGAGTGCTGGATGTAAAAAATATGTTGCAATAATGTAAACACATGATAGTTATGATGTGACAGTTTCAATTTCTAGTCAGCAAATATGATTTCTATGCAAATGAATTACTAGCATGCAAGTTTTTATACAATTTTTCCTCCCATCTTTTATCAATGATATCCCAGTACTTCTTCTAATTCTTATTAGATGCTTTTATAACTAATTTTGCTCTACCCATAGCCTCATAGATAATAGATAATGTAGGTTTCTTGTCCTGATCCACTATCTTCAAGACTCTAACAAGAGGATCCATAATATTTTGGACTTCTCTCGCCTTCTTCCAAAATCTGTCAATCAGAATGAGAGTAGAAACCTTATCTCTTACACTTCTACTCCTTTCATTGTTGAATTCACGCCATTCGGTTGTTGTACACATTCTTTTCAAATATTGCTCATAGTGAATAAGGCTTTTAATAGAAATAAATTCGGTGGCAAATCGTGTTATACCTGGTCTCAACAAATCTCTATCTCTGGTAAATTGCTTTATTAAATTCACTACTTTGAGGCTATTGTAAATGAATGATGTAATCATCTTAGCACTATCTAATATCTCTTTCACTAATTTCATCGAGCCAATATCTTCAAACATCAAATCAATGCGATGTGCTGCCCAGGGAGACCAAAACAAATGCTTCTCTTTTCTATTAACAAGTGACCAGCTGCTTTGAAACTTACCTCATTGTCTGTTACAGTCTGCAAGATATTTTCTTCACTAACTTCATCAACAACTTTGTCCATTAGAGAAAATATATAATCATTAGTTTTCGAGATATTAGTAGTATCAACAGAAGTATGGTAGATCATGCTTCTATCACAATAAATCATGAAATTAATAATAGGCTTTTTATTCTGGGAACTCCAGCATCACACATGATCGTTTAACCATCCTGCGGCTATTTTGCTTTTATTGAAGCAATATATACTTCAATTCTTTCATTTCCTTCTCCAAATAAAGATTGGCCAATCTGGTACCCCGTAGGGCCTTTTACACCTGGGCCTGCCTCCGTAATAGTATTAATCATGGCCTGATAATAAGGACCACTATAAGTTGTATTGAATGGTATTGCATTGTAGTGGACGAAGTTTGCCATGACTTTCTAATTTTTTTAACATTCTCAGCTGAGAACATGCTTTTGATTGATTTCTGTTTTCTTGAGAACATGTAAGGATCAATACCACGAGCTGAAATTTCAACTTCTCTAGTGGTAAAACTCCGATGCAATCCACGCTTGATGCCTGGTCCTGTAAGCTGCGAACTACTGCCACCAATATCTTTTGTATGACCTTCTGTACCTTGTGCAAATCTCCAAGTTATTTCACCGCTTTCCTTCATAACTTGCTTTGATTATCTTCTTTCGACTTCTTTCAAACCACCAACTTCTTCAATTTCATTTTCAGAATCTTCATCGGTCACATCATAAAAATCTTCCTCACTTAAAGATTTCATAAGCCACTCTTTTTTAGATTTTATGGCTGCTCTTTCTTTGCTACTTTCGGAAAGATTTTTCAATATTGAGACACTTCTCTTAGTACTCGCAAGCATCCTTCTACTTGACCAGATACATGTGCTATGTATTCCTTCAATCTTGTGATACTATCATATACTTGTTTCCCACAATAATTACACTTCACAAGTTTTCTACTTCCACCAACAGGGGTACCATATTCCCATCCAATATCGCTCTACTTTTAGCCATACTGAAATATTAAAAATTATCTGTTAATTTAAATTAAATTAAAAATTAACATTAAAAGATTAAATTTACACTAAATTAAGTGTACAGTAAATTAAAATATTTCTAATGAATTAACATTAGATTAAATTACCTAAATTAAATTAAGTAGATTAAATTAACTATATTAAATTGTAACTAATATTAGCTATATGTTACTTAATTAGATTAATATTGCTTTGTGTTAAATTAACTAGATTAATATTAGCTATATATATATTAGATTATCCATATTAAATTAACAAGATTAAATTTAGACTAAAATTAACTTAATTAAATTATCAAAATTAAATTAACAAAGGGAAGAGAGAACGGGTGTGAGAGGGAGGGAGAAAGAGAGCGGGAGAGAGAAACATAGGGAGGGAGAGGGAGGGAGAAAGAGAGAGAGCCTGGGAGATGGAGAGGGGGAGAGAGAGAGAGCGGGTGAGAGAGGGAGGGGTAAGAGAGAAACAGGAGAGGGAGAGGGAGAGGGAGAGGGACCTGGAGGCTGGAGCGGCGATCGGGCGGCGGAGCTCAGAGCTAGAGCGGTGTCGGGTTCGGCCGAGATTTGAGGTAAGTTTTTTTTCTTTTTTTCCCCTTTATACCCGTTTCATCATGGGTTCACAGTAAAACGATCCCGACTCGGCCGAGAATCGGATTCGACTCAGTCGACTTGGCCGAGTCAGACCGATTCGGCAGAGTCAACCGAGTCGACTCCGATCCTCATCCGAGTTGGTCAACAAATAGTGGAATCGAGTGACTCGCGTATCGGAATCGTTTCGGCGATGGCCGAGACGTATCCGACTCGGTCGAGTCGTATCCGACTCGGCCGAGTCTTTGAACGCTGATTCAGTTATGTTTTCGTATTCTAAACTTTGCTGATACATGGTTCCAAAACTGTTGTTCTGAATGATTTCACTATGCTTTGAAGATTATGCAGCAAGCTCTTTTTATGAGTTCTTATATTTCCTTCTACAACTATTTTCTTTCTTTTTCATACACACACACACAATTGAATTCAAATTGAAATAATTTCTGTTATTCTATCAAATAAAGGAGAAACTGTTCCTCCAGTCTGTTGCAGAAGGCGTACAAACAAAACTGAATCTTGAGTTGAAATAATACATTTAGTTCATTATATAAAAGAAAAGAAACTATCTATTGTCTGTTGCAGAAGGTTTGCCTTGTAACTGCCAATTCAAGTTTCTCATAGGTTCTTGTTAATTTCTGAAGCTTTTCCATCTTTTCGTTTAGAATAGATCGTGAATATCAGCGTATTGGAGGTTTTGATTAGTATATCCAAATTCCTTTGCAGTATGGAATTTCTCTCTAGATCTTCTGCTGGTGATAGCCCTCTTGTTGCCTTTGGTGGATCTGATGGTGTGATAAGAGTTCTTTCTATGATAACGTGGAAGGTTTTGACATCTATCTTGACCTTTAGTTTTATAATATTTTTAAGCATTTGAATGTGGCAGCTATAAATATTTATGCAGCTTGTTCGGAGGTATACTGGTGGTCATAAGGGATCAATCTCTTGCTTAATGACATTCATGGCATCTTCTGGTGAGGTAAATGTTTCATCATTACAGCCATTTGTTCGATAAGAGGGACGCCCTTTATTGTAGCCCTAGCTATACCTATGTATTTGATAACTAAGTTTCCCAATTCATCCATCCACCTTTAAGAGCAAAATAGCATTTTATAGTCAAACTATTGAATTCTTTTGATGTTTGTACTCCTTTTATTATGGACTGCCATGCAGAGCATCTCAATAGACAAAGTGCAAGTATGAAATGTTTGATGCTGCACCTTATTTTGTGATGCGATAAGTATTTCCTCTTGACCCTTGTTTTCTCTAAACATGTTATGTCAAAAATCACTTCATATATCGACATGCATACTGGAGAATAGTTCTCGAACTATTTGTTTTTGAAGTCAATTACTAGGTTTTAATTGTTAGAAATTGGGTTCAGATCAGATAGGGTTCTTCCATATTGGTTAATGGATATCGGGCCATATGTTAGTCATGTGATTTAATATTTGGCATTCATATCAGACATTCTGGATATATTTTGTAGTTATAAACATTTATAAGTTAAAGTAGTTGTAATGTCCTAGATGTTCTCTATCTAATAAGAATACTGTAATCTCTAGGCTAAGGCATTCAAAGACAATATATAATTGTTTTGTGCAATAAAATAAATCGACTAACCATAATTATAATTCATGGTCAAGCTTATAAGCATCACACTGTGGTGTCATAATAATTTTCAAGGTCCCACTTATTGTCATTTATCTTTCAATCACCAACTAAATACGAACCTGAATGACCAAGTGGACTAAGTGAAGCAGCATGAATGAGAAAAGAATCAAAGGCGGAAGCAGAGAATGAGCATCTGTGAGATAAGATGAAGAGGGTAGCGTTTATGACTAGTGGTGGATTCATCGTTGATAAAAGAGGACAACAGCGAAGGCAGGAGAGAAGAAGAGGGCAGCAGCAAGTGGAGGTTTTTGGGTTGCAAGTGATTGATTTGAGACTTATTAAAATAAAGCTCAATAACCCCAACCCGTACCCACTAAACCCAATATGACCCCGTTACATCTTGTAGCAGCTGATCTAACTTTTCTTTAGAGGGTTGATATAGCGCCCATAATATATCAGCCGATATTGGCTGAAAACAATAAGCATAGTATACAGAAGTTGCTCAAACAATATGCTCAAACAAATTACATCTAGGGGTCAAGACGGATGTATCGGTTGTAGGGGTGGATATATGAAAAAAATGATCAATTGCCAACAATCAGTAAGCATACTTTTGCAGAATATCTTTATCCTAAACGTTTAATAATTTATTGACATCCAATCCTGGTTTACGAGCATAATTGAATAGGATTGTGGTGAGAAGAAGTGGTAAGTGAAATCACCTACAGGGGTGGGGATGAAGAGGTGATGTGCTAATTAAATGCGGAAATTAAAAACTTCAACTAAATCAACACGCAAATAATAACCAAGAAGTGAAGCCGAATATACCTGGTGAACGGCTCTTAACTTCTCACAATTCATCTTGATTAAGAGTTGAGGGTGCTTAATTGCTTCCTTGGTTTAAATAGTGCCAGTATATAAAACAATATAAAGCATAAAATGATAAGCAAGTATGAACATGTAAGATATAAACAAGAGTGAGTAGAGTTGAGTTGAGAGAGAGGAGCAATCACAAACATGGAAGATTTGTTTCAAGGTTCGAGCAACTTGCTCTACATCCTCGCCTTCACCATAATGAAGGATTTCCAATATGCACGATCCCACAAGATCACTCAACGTTGCAAGTTCTCTCTCTCAGACCCACAAGTTCCTCACTCGTTCCCGCAAGAACCCAATACACGAACCCCCAGGCTCGTTTAGAGGCTGCAACCTTCAACCACTCACAATCTATATTGCACGGACACGACACCATTGAAATGGACACGACACGCGGACACGCAACAAATTTTTAAAAATACACGTGACACGCGTGTCAGACACGTTTCAGATACGACACGACTTCCTGATAGGAATGCCATTCTACATAGCTCACATTACAAAAAAGAATAACTTGTGATCAATACTCTTGATCGCAAACAAAATTCTCGCTATAGGAATTAAATTCCTATAGTATAGATATAGAAGTAATTGGTTCAAGCTTGTGTGAAAAAAACTAGAGATTTGAAATTTGAAGGCTTAAGAAAAATTGCCAGGAAAACTCTCTCAAAGATGTGAAAATGAATAGCACATTAAAACATTTCTTTTCAAAAAATTATTTCAAAACTTTACCTCAAAACTTGTCAAAAATTTTAATCTCTTGATAAGAAACTCTCTACAATGGGTCCTATTTATAGCAGAGGGGAGATAACCATTAGATATTAATCTCAGTCATTAAAACACTGATTAAACTAATAAAGAGTAAGAAATAGCCATTTAGAATAAAACAAAATAGATTTGAAACTAAAAATAGCCGTTAAAGGCAAATCTGACTGTTTTGCTACTCTGATGGTCGACCGGCAATGGCTCCAGAAAAAGAGCCATTGCGCTTGATCGATCGGGCGGTTGACTGGCCAGAACAGGCCAACTGAGCTCAATGCTCAGTTTGTACTGGCGGTCGACCGACCTGGGCCTATTGAATTAAACTGCAGCCAGCGGTTGACCAGGCTCAGAACACAAAATCATGTGCGCGTTTGTGCACTATGGTCGACCGACTGGTAGAGCTTTGACTCTGCACTACTCAGAGGGCGGTCGACTAGCTTCAGCCCAAAAATAATTTTCTTTTTAAAACTTGAAAACTCATTTAAAAATTAAAATTAATTCTTATAAATTCTACAAAAAACAGTTCTTATAAATACTATTTGGCACAAATATGTGATAAAAATCATCACATATGAACTTCTTTTTGTATTTTCAAATTCATTTTGAAAAAAAAGAAACTTGATTATCTAAACACAAAACAAGTTGAACAAAATTCAGAACCATTTTGTATAAACCACAAACTCAAAACTGCTGAAATTTTTGATCTTGAAAATCAATATCAAACTTTGGTGTGTATATGACGGGGAACCGGGCGGGATTCTCTCCCTAGGGTTTCTCACCCAAAGCGCACAGGCTACAAAGCTTAAAAGCAATTTTCATTCATTCCCCAAAAAATTTTCAATAACAATACCAGTCTTGACCTTAAATAGGTCTACATCAACAGAAAGATCCCATTACAACCGATATGGGACTAAAAGAAAACTGTCAAATAAATAAAAATTACAATAAAAGGGAAAAATAGCTAAATTGACTTTCCCAACCCTAATCGAACCAAACTGAAAGTGTGCGACGACGCCTCCTGGTGTAGAATCGCAATCCTGGAGAGATGTCCCTATCATTCCGTCGGGGTTGGGAAAAACTCGACTCTGTCGAACATGAACCTCCACGGCTTTCATAATGCTCCAGACGATCAGGGTCCAACCGTTGGAGTTCCTCTCGATTAATCCAAGTGTTATCAGAATCAGGTAGTTCTTTCCAACGAACCAAAAATCTGTGGTAACCACCATCTCTAGTAGAGACAATCTGATCATCAATAATTTCATCAATTTGATCTGCCATATGGGTTGGATGTATTTGGGGAAGAGAAGGTAATAAGGGTCTCTCAGGAGGTGGCATAGGGGAAGGCTCATCCAATAAAGGATTATCAGGGAAAAAATTGGGCCCTTTATAAGCAATCAAATCTTCAATATTAAAAGAGGGACTAATGCCAAAATCCGGTGGGAGATCTACCGCATATGCATTTGAATTAATTTTCTTCAAAATTTTGAATGGTCCCGCACTACGTGCGTGCAATTTCTTCACGGTACCCGGAGGATACCGTTCTGGTCGAATCCGAACCAACACGTAGTCTCCTACGTTAAACTCATGTGCTTTCCTGTGCAAATCTGCATAAGCTTTATAGTTTGCATTATTTTTCTGAATTTGATTGCTGATCTCCTTATGCAAGTCATGAATGTGGGATGCAAATGATGCAGCTGACTCAGACATCCTAGTATGATGGGGTACCATGGGAATTAAGTCTATAGGTTGCCTAGGTTGATAACCACGCACTACCTCAAATGGACTCATGCCTATGGTTTTATTGATAGAACTGTTGTACGCAAACTCAGCAGTAGGTAACACAAGATCCCATGCTCTAAGATTCTCACCCACTAAACATCGTAACAGATTACTAAGACTTCTATTGACTACTTCAGTTTGGCCATCAGTTTGTGGATGGAAGGCCGTAGAAAACTGAAGTTTAGTTCCCATTTTATGCCACAGGGTTTTCCAGAAGTAGCCCGTAAATTTAACATCCCTGTCTGAGACAATTGTTTTGGGTAGTCCATGTAGCCTAACAACTTCATCAAAGTAGATTGTAGCAACCCGAGATGCATCCGACGTTTTGAAATATGGCAAGAAGTGAGCCATCTTGGAAAAACGGTCTACAACCACAAGTATGGAATCATGCTTCCTTGCTGTTTTTGGTAAACCTAGCACGAAATCCATACTGACATCTTGCCAAGGACAGTTAGGAACTGGTAGAGGGGTGTAGAGACCAGTATTTTGTTTTCGTTGCTTGGCGAGTTGACATGTACGACATTGACTAACAAGTCTTGCAACATCTCTTTTTAAGCTCGGCTAATAAAAACGATGTTCGACAGCTTCAATTGTTTTATTTCGCCCGAAGTGTCCAGCAAGTCCTCTTGCGTGTAATTCCCATACCAGAAATTCTCTCAATGAGGTACGAGGGATACACAACAGACGAGAGCGAAACAAATATCCGTCTTGCAGAAGAAAATCATCAATCTCATGTGTCAAACTATCTCTTAATACAGTGTATATATTTTCAAAATCAGGACAGGACTCATAAGTTTCTTTGATCTTCTCGAAACCAACCACTTCCGTACTCATGACAGAAAGTAAAGCGCAACGACGGCTAAGAGCATCAGCGACCCTATTTTCCACCCTGGCCTTATGCTTGAGGACGTAGGTGTAATCTTGAAGGAATTCTACCCACTTACCATGCCTCGAATTCAACTTCTTTTGAGAGTTGAGATACTTAAGGGCTTCATGGTCTGAATAAATGACGAATTCTTACGGTAACAAGTAATGGCGCCAATAACGCAGAGCTTGCACTACCGCATAGAACTCCTTATCGTAGGTAGAGTACCGTTGCTTAGCATCATTTAACTTTTCGCTAAAATAGGCAACGGGATGCTTTTCTTGACTTAAAACACCACCTATCCCAACGCCTGAGGCATCACAAGTAATTTCAAAAACTTTCGTGAAATCTGGGAGCCTCGTAACAGGGGCTTCTGTCATTCTCTCTTTGATTTCCCGAAACGCCTTGGCAGCAGCTCTAGTCCATTCGAAGTCCTCTTTTTTTCGGTAATCGGGGCCATGATCGTACTAAAGTTTCGAATAAAACGTCTGTAGAAAGTGGCTAACCCATGAAAACTTCTCACTTCTCGAATACTGCATGGTTCTGGCCATTCCACGATAGCTTTGATTTTATCGGGATCTGCGGAGACACCTTGTGAAGAAACAACCACTCCTAGGAAAATGACTTGGTCGGTAAGAAAGGTACATTTCTTAGGGTTGGCATATAAACTTTCCTTTCTCAAAACTACACAAACTTGCGTGAGGTGGTCCAAATGTTGCTCCTTTGATTTGCTATAAATGAGGATGTCATCAAAATATACGACTACGAACTTTCCGATAAAGGGTCACAATACTTGTGTCATCACTCTCATAAAAGTGCTTGGAGCATTAGACAAGCCGAAAGGCATGACCATCCGCTCATACAGCCCATCCTTCGTTTTAAAGGCTGTTTTCCATTCATCTCCCGAGCGAATACGAATTTGGTGATAACCACTCTTCAAATCTATTTTTGAAAAGATAGTAGCACCTGTCATCATGTCAAGCATATCATCCAATCTGGGGATTGGAAAACGATATTTTATCGTTATTTTATTGATAGCACGACTATCCACACACATACGCCATGTCCCATCTTTCTTCGGCGTTAACAGTGCAGGGACCGCGCAAGGGCTCAAACTTTCTCGTATGAACCCTCTGCTCAACAACTCTTCAACTTGCTTCTATAATTCAGCATGTTCCATTGGGTTCATTCGATAGTGCGGCAAGTTGGGTAGAGTGGCTCCCGGAACTAGATCAATGGCATGTTGAATGTCCCGCATTGGTGGCAGTTGAACAGGGAGGTCGTCAGGAAATACATCAGCAAACTTTGTGATAATAGGGGCCACTTCAGGAAGAATCGTTTCATGAGATTCTTTCGCTACTTTCCGAGCAAGCAAAACGATGACTTGTGCCCCACTAATCACTTCTTATTCAATTTCTTTAGGGCTGATTAAGTTGAGATTCTTCTCTTTTCTCGAGTCCACTGGCTTTTTCTCTTGTTTGGATCTGGGTTGACTCGGAACTAGTTTGATCCGTTGCCCTTCATAGTTGAAAGTACAAGTGTTAGACTTTCCCCACAAAGTCACGTCCATATCAAATAACCAAGGTCGACCAAGAATCACATGTCCTGCATCCATTGTTATTACATCACACCAAATTTTGTCCTTATAGGTGGCAAATTGCACGGGTACAAGACATCGTTTATTCACCTCCATCGATGCTGTGTTAATCCAGGTAACTTTGTACGGATTAGGGTGAGGGACCGTCTTCAACCCTATCTTTGAAATCAAACTAGATGACACAACATTTATACAGCTTCCACTATCGACAATGATTTTACAATTTTTCTCACTAATCTTTATCCATGTGTGGAAGATTGAGGTTCTTCGCCAGTCAACCACGTCTTTAGGTTGAGCGAGGTTACATCGAACCACAGCAACTTGTCTGATAGTACTAAGAAATTCCTCTTGTTCTAAATCACTCTCAGAATCACTGCTCGCATTTCCCACGAATACAACTTCCTTTTGAGGTTCGTCCTGCACCTCATACCAAAATGACGGGGAACCGGGCAGGATTCTCTCCCTAGGGTTTCTCACTCAAAGCGCACAGGCTACAAAGCTTAAAAGCAATTTTCATTCATTCCCCAAAAAACTTTCAATAACAATACCAGTCTTGGCCTTAAATAGGCCTACATCAACAGAAAGATCCCATTACAACCGATATGGGACTAAAAGAAAACTGCCAAATAAATAAAAATTACAATAAAAGGGAAAAATAGTTAAATTGACTTTCCCAACCCTAATCGAACCAAACTGAAAGTGTGCGACGACGCCTCCTGGCGTAGAATCGCAATCCTGGAGAGATGTCCCCATCAATATAGGTTTGAGCAATCAATTCTAATCTAAACTTTACAAGAATCTAAACAATCTTACAAACATAAGTCTTCTTCTTGATATGATCTTTCTCTTCATCTTGACTTGATCAAACGTGATTCTTGTTGAGCTTGACTCCTTAAGTGCTAGATATGATCTTTGTGCTTGAGCTCTTGAATCAACACTAATTAACTTTAAAACTTGACTTTGAGTCTATTGATGAAGCTAAACACTAAATCCATGATCTTGATTAAATCTGTAACTTAAATATCATAAGATCATTAGTACTATAACTATATGAGTTGATCATCATTAAAACTAGAGTGATGGGTCTTTGGGCCAATATTCTCCTTATTTTTGGTGATGACAAAACTCGTAGAGTTATATATGCGTGGATTAGAGAAAAGATTTGTAAAAGCTCTCTCTTAACTCATGCATAGCTAATAAACAACAAGATATTCAGTAAAAGCTCTAAACATCAAAACAAACATTCAATAAACAAGCAAACATTATGCATAAAACATGAGACATGTATATATTATCACTCAATTTCTCCCTCCTTTTTGTCACTTCATAAAAAATTGTAAAGAGAACATATCAAAGTTAAATGCGATATAAATACATGACGAGAAGAGACGTCAAGTTAACTCCCCTGCATACATCCATTATATGGAGAAGGGATGACCATGCCCTAGACCACATAAGCATACATATAATGTATAGATGGAGATGTTAAGCACCCCTACATACGTGTATTACATAGAGAAGAGATGTGAAGCTTTTCTTTACATAACACACTCATCATAAATATATATATAGAGAAGATGTTAAGCTCTTCTTGCATATAGGCAATACAAGTCGAAAACAGATTTTGAAAATTTCCAGTTGAAATCAAATGATTTTAAGTTTGGAATTAGATACCACATGTAATTTTAATTAAAAACAAAATAATTTGGGAATATAGATACAAATTGAATATTGAAATCAAAACAATTCAAATTTCTCTCCCTCTTTTAGAAAAAAGAGTAAGATCAAACGAATGCATTTAAAAAGTTTCTCCCTCTTTTTAAAAATACTAACAAAACAAGTACATAAGCTTGTTAAAACAAAATAAATATATTGATATTTGAAACAAAATCAAGCTTAGCATGTGATAATTATGCTATAAACACATGTATGGACATTGTTAAACTGTCACAATCAATCAAATCATATATGTATGTATATCAATTGTAATTTAACACCACTTGAAATTTGATGCATACATATATAGATAAACATGAATGAGTATATAAAAATCAAATATCATGTAAATCATGTGTATAACTCATTTGCTATCACCAACCTAACATGCAATGTCAAAGGAATAGTCATATTTTCATACAATGCATGATCACTCAACCAACCACCCACTAAGGGTAGATATTTTCAAAGAAGACTATTTAAAAATATTTGAAAATAATTTGAAATACTACCATGTGAAAAATAATGAATAAGCTAATTTGATTTAAAACTATATCAATTGAAAAACAAGTGAATTTCAAAAGAATACATATATAAATACAAGAATCATTAAAACTAAGATATACATATATAACTAAATTAAAATTGAGCATACAAAGGATATGGATCAAGCTTGACACAAAAATAAGAGTGCATCTCAAAAGCTATACAAGTATATCACAAGTTCTCATAAAATTTAAATTTAAACATTCAATCAAAATATATATTTTAAACAAACAACATATGCTTGTAAACAACAAATCAAAGCATATATCAACTAAAGTGGATGATAGAAATAACTAATGATACCAATAAGGCTAACTCTATTTTTTCAAATCAAAGGTGGTCTTCCTACTTTAACTCTTTGATAGTGGTGCATTCAATTGTGTTGTCCTTCAAACTCTAAGTGTATCTACCATCAAAGCACCAACTCTCTCACGTTTTGAGAGGGGACACACCTACATTAAATAAAATGGTTGTGCTTTTTGGTATCCATATCTTCTTGAGTCTTAGGGGTTAGTACTTTTCCGAACCCAAACATTTTTTTTTGCAAAATATACTCTATCAAAACAAAATTTTACAAGATGACCTTTGCAGTCACAATGTGAACAAGTATACACATATGCATACTTGTGAGCATGATGTGTATGTGTATGCCGTGGATTATGTGCATGCATGTGTGGAACATATTTCTTGCGAAATATAGATTCCAATCTATCATGATTAAAAGCACATTAGCTCAAGATTGTACCCAAACAATCAATTTTATTTTTCAAAATACAAGTCTCATTTTTATCAATGGATATAGCATTAGAAGCATGGCAAATGTGAGAATCAAAATCTTTTTCTTTAGAAATAAACTTAACTTGGTTTCTCAAAATAATTTTCATTTTTTAAAGATTTATTTTCTTTTGAAATTAAATCAACTTGGTTTTTTAAAGATTTATTTTCTTCAAAACAACATTTAATTTCGAAGACAAAGAATCTTTCTCACTTTTTAAATTCTTGTTTTTAATTTTTAACAAATCATATTTTTCTTCAAATAATTCAAAGAATGAAGCAATCTTATCCATACTAAGATTATCTAAATGAGATTCCGAGTTTATCTTAAGGGGTTATCCCCTTGGACCATGAAGCACATATGTGCGGAATCCTCCTTTTCGAATTCACTCTCCGAATCTCAATTTGAGGCTTTCATTACTTTTCCTTTATCTTTCCTTCTTTGACTATAAAGTATTTTTCCCATTATCATCATGAGCTCTGCGAAATCATCATCTTCCTCATCTTTTATTTCCTCCGAGGTAGTTGGTGTGACAACAACTTTCTTCTTGTGTTCTCTTGGGGAGGCCTTGAATGCAATATCAATCTTTTTTTGTGACTCACGATCTTCTCGTCTTCATCTTCATTTCATGGGTCTTCAAGTTCTTTACGAAAGCGGTGACGTCTATTTTCTTATTGTCGTCGAGTTTCTTTAAGGTGGTAACTTTTACCTCCCAAGATTTGGGAAGTGCTTTAATGATCTTCCACACTTTTTGATCATTGTCGATGGGTTTACTTAGAGAAACAAGTCCATTAGTGATAGAGGTAAACTGAGTAAGCATATCAATGGATTCACCATCAAGCATATAGAAACTATCATATTGTGAATTAAGTAAATTAATCTTTGCTTTCTTCACTTGTGTAGTGCCTTCATGAGTGGTGATCAAATTTTCCCAAATATCATAGGTGGTGCAATTTATGACCCTAGATACATCATCATCATTAAGTGCTTGTAATAGAGCATAATGGGTTTTGGCATTGGCCTCAAATCATCAACTGTAATGTTGGACCATATGCCTTCATCACCCTCGGGATTGACAAAAAAAGTTTGGTTATGTCCTTGGCTACACGGCTATCTAGGGATTACAAGAAAACAGTCATCTTAACTTTCCAAATGAGAAAGGTAAGTCCATCAAATTTGTAGTTTTATTGGCCATGTGTGTGTAAACAAATATAGTGATTAGGAAATAAGGATCACTTTATTGTGGTTAAACCAAATATCAAGAGCACCCGCTCTGATACCAATTGAAATCACCTAGAGGTGGTGAATAGGTGATGTGTTACTCAAATGCAGAAATTAAAAACTTAAACTAACAAAAATCAACACACAAATGACAACCAATAAGTGAAGCCGGATACCCAGTGAAGGGCTCTGCACTTCTTCTCACAATTCTTCTTGAATAAGAGTTGATGTGCTTAACTTCTTTCTTGGTTTAACCGAGAGTAATCATATAAATAATATCAAGCATATAATGATCAGTATGTAAGAGCATTCAAGATATAAATAAGAATGAGTATGAAAGAGAGAGAAATAAGAGCAATCACAAATACGGGATATTTGTTTTCAGGTTCGAGCAACTTGCTCTACGTTCCCGTCTTCATCGCAATAAAGGATTTTTACTATGCAAGATCACTTAACGTTACAAGTTCCCTCAAGTTCTCACTCGTTCCCGCAAGAACCCAATACACAAACCCGCAAGCTCGCCTCGAGGCCACAACATCCAATCACTGACAATACAAAAAAGAACAACTTGTGATCAACACTCTTGATCACAAACAAAATTCTCACTACAAGGATTTCTATGGTATAAATATAGAAGTGATTGGTTCAAATTTGTGTGAGAAAACTAGGGATTTGACATTTGAAGGTTCAAGAAAAATTGGTAGGAAAACTCTCTCAAAGATGTGGAAATGAATAGCACATTAATTTTTTTTCTTTTCAAAAACTTGTCTCAAAACCTTTACCTCAAAACTTGTCAAAAACTTGTAAATGTTGTATCTTGTATATGGCAACTCAAATACTAAAGGGGAAGTGAATAATATTTATAATAAACTTATCAAGAAAGATTAGTAACTATCAATTACAGAAATAAAATCAAGAAGACAAAAACACACACAAAGATTTTATCCTTGTTCGGTCCTCTAGACCTACATCCAGTCCCCAAGCCAACCCGCTTGAGATTTTCTTAACCTTGATCTTGAAAACTTACAAAATCAACCATATATACCAATTGCCAAACCCTTTGCCTATTGTGTATACCGTTTCTCTAAATCGAGAAGATTTTTACCTTTCACCGTTTACAATTTTCAATCTATAAGCCTTGAATGTGGAGTGCAAGTGGTTCTTTGCAATGGCTTCTAGGGTTTCTCTTCTGCTTCTGCTTAGCAAGTCATTTGGAGGTGGATTTAGGCAAAATGAGAGAGTTTGGTTTTCTTAATAGAAATCCATAACTTTTGAAGTCAAGAACTTGGAATGAATTATTTATATGAAAGTCTAGAAGTACCTCTCTATTTATAGAGTAATTGGTAACTGAAAACCAGTTATGAGACATTTCAAAATTCAAAGATATAACTGTTAGAATGGAGAGTATGTATTAAATGATCAAAACATCAACTGCTATAAACTGTCAAATCAGTCGACTAGAAGGAGCATCAATCGACTGGTCAAGTGACTGTTCAGACAAATAAGTTGACTGGATTAAGAAGTAGGTCGACTGGAAGGACTATTAGTTGACTGATTAAGTCTGATAGAAAGGAAATGAGTTTCTGTTGGAGTACAGTGGTCGACTGATAAAAAACTAATTGATTAGACAATGAAAAACAAGTTAGACTAGTCTCTGTGGGAGTGTAGTAGTTGACTGAAAATGATATAGGTTGACGAAACTAATGCATGTTAAGAGTGCACAACTAGTTATATTTGATTTCTTGATATGAGACTTTTCTAATATGATATGAGTATCTAATAAAAGTTTGGGCATCTACTAGTGTGTATTGTGTGTATATGTTCAAGGCTTTTACAATATCACTAAAAATGGAAAAAACATTATTACAATATGATAAACAATTTATGTCTTCAAATGATATCTTCCATCTTGTATCTTCATGTGGAAGTGGTAGAAGCCTTGTGATGTTAGTATATAGCTTGATAAGCAATTAATAGCTTTGATTACTGCATAAGATTGTTAGAACACACAATATATTGTTATCATCAAAATAAGGAGTGATATATGATTCTATATCATGATCCAACAGTAAAGTCTTAATAATAAATTCTTTGCAATGAGTCCTATTTATAGCAGAGGGATATAACTATTAGAGATTAATCTCAGTCATTAAAACACTGATTAAATTCATAAAAAATAGAAATAGCTGTTTGGAATAAAACAAAATAGATTTGAAATAAAAAATAGTTGTTAAAGGCAAATTTGCTATTCTGACAGTTGACCGGGCGGTCGACCGGCAATGGCTCTAGAAAAGAGCCATTGCGCTCGGTCGACCGGGCAGTCGACTGATCAGAACAGGCCAACTGAGCTCAGTGATCAGTGCACTGGCGATCGACTGCGCGATCGATCGACCTGGGCCTGCTCAATTGACCTGTAGCCAGCGACGCCGGGCGGTTAACCGGGCCTAGAGCACAAAATCATGTGCACGCCTGTGCATATGTGGTCTACCGCTCGATCGACCGGCAGAGCTCTGACTCTGCACTGCTCAGAGGGCAGTCGATCAGCTTCAGCCCAAAAACATTTTTCTTTTTAAAACTTTAAAATTTATTTAAAATTCAAATAAATTCTCATAAATTCTGAAAAAATCAGATCTTATTAATACTATTTGGCACAAATATGTGTGATAAAAAATCATCACATATTATAAACATTTGAACTTCTTTTTTTATTTTCAAATTCATTTTGAAAACAAAGAAACTTGATTATCTAAGCACACAATAAGTTGAATAAAATTCAAAACCATTTTGTATGAACCACAAAATCAAAACTGAAACTTTTGATCTTGAAAATCAATATCAATGGTGTGTGTAAGCTTGGGAATAAATTTTAATTTAAACTTTATAAGAATCTAAACAATCTTACAAACATGAGTCTTTTTCTTGATATGATCTTTCTTTTCATCTTGACTTGATCAAATATGATTCTTGTTGAGCTTGACTCCTTGAGTGATAGATGCGATCTTTATGCTTGAGCTCTTGAATCAACACTAGTTAGCTTCAAAACTTGACTTTGAGTCATTTATGAAGCTAAACACTAAATTATGATCTTGATTAAACTTATAACTTAAATATTACAAAATCATTAGTACTATAATTTACATGAATTGATCATCATCAAAATTAGAGTTATGAGTCTTTGGGCCAATAATAAGATGAGAGCAAAAAAGTTTGAAGAGAAGGGATATGACGGGCTTCCCAGCAGAACAATAAATAATGCCAGGATTGTGTTGCTCGATACCAAATGATAAAGAACTAGTTTAGGGGTGGGAAAAAAAATTTAAGAAAGAGAATCAGAAGAAACCAAAGAGAAGAACTCGCGAGATAAATACTTGAATCAATCAATTGTCACTTCCTTTCATAATTTCATTCATCAGTCAAGTTTCATCATCAAAGATTAGACCGACCTTTCTATTCAACAACTCGAACTAAAAAGATAGAGACTAATAGAAAAAATATTAACTAGCATATCCTTATCTTGAGATAAGAATAAAACCAAATCTAAATTAACTTTACTAACTAAACGATAAAAAATAAAGTTTTTTTACGTAATATAGTCTTATTCTAATCACACTTAAACTAGTAACTAAGAGATTGGTAAAGATAATTCAAGGAATTGTAGAATTTGGCAATGCAAATGACTTTCATTTGGATAGAACACTTTTTAATTTAGAATGACGTTCATCTATTTTTAAATCTAGATGGATTCAAGGGCCAACAACATTACAATTTACGAGCCTGGGCAAGAAGCTTCACTAATGGTGGGAGTTCTGACGGTGATGAGTATAACCACTACAGATGATGGGGTCCTCGGCAGTGACAAGGATCACCATCCAACAGTAGGCTCACCAGTGGTGGTTGATGATGGTTTCTCTCTATGTATGTGATAATTTAACAGTTACTATAGTAAGGGCTTGAGAAATAGCTGCAAGGTTTGGTGGCGACAATTATGTCTTCAATACTCATCACTAATGATGCAATATGACAAGGCCAATGTCAATTAGTAGCGAGGGCTGGCTTGAGCAATAGCTGCAAGGTCAAGTGGCAATAGTTGGGGTCTCTAATGGTTGGGCAATGATCTTGGCGAATTAAATCTAGAGGTGACGAGGGTTAATCTAGAGTCACCAATTATGCAATGACAAGAGCAAGGTCAATCAACAACGAGGGTTCTTACTTGCAATGGTGACGACACCGACAGTGGTAAGGTGACATGAGGGTCGCCAAGGGCAATGATGGTAGCGGTCGACGCTAGCAATGGGTACCTTGAGTGATTGAGTTGTTAGCATGCCAGTGATAGGAGTCATCAGCAATGAGGTCATTCACCATGACGAAGAGGGTTGGTGAATACGGCAACGACAAGGGCTCAACCAATATCGAGGTCTGTTGGTTGTGATTGTGATGATAATGATTGTTTTTTTTATGTTTTTTTGAGGGGGGATTATAATGACCAGGTTGTGTGTCAGCATGCCAGTGCCTTTGGCGGCAGAGGTTGTTAGCATTGACGGTGATAGTGGTCATCAAGTGTGAGGCCCCTCCTAGTGACAGTGACGATGATAGCTGACTATGACAACGGTAAGTGGTCCTAATTGTAAGTCACCTAGAGGGGGGTGAATAGGTGATGAGCTAATCTAATGATCACTTAATGCGGAATTAAAAACTTCTTTTATATGATGCAAATTAAACTTCTTAAACTAAGCACCACGTATAACACAAGAGTGTAGCCGGATTCCCCGTGAAGGGCTATGGACTAACTCCTCAAGATTCCTCTAAATAAGAGTTGAGGTGCCGCGTTGGCTCTCTTGGTTGAATACAAGTGTTAGCAAACAATCCCCAAGCATATAACAATTAAGCTCACAATATATATCAAGCATATAAAGATGAAAGCAATATAAACATGCAAGATATAAACAAGAGTAAGAGAAAGAGAGTGAGCAATCGCAAACACGGGAGATTTGTTTCGAGGTTCGAGCACACTTGCTCTATATCCCCGCCTTCAACACTATGAAGGATTTCCACTAAAATCGATCCCACCGGGTCACTCGGTGCCGCAACACCTACAAGCTCTTGGACTCCCTAGTCCCGTACACACTGCAAGCCCACTAGCTCGCCGAGGCCGCACCTCAAACACCGAGTTCACACACGAACTCGAAACACCGCGAACTCGCAAGTCCGCCTCCTCAAAGTACAAGAATGAACTTTGGTGATCACAACACTTTGATCACCTAAAATCCTCTCACAACAAAGACCCTATAGGTAGATATAATAATGGATGGCTCAAGTGTTGTGTGAGAAAACAAGGATTGAAATGGTAGAGGAAAACTCAAGAAAATCACTTTGAAACACTTTTGATAAACTTCCCTTTTGATTGAAAATATTTGCTCTCAAATAAGTGGAAAAACTCTTAAAAGGTGTGGAAAAAACTGGTGCAAAATCACTTGTCAAATCTTAGAGAAAACAGCCCCAAAAGTCCCATTTTATAGGGCTAGAAAAACTAGCTGTTGGGAGCCAGATTGACCTGTCGGTCGACCGCTCGGTCGACCGGCCAACGGTCAGATTTCTGACCGTTGTGCCATCGGTCGACCGGCCCGATCGACCGAGGCCTGGATACAGAGAGCAGACTCTCTGTCCGGTCGACCGGCCCGGTCGACCGAGGCCTGGATACAGAGAGCAGACTCTCTGTCCGGTCGACCGGCCCGGTCGACCGAGGCTTTCCAGAGAGCAGAGCCAAGCTGGCGTGCACGTTCTGTGCACATCGGTCGACCGACTCGGTCGACCGGCTTCAAGCTCGGTCGACCGGTCCGGTCGACCGACAGAAGCCAGGTCAGGTCAAATTAGGGATTGAAAAGGTTGTCTTTTTGGCTTAAATAAAATTCCACAAAATTACTAAAAATCTACAAAAATAGTTTTAACATTATACTTTGATAATCAAACATGCTTGAACAAAATCAAGACATGTTACAAACAATTTGAACTATTTTTGTAACTTAGAAATTTTGGCTTAAAAACGAAAACTGTATTTTTCCAAAATTGGTTTTTCTAAAACTTCTTCAAATACAAAAACAAGATATTTTAAACACTTTTAAAGCATAGAGTGTATTGATATGATCCACTACACATACATGGAGAAATATCTATGTTTTTGACATTAAGCACTAAACATGGTTTTGGTTAAAGACATGTATACTTTGAATACCAAAAATCAAACCGATATTTTTCCAAAATGAAAACTCTTTTGTATTTTTTCAAAATAAATTTTTTTATTAAAACACATATAAATCAAGAGTGTGTGTGTATATGATATACTTGAGCAATCCACTAACTATTCTATCCTTTACATTTTGTCTAAAAATAAAATCTTTTAAAAACAAACCTAGACACAAGTCTTGATCTTGAAGGTCTTCACTTGAAGTCTTTACATCTTCTTGACTTGGTCCAAACTTGATCCATAGAGCTAGACTCCTCTTGAGTACTTGATGTGGTCTTGATGCACAAGCTCTTGAATCAAACCGTGCTAGCTCCAAAACTTGACTTAAATCTTTGTTGAAGCTACACACCTACTAAGATCTTGATCACAAATCTGAAACTTAATTAAACACACGATCATTAGTATCATAACTACATGAGTTGATCATCAAAACTAGAGTGATAGGCCTTTGGGCCAACAATCTCCCCCTTTTTGATGATGACAAAACTCATGGAGTTATATATGCATGGATTAAAGTAAAGCTTCAAGGAAACTCTCTCTTAACTTATGCATCTCAATAAACAATAAATATGCAAATGAAAGCTCATAAACATGTATGCAAATACAACATGCCAAACAAGCATATAAAAAATTCATCAGATTCTTATCTCCTTGTATTTGCAAAACAAAACATATATGCATAAACATAAATCCTTAAAACATGCATATATCTAAAATACTTCTCCCATTTTTGTCAATCATCAACAAAGGGGTTAAAGTAAAAACAAAACCAACAAATTCTTCTCCCCCTTTTTGTCCGAAACAAAGAATCAATAAAGGGGTAAACTCAAATCAATAATAAAAGATATATGCGATATACATTCATGAAGAGGAAGACGCTAAGTTAACTTCCCTACATATATGCATTACATGATGAAAGGATGACAAGCCCTAATTCACATAACACATAATATGCAATGCATAAGAGAAGATGTGAAGCTCCCTCTACACACGTGCATCGCATAAAGAAGAGTTGTCAAGCTCCTCAATATAAGATACACTCAACATGAATCTATATGTAGAAGAGATGTTAAGCTCCCCTTGCATATAGGCAATGCACATCAAAACATTTTTAATTTTCTTATTAAAACAAAATTTTGAATTTTCTCAATGAAAACAAATCTTGAGATATCTTAATAAATCAAATTTTAAGATATCATAAAAATTTTTAAGGTACCACAAGCATTTGTAATCAAATTTTAAGATACCAATTATTGTAAATAAACATTACAAATTTTGAATTTTAATCAAAATAGAATCATATTGATACCAATTGAAAAGTATTGCATTTTTTTTGATACCAATAAAAATATTAATAATGCATAAGCTTATTAAAATATCAATTGAGAAATCAATTGAAAAACAAGATTTGAATTAGGCTTAGCATAAACAAACTTTGTACTTTAAATATGTAAATATCTTTGAGAATCAAGCACAAATAAATCATATATATGTATGAATTGATATTATTTGAAATGAAGCATACATATATAGGAAACAAAATATGAGTATATACAAAATGAAAATACCAATTGAGATCAAGTATATAACTCATAACTACCACCCTTTATATGCTCAAGATAAAAGATTTTTCAATAAAGCTTACAAGGCATACTCGCCCATCCGTCCACCCATTACGGTGTTGGAAGGGGTTTTCGAAGATAATGTTTGAAAAATATTTTAGCATTGAAAATCACTACCAAATGAAGAACAATAACTAGTTAAAATAATTTTTGAAAAACTAGTTAAAGATCCTTCAAAACATGAAACCAAAATATATGTCTATCATGAAACATACTAAATACATAAAGTTTGACACTCGAAATCTATAAGGCTCAAAATAATCATGAAACAAAGTCATGAATAAACAAATAAAAGGTGAGTGCACAAGAATCATGTAATTAGCATTTTTAATGAAGATAATCAATGAAGCTCAAAACAAGAGTCATTTTATTAAAACAAAAATCATGAAAATTTATTTTTCAAATAAAGATGAAAAATCATAAAAATTCATTTTTCATCTTAAAAACAAACCTTTAGGTATATGTATGATTTATCCAAAACTAACAATATGCATACATATCCCAAATATAAAAAGAGTCCATGATGTAAATTGCATGAAGGCAAATGACTCATGGGGTATACATGTATATTTATTATATTTGAATAAAAATGCATATACATGAAGTAAAACATAAAAATAGGCAAAGTAAGTGTAAATGAAAGAATTATCAAAACTCGGTTATACATGTGCATATAGTGAGTACAAATGAACAATGAAGTGCAAACGTATATGAATCAAATGTTGCTCACTAGTTGTACATGTATATATCCAAGTTTTGATAAAAACTACATTTAAATTAGTATTTACCACATGAAGCACAAATATAAAACATGAACATGTTAAAAATTATTATCAATGAAAAGCATGTAAACTAAACTTAGGAGTTTTAGAGATAGTTACCAAACCAAAGAACTATACTCTAAATCTCCAAAATATGGTGGTTGTCCCACCAAAACTCCTTGATAGCGGTGCATCAAATATGTGTTCATCAAGTCCATGCATCCACCACCAAAGCACCATCCCTCTCACGTTTTGTGAGAGGACGCACCTACATCAAATACACAAGGTGGGGATTTTGGTACCCATTTTATTTTGGGTCCTTGGGGGTTAGATTTGTAAGGAACCCAAACATTTTTCTTATTAGCAAAATTTAAAACATTTATCTTATCAAAACAAAATTTTGCTAAATGGCCTTTGCGGCCACAAAGTGTACATTTGTACACCTTAGGATGCATATGAGTGTGGGTGTGGTCATGACGTGCAAAATGTGCATATGCATGATGAGGATGATGTGCATGAATATGTGGAGTTTGTTTCTTTGAAAACAAGGACTCCAATCTCTTATAATTAAATGCACAATGGCTCAATGTTTAGCTCAAACCATCAATTTTAATTTTCAAAAAATTTATCTCATTTTGATTAATAGTGGCATGTAAAGCATGATGAGAATGAGAATCATTTTTCTTTTTCCTTTTAAAAACATTTTCTTTTTCTTTTTCAACCATTTTTCTTTTTAAAGAAGTGTTTTCTTGCAAAGTAACTTCTTTTTGTTTTTCCACCAAAATAATCTTATTTTTCAAATTAGTGTTTCCTTCACAAAGATCATTTAATTTAGACATCAAGGAAACATTCTCATTTTTTAAAATTTCATTTTCTTTTTCAATGCATGCAACTTTATTTTTAAAAGAATCATTTTCTTTTAACATGCAATCAAAATTCTTTTTCATTTTCTTATTATCTTTCTTAAGCAATTCATATTTTTCCAAGAGTTGTTGACAAAATGATGCTAGTTCATTATATGACATTTCAACATCCTCTTTTACATCGGATTCGGTAGTTACCTCAAGGGGGTTATCCCCTTGGACCATGTAGCACACGTTGGAGGTGTTACTTCCAACATCCGAATCGCTCCCCGCATAGTATTGTTCATTTTCGCCGAGGGAGATCAACGAGTTCCATACTATAAAAGTCGAATCAAGATTAGAAACCCTAGATAAATAATCATCATTTAGGGTACTTTTCAAAGCATGTAGGGCTTTTGCATTAGCCTCAATATTCTTGCTATTATTAACATATAATTTTTAGTTGTAGCAAGATAAACATGAATGCCTAGGCCTTTGAGGTACAAAGACATCTTAACCTTCCAAGTTTGGATGTTAAGAATGTCAAAGGTGGGAGGTGTCATGAAGTCCATGGTGTGTGTAAACAAATATTGTGATTAGCCTAAAAATGAGGATCTTTAACTCTAGGTTGTAAGACCCAAATCAAGAGCACTTGGCTCTGATACCAAATGTAAGTCACCTAGAGGGGGGTGAATAGGTGATGAGCTAATCTAATGGTCACTTAATGCGGAATTAAAAACTTCTTTTATATGATGCAAATTAAACTTCTTAAACTAAGCACCACGTATAACACAAGAGTGTAGCCGGATTCCCCGTGAAGGGCTCTGGACTAACTCCTCAAGATTCCTCTAAATAAGAGTTGAGGTGCCGCGTTGGCTCTCTTGGTTGAATACAAGTGTTAGCAAACAATCCCCAAGCATATAACAATTAAGCTCATAATATATATCAAGTATATAAAGATGAAAGCAATATAAGCATGTAAGATATAAACAAGAGTAAGAGAAAGAGAGTGAGCAATCGCAAACACGGGAGATTTGTTTCGAGGTTCGAGCACACTTGCTCTACATCCCCGCCTTCAACACTATGAAGGATTTCCACTAAAATCGATCCCACCGGATCACTCGGTGCCGCAACACCTACAAGCTCTTGGACTCCCTAGTCCCGTACACACTGCGAGCCCACTAGCTCGCCGAGGCCGCACCTCAAACACCGAGTTCACACACGAACTCAAAACACCGCGAACCCGCAAGTCCGCCTCCTCAAAGTACAAGAATGAACTTTGGTGATCACAACACTTTGATCACCTAAAATCCTCTCACAACAAAGACCCTATAGGTAGATATAGTAATGGATGGCTCAAGTGTTGTGTGAGAAAACAAGGATTGAAATGGTGGAGGAAAACTCAAGAAAATCACTTTGAAACACTCTTGATAAACTCCCCTTTTGATTGGAAATATTTGCTCTCTAAACAAGTGGAAAAACTCTTAAAAGATGTGGGAAAAACTGGTGCAAAACCACTTGTCAAATCTTAGAGAAAACAGCCCCCAAAAGTCCCATTTTATAGGGCTAGAAAAACTAACCGTTGGGAGCCAGATTGACCTGTCGGTCGACCGCCCGGCCAACGGTCAGATTTCTGATCGTTGTGCCATCGGTCGACCGGCCCGATCGACCGAGGCCTGGATACAGAGAGCAGACTCTCTGTCCGTTCGACTGGCCCGGTCGACCGAGGCCTGGATACAGAGAGCAGACTCTCTGTCCGGTCGACCGGCCCGGTCGACCGGGGCTTTCCAGAGAGCAGAGCTCTCTGGCGGTCGACCGACTCGGTCGACCGGCCCTCCAGCCAAGCTGGCGTGCACGTTCTGTGCACGTCGGTCGACCGACTCGGTTGACCGACTTCAAGCTCGGTCGACCGGTCCGGTCGACCGACAGAAGCCAGGTCAAGTCAAATTAGGGATTGAAAAGGTTGTCTTTTTGGCTTAAATAAAATCCCACAAAATTACTAAAAATCTACAAAAATAGTTTTAACATTATACTTTGATAATCAAACATGCTTGAACAAAATCAAGACATGTTACAAACAATTTGAACTATTTTTGTAACTTGGAAATTTTGGCTTAAAAAACGAAAACTGTATTTTTCCAAAATTGATTTTTTCAAAACTTCTCCAAATACAAAAACAAGATAGTTTAAACACTTTTAAAGCATAGAGTGTATGGATATGATCCACTACACATACATGGAGAAATATCTATGTTTTTGACATTAAGCACTAAGCATGATTTTGGTTAAAGACATGTATACTTTGAATACCAAAAATCAAACCGGTATTTTTCCAAAATGAAAACTCTTTTGTATTTTTTCAAAATAAAAATTCTTTTATTAAAACACATATAAATCAAGAGTTTGTGTATATGATATACTTGAGCAATCCACCAACTATTCTATCCTTTACATTTTGTCTAAAAATAAAATTTTATAAAAACAAACCTAGACACAAGTCTTGATCTTGAAGGTCTTCACTTGAAGTCTTTACATCTTCTTGACTTGATTCAAACTTGATCCATAGAGCCAGACTCCTCTTGAGTACTTGATGTGGTCTTGATGCATAAGCTCTTGAATCAAACCGTGCTAGCTCCAAAACTTGACTTTAAATCCTTTGTTGAAGCTACACACCTACTAAGATCTTGATCACAAATCTGAAACTTAATTAAACACAAGATCATTAGTACCATAACTACATGAGTTGATCATCAAAACTAGAGTGATAGGCCTTTAGGCCAACACTAACATTGGCGGTTCATCGATCCACTGACATTGGATTTGAGTAGATGGGATATTCTGGTACTTACTCTATTAATCTCCCTCCTCTTATCTTTCCTGACACATTAGAGTTATATTGCATTAGAATTAGTTTCTTTGTTTAGGTTAGACAAATATGTTGGTATCCTAGTTTATGATTTGCCATAAAAACTGACAGAAAATGCCGATATATATTGGTTTGAACCAATACATAAAACTGCAGGTGAATGCCAGTTTTATCTACAGGCATAAGAATGTTCTCTTATCAACAGACATGTCTTAATTCCCTAAAATATATATTAATGTAGTGTTTAGCTGTGGAACTTGAAAATTAAGCTGCTGAGCAGCATGCATATTTATCATGATGAGACTATTTTTTCGACAAACTCTAGAATCTCGAGGTTTTAGATTAAGTAGGGCCAAAACAGAGTATATGGAGTGTAAATTCAGTAACAGGGAATCCGAGATTGTAGTATTGTGAAATTAGATGGACAAGAAATACCGATGAACAGTCATTTTAAGTACTTGGATTCTATTATCCAAAATGATGATGAGATTGATAGTGATGTCAACCATAGGATCTAAGCTGGCTTGTTGAAATAGAGGAGCGCAATAGGAGTTTTATGTGATTGTAACATTCCGTTATGGTTGAAGAGAAAGTTTTATCGGACTGCTATTAGGCCAACTTTATTATATGACATAGAATGTTGGGTTATAAAGAGATATCATGCCATAAGATGAGTGTAGTAGAGATGCGCATGCTTCGTTGGATGTGTGGTAACACGCGAAGAGATAATGTGAGAAATGAGGATATTCGTACTAAGATAGGTGTAGCATCTATAGAAGAGATGATGAGAGAAAACCGCTTATGATGATTTGGTCATATGCGACGTATACCTACAGGTGTGTCAGTCCGACGAGTAGAGCGTATCAATTTAGGGCAAGTTAAAAGAGCGCAGGGGAGACCGAAGTAAACATGGATGGAGGTAATACGACAAGATATAGAGGCTAAATGTCTTAGTGAAGGCATATTGCTCGATAGGAATGAGTGGAGAAAGCTGATCTATGTGCCCGATCCGTCGTAATTCTCTTTTGGTTCATGTAGCCTACCCGAAATACTTGGGACAAATGACTTAGTTGTTGTTGTTGTAGACTATTTTTCCGACAATTGGTTAAGGTTTTAATATTTCATTTCGAGAATCTATTGCACAGATATTCTTGTTGAGTCAATTTGTTTCTGAATTCTGATCTGTAATTTCTTTGGTGTCTTGTACTTTCAGGCACTCTTGGTTTCCGGTGGTAGTGACGGGTTGCTTATAATCTGGAGTGCAGATCATATTCATGATTCACGTGAGCTTGTCCCCAAACTTAGCTTAAAGGTAGTGGCAACTTCAAGTTTGATTATCTAAAAAGTACTTCATAGAGCATGATTTGCATCTTTCTTGACATTCTATTCTGCAGGTGTGCTGGCTGTTCATCATAGTTTTGGGCCTTTAATTAAGTAATTATTTTAAGATCTTTCTCTAAGTGCAGAGCATGTATGTTACTTTGTATATTACAATAACCCATATGTTACTTTCTCAAGGCACATGATGGAGGGGTTGTGGCTGTTGAACTTTCCCGGGTTATGGGAGGTGCACCACAACTTATTACTATTGGGGCCGATAAAACCTTAGCTATCTGGGACACTATCTCGTTTAAGGTGCAGTACGCATATCTTCTGCTTGTGTTGTCATTGCATATTGTTTTCTAATATTGTTATGCTAAATTATTTTCTTGTTCTATCTTTCACAGGAATTGAGACGTATAAAACCTGTTTCAAAACTCGCTTGTCATAGTGTGACATCTTGGTGCCATCCGCGTGCCCCAAACCTAGATATTCTTACTTGTGTCAAAGACTCACATATCTGGTATGTGTGTCATTTCTTGGTGTGGTAGTTCGAGGCTTATCATATTACTCTGGATATGGTTCAGAACAATTTACAGCTTCATATCCTACACCTTTTGAACAGGGCTATTGAGCATCCAACATATTCAGCTTTGACAAGGCCATTATGTGAACTATCATCACTTGTTCCTCCACAAGTACTTGCAGCCACCAAGAAACTTAGGGTATGTTTCCGCTCAATATTGTTCTGCAATTTTGTCGATATCTGTGTTTAGATTCTATATTTCAATGAGTTTTGCTAATGCATTTGAACTTCATTGGTAATTGCTGATACAAATAATGTATAACATGAATTACAGTTTCACCTGTATGTCCGAATACCCAAACTTATTGTCTGTAGTTTGCAAATTCACTGTTGACTTCTAAATGCTGCTTCACCAGTATCCATTAAAAAATTGGATTGTGATACTGTATCAATTCTTCTTTTATGTCTGACAACTGTCCCCAGTCTGGCCTGGCTGCAAATGGGACGGGGAGCGTTAGCCTGACTAGTTTTGTAGATTAACATGAAGGCTGGGCC
Source organism: Agave tequilana (assembly GCA_038442645.1). Taxonomy (NCBI): domain Eukaryota; kingdom Viridiplantae; phylum Streptophyta; class Magnoliopsida; order Asparagales; family Asparagaceae; genus Agave; species Agave tequilana. The sequence goes on from JAVJIF010004048.1 coordinate 298,819, forward strand.
TGGACTGTTGAAGCCTCCAGGTGTCATTTAACAGCTGAGAAATTATAACATACCGTCTCTTACCTCACAGTGACTTGCCCTTGCTCTTAGAAACTGAGACCCACAACCAGATACATGATTTATGGCTATTTAAAGAACAGTAAATAACATCAGAAGAATACTAAATGCATAGTCTGCTGGAAGTGGGTCTTTACTAGATTTTATGCCCCAGTTCTATCATTCTCAGTTTGTCCTTGGGAGACCAGCTTCTTCATTGGGTTTGGGATTTTGAAGTTTATGCAGGTTAGGACCAGGATTTTTATATGTTACAGGCGAGTGGCAAGGCCACTGCCATCCCTTGTTGGTTTTCACTTGTCATTTTATATAATTGAGAATTTAGCTAGAGATGTTACTGGACTACCCCAATTCATTTTCTTTTATCATCACTTTGTTTTGCTTTATCATAATGGTTTCCTTGTATTGGAAGATCATTTAATCTCTGAGACCAGGATAGGTTCTAGAACTTTTTGGTGCCACACATAGAGGGTACAGAGGGAAACTTGATTGCCGTAGTGGAGATGTGTAGTGTCATATATGCAATGTTCTAAAAGCAAAAGAAGGCCTGAAGCAGTTCAATCCCAGCACAGGTTCCCAATTCATCATTCTTTTGGCATCAATGTTTGTTGCTGTTTCACAATGTTCCCTTATAGTGAAAGCGCGTCTAATCTCTCAAACCAAGACAGGTCCCAGAATTTATTTTGTTCCACTCAGACATAGTGCACAGTGTGGCATAGATGTAAAACTTCATTACCAGACTGGAGATATATAGCATGCATGTTCACAATGTTGTAATAAGTGAAACAGGCCCGAAGCAGTCCAGGTCCTTGTGGACTTCAGGTGCTCAAGTGGAAAAACACCAGGCTTTTTTTTATAAATAAAAGCAATATGGACATGTAAGCCGCCTCAATGCTTTCACCTAATGAATGCCTGCTCAGCAGCATGAGGGCTTAATGTTACCTGTTTACTTTTACTTATCAAACATAAATTTGAACTTTGAAGGTGAATATGTAACGATGCACTCATGTACGTCCTCAAGAAACATTGACTTGTAGTGATCTTGACTTACATTGACTTGTAAGAATCCATATGAACAGTGGGCGGCTCAAGATGCAGAGTACGGACTCATTTAATTTAACCCAGACATGCCATATAATGCCTTGGGATATCCTGTTTCCTACCATTGATTGCCCCAAAAATTCCACATCTTCATTTGATCCTAAAGATGTTGGCACTAGGATCATCTTTTTTCTTCCTTCTCTGATCTCAATTATTTTTGGTTATATATTTGATGATTAATTAGACTTGTTTTCAGTGTCTGAAAATTGAAACATTGCAAGTTCTTCTTTACATGTGACTTTGTTTTTGTTAACCCCACTAAAGACACAGATTCACCTATTAATAATAAGAAGCCACAAGATGACAAAACTATTTTACCAATTAAGAGAATCTTTACACTTTCTTTTCTAGTTGAGAAAATTTATCACAATCTTCAAGTCTATCTGCATTTTGTTGCAACATATGGTGTATTTCGGCGTATGGATTGTTGCAAAACACTTAATGATGAGTGGTGGATTGCTGAATGTGACACCTCAAGATGCTAAAGATTGTTCCTGCTTGTAGTTTAAATGAGTAGGGAGTGGTCAATTCGCCGCTACCTGTACGTCTAACCAGTGTTGATACCAAAGAATAACACTTCGAGTGTCATATAACCATTAACATGTACCACATGATAATTACCTAGTATGAGAATAGATAATTTGAAACATGCAGAAGAAATAGTATCAAATTATTAGGCTATTGGGAAAAATGAATGACAAGAATAAAGTACGAGCTGACATAGAGGTGTTTCTTACACAAGTTATCATACACATAAACTAACTGCAACTTATTCAATGCCATGAAATAGCTTACAAAAGGATTGATGGGTCAAACATGAAATCTTTACCATGTGTGAAAGAATTCCCATTTGCATGATTTTATTTTGGATTATCAAAATTCATCCAAATATTCAAGTTGCATGAATCAGAAAGATCTTGGCATGGGCAGAATCCATATCCTGATACATTTGAATCTTAAAATTGATCCAAATTTGATTTATGGGAGAAGCACTTTTCACGAGAATAATATGTAGATAGTTAATTTTGTGAGATGATATCTGGTTCCTGTTGGAGCTTTATTTAAGACTTTGATTTGTAAAGTAATATGGCCAATTCCGATATATCCGTAATGTCGTATCAGATTTTGAGGTACGTGACGATATTAACCTGATTGCCCGATATTGAGGCTGACATTGCCAATACGGCTGGTATGGTTAATATTGATAATATTTGTACTAAAAGCAATTAGTCGGTATTGATACCGATACTGAGATTTTTAATCACGCAAAAAAGTTTGGTGGGTGGTGAAAAAGTAATTATACTGTCATGAAGTAGATATTAGTGTGAAACCAATCTCAAATGGTAAGCAAAACTCACAATGTATAGGTTATTGGAGGAGGCGGCAAAAATGCAAAACCTACCTTCAAGAACACACACAAAATAAACTATGTTTACTTGGATGAACGTAGGCCAAAAAAGGTTAGACAATGAATATGATTTGAAATTACCAGTCATAGAAGTGGTGCTTAATTTAATCAGAAGGGTTAACAAGGGGAAAAAGTTGAAATAGGTTAAGGGAAGTCAAACTTATACCTGTAATTGTTTCCCCAGAACTCTATATTACATCACAAAATTTGAAATAACGATTATAAGATAGGAAAATGGTAGGTCATAGGTAGATTAATTTTGTGTATGTGTTTTAGTTGTGTTGTTCTTGTTCTTGTTTGAATGTTGTTTAGACAGACAGTCATACAACGACATATCAATTGTTGTTGTAGTTGCTCCTGTGCACATGCAAGCATGTAGACAGGGTGGTGTCAAGTGGCGATATCTATTCTTGTGGCGATATCTCTTCTTAAATCAAACTCCCATAGATCCTTGATTCATTATGAGGTTTGTTTAGCGATACCATTTTGGAGGACAAATGAAAATAGAGGTGAGAAAAGCGAGCAAAGTTCTTCGTGAAAGATGTGTATGTTTCTGCAATGATAGTGATAAGGTGTTGTAGTGCCAAAGTGATATCTTGGGACCTCACATACATTTCTTTATTCAAAACAACAAAATATTTATCCCAACTTCCATGGTTATTGATGAGATGGAGTAGTATTATATCATTCATTTTTCACTATAAAAGGGACCTTCTCACCTTGGTTGGTATGCCTGGCGAATCAAGCTGCCACTGACCTCATTTGAGATAGAAAATATTGTAATTCTCTTGTGGCTTCTTGTAAAATGGCATAAGTAGTAACATGCTGAATGGTGTTGCTCTTCAGGCACAATTAAGTTTACTGATTGAATTAGTCGAATTTCTTTAAAAAGTTCTGGCCTTAGTGGATTAATAGTAGAGTTCAAACAGGATATATGGTTCATAGTTATCCGACATTATGCATGGGTCAGACACTCGTATGTGGGGAAACTAGTTTTTGACACGGATGATACCATATCGAAAAAATATAGGGAAATATTTTGATACTTTTGGGACACTGGATTTGTAGTATTTTAATATTTTCTTAACCTTTCCTAATAATGTTCTAGTTGCATGGGAAAATGATGTGATACTAGTTTTTTTTTTTTTTTTTTTGAGAAATCAAAATAATTAGGAGTTACTAGGAGAAAAGCATTAAAAATCAGTTATATAGTAGAAAAGTCTTGAAAAAAGTTAATTATGTTGATTTGAAATATATAGATTTTATAAAAATAGTTATTGAATGAAGGATATGTATTGAAAATTTTATATTAAAATTTATATTTAAATAATAATAATTTCCAAATATTTTTTACATGACTATTCTATCTTTTAAAACCTTCTTGCATTTTTCTTATAGAAATTTCTAAATTAGCTTGAAGAGTTTGCTATAAGTTTAATTATGATGCATATGGAACCGAGGATTATACATATCTAGACACACGTGCACACACATACAAATGTATGTATATATATACATACATTTCCCATGAGTGTGTGTCTCGTACTCGGACCATGCATTGCATCCCATTTCAGTGTCCCATCCTGACAACTATGATCTGGATACTATAGTGGTTGTGTAGATCATTAATTTTTCTTGCATTGTGCAGGCATTCATTGGGCATCAAACACAGGATTTGTTAAGACAGTTAGGCAAATTTTTTCTGTTTCCTTTGCTGATAAATTAAATATTGTTACTCAATGCTGTGGGCCTTTGTTTATGCATGAGTTCAGACTAAAACTTCTCATTTCTGCACTGGCTAAGCGATGCAAGAATAAGACATCATAAAATTTTCTGCTAATTCACATCGATTTATTTATTTGCTTACATTTTGAAGCCGACATGCTTGTGTTATTCATACTGGGCACTATGTGTTAGTATTTAAGCACAGGTATTTATTTTGTAGGTCTACTGCATGGTTGCACATCCATTACAGCCCCACCTTGTTGCCACTGGAACCAACATTGGTGTCATTCTGAGCGAGTTTGATCCAAAATCCCTTCCAGCTGTTGCTTCTCTACCAACACCACCAGGCAGCAGGGAACATTCTGCTGTATATATTGTTGAAAGGGAGCTTAAATTGCTAAACTTTCAGCTTTTGAACACAGACAACACATCCCTTGGGAGTACTGGCACCTTGTCAGACACAGGAAGATCAGAGTCAGTTGAACCTTTGCCAGTTAGGCAGACTAAGAAGCATATTAGCACCCCTGCTCCGCATGATTCATATTCAGTTCTCTCCGCAAGCAGTTCGGGAAAGTGAGTTTCTATTTTTTTTGGGTATTTACGCTATATCTGCCTGTTTAAATGAATTATTGATCTTCTATGGTCTAGAAACATGTAAACTCTATTTTTTTTGTCTGAGATACCCTGTGCAGTTTGTTAGGCGCTGCTAATTTCTTTATGCTTATACTGTAGATGGGCTTATAGTTTTTTTTCTGACTCCTTGAGATATAGCGCCCAATAAACTTCATTTCTTGGTCATTAAAAATTCAAAGCTATATTTACTAGTCTTTAGGGATAACCCAACTGAAATCATTGAAGTAAGTTTTAACTTGTACCCCACATGAGCCCCCCACCCCCGACCCCAATCCGCATGCACACACACCAACAACTACCTACCCCAAGAATGCACATCCATTTTTGTGTCTTTGCACTCACGTGCATATGTGTCTTAGTGTTTGTTTGTGGCATGGGGTCCTTATCACCAAGATATGGTAGAGAACATGTTTGCATGTGGTATGGGTTCACTTCATTAGTATATGGTACAATGCTTAGGTAAAACGTTTTTGGTAGCCAACAATCAAACCATATTTCATGTAAATATTGTACTTGTACTATATGCCGAGAGGTGAGATCTGGATTTAATTATCCATAAGAATCACTTAAGCTGAGTACGCGAGAATGAAGTATTCCCATCTCCCAGTAATCTGTTTCTCAGGCATTAAATTCCACGTTTGGTGCAGCTTGAATATTCCAACCAATAAATTATGATCGTCTTTGGTAAGTTAAAAGGATACCTAGGGCTAGGAATATGTCATTAATGAGCGCAGTTTTTCCAATCTAATATAGTACTGCAACACTAGGTGAGAACATATAATACCTACTTAACACAGAAGTCTCACAAAATGAGGGAATTTAGTGCCATATGGAATCCAATTTTCCGAGAATGTTGAGCTGAGCTGAGTTTATGCTAAACACGGGAATTCACAAGGGAATCTTAAATTCTCAATTGATATCTGTGTACCAAATTCACCCTAAAAGTAATATTGTTGCTTGAAGTGGCATGCGCTCATTTTTCCTTTAGAAACTAAATTCATAATATGAATCGTTTAACATGCCTTAGTCTTTTTATTCTAATTTTTCTTACCAGAAATGATGGATGGAACTGAATTGCAAGACGAAATTCCAATACTGCCAACCACAAACCTGAAGAGTAGCCAGATCACCGTTCTTAATGTACAAATCAGTGCAATCATTCATACTCCATATGGTTGAACTTTCTGCAACTTTACAGTGACATAAAATTTCTTATTAATGTCATTCTAAAATGATATCAACACTTACGGACCTCCAATGTATGATGGTTCTTTTATCTACCTACCTATATATATGTGTGTATGTATATGCGTGCTTCCATTTGTTTTGATATATCTTTTCCATTGCCTTTTTAGGGCTGAGTCTAAACCTGAATTATTATAATGAATTTTTTATGGTGCTGACATTTGCTGTCACTTTGTTGTGTTCCAGGTATGTTGCCATTGTGTGGCCTGATATTCCTTCATTTGCAGTGTACAGAGTTAGTGATTGGGTAGTTGTTGATTCGGGGACTGGAAGGCATTTTGCGTGGGACACATGTCGTGACAGATATGCTTTGCTGGAGACAGCATTGGCTCCAAGAATGCCAATCATCCTTAAAGGCGGTTCATCTAAGAAAGCAAAAGAAGCTGCTGCTGCTGCTGCTCAAGCAGCAGCTGCCGCAGCTAGTGCAGCTTCTTCTGCAACTGTGCAAGTGAGAATCTTACTGGATGATGGGACTGCACATGTTTTGACAAGGTCTGTAGATGGTCGTAATGAACCGGTAAGTGCTGATTTCATTCTGTGGAAAAGCTTCCCATTTTTGTACCTCCATATATTCCAATGAGCAGCGTGGCTTCTCTTCTGTTCTTCAACTCATGATTGTGGGTGCTATAATTTTAATCAATCATCTCATGTCTTATTCACCTATAAAAGTAAAACTGCTTTTACTATTTTATCTTTTATAATTGTGGATTAGAGGTAAATATGAGCAGAGCCAAGATGAGCTGCAATAGTTCAGCCTGCTTGATAGCTTTCTGGGGAGCATGAGCATCGCTTGAACTTAAGCTTAATGCAACCTATTTAGGGCTGGCTTGTTAACCATTGATTAGTTGTAGTCATCTGTACTGATTGCTAATGGTCTCTAGAAATCTTATGTGAGGGTTTGAGTGTCTACACTGCAGAATACTACCCATAAGTTGAACTAGAGTAATTAAGGGTCCAAAACAGTTGAGATCCACCTTATCTGCGTCAGAAGCTCCACCTTACAAATGATACTCCTAAGGATGCTTCATGTGATAAAAAGGAAGAGGGAGATTTGGGCCCTAGAGGATGTACAGACTGTTTCTTTTTTATGGATTTCTACATTAGCCACAGATTTTCAACTTGTCCACTCATCTTGACAAATGCAAGTAAATTTGGAAGTATATGAAACTGTAGTGTTCCAGCAATTTGAACTGAATTTAGATGAATATGGTAATGATTTGAACACTTGTAGCAGCCATTTCGTACCTGTTTCAGTGGTGGCTGATAGGAAACTAAGCAAGAACCATTGTTTTGATTGTCACCAATTGTTTTTAATGGAGATGGTAGAAAAGATTATCAGAGTGCATGCCTAACCCTCTTTTGAACCAGAGGGCGGGATATGCCTAATGGATTTGGTGGTACTGAGATTTAAGGTTTGCACAATGGTTATCTTTTTCGTTGGGTAATGGGGGTGGGTAAGGGATTATGGCCCCGCTTTTCTCTTTCAGATTGTGTTGTAATGAGATATAAGATTTTCAAAAAAGATTAGAACCAATAAGGCTTTTTAATAGAATTGATGGTGTTAGAATATAAACATATTACCCTCATCTCTCACCACAACTTTAAAGTTCTACTATAGTGGCGGAGACTTTAATATGGTATTAGAGCAATCCGGATTCAATCCCCATCGAACGCGCATTTAAAAGCGAATTAAAAAAGAAAATACCGTTGCGCCAAACCTCTGGTTCTGATCCATAAAGGACGCTCAACCTGTAGGGGCATGTTAGAATATAAATATATTACCCTCAACTCTAACCACAACTTCAGCGTTTTGATGCAAGGTCAGGGACTTTAATAGATGGGGTTCAGTTTAGCCTATTTCTGTGGTCAAAGGTTGAACAACATTTTAGTTGAGTACAATTGTTGATTCTATTTATTCAAATTGAAATTTGATACGACTAGATTAAGTTGAATGAAAACTCAGCGTGAAGTGGTCAAGGGACATAGCGTACAAGCATGCATTAAGGGTCATGTACGGAAAGGGTCCAGTTTGCACACAACATACATTTAGGGCGAGAAGAAGGCATAGGGAGCAATAAGGCCTATAGTTATGTCAATATCTAGTACAATTTTATTCAAATTATGAACAACCTTAATATTTCTTCTGATGGTTATTTTTTTTATTGCAGAAATAGAACTTAATAGGAAGAGACAATGACAAGATTCCTGTACTCTAATAGAGGGATCAAAACTGACACTGAATTTCTAAACCTTGCTGTTAATACAATATAGTGGCATAAAAGAATAGATAGAGAGTTGGTAACTATAAATTATAGCTATGGCTGCTTGACATCTTGACCAGGCTTATGTTATCTTGATTATTCCATTTCGTTTGGTTACTGGTGTGTATCTTGATTATTTATTGCATCAATTTTCTTATGAAGGTTATTGGATTGCATGGTGGTGCATTGCTTGGTGTTGCATACCGGACATCTAGGAGGATAAGCCCTGTGGCTGCAAGTGCTATTTCAAGTATTCAATCAATGCCATTATCAGGCTTTGGCAATAGTGGAATTTCATCTTTTGCTGATGAGAGGTCTTCCGCCGAGGCAGGACCTCAAAATTTCCAGCTATACAGGTAAAATCTGGCGAGCCAGCACGATACATAATCAGGTTGGAGGATTTCTACCTAGAGTTCTGCTTGTTGCTTCTTAATAAATTCAGAAGTATCTTATGATCTCATCTATGCTGTCTTATTTAGTTTATCAACTTCTACTGGGCTGAGTTCCAGTTTCAGCCCCTACCTGAGCAGTAATATATATTCTGATTTACATATGAAAAATATGTAATCTGAATAACATTATAATATTGCAGTTGGGAAACTTTTCAACCAGTGAGTGGCCTTCTTTCCCAGCCAGAGTGGACTGCATGGGATCAAACTGTGGAGTATTGTGCTTTTGCGTACCATCAATACATTGTCATATCTTCCCTGCGCCCGCAATATAGGTATCTTGGAGATGTGGCAATTCCATCTGCCACCAGTGGTGTTTGGCATCGCAGGCAGCTTTTTGTTGCTACACCAACTACCATTGAGTAAGTTCGACAAATTATTTGTTATAACTAGTTCATAATGTGTGTATATAGGCTGGTACGGATTAATGCATCTGTTCATTTATATGTATTCAACTAGATATGTCTATGCGCGTATGTTCAAACCATGTTTTGAAATCTTTGTATCAGTATTGGTATCAGTCGTAGCATTTTGGTATCAGAATCAGCAATATCGACTTTTTATCGGCCATTTTGTTTCGTCGTATTGACAATAACGGTATCGTTTCATTTAATATGGATCATATTGGTGGTATCGCTATCGGGCCAATATATTGGTGTGAGGCGATATTTCAAACCATGGTTTAAATGTTCCCAACTTTTGGTCACACTTTAGTAACATGCTTTTATAGAAAAATCTGGTTGTGGGGGCAAGTGCTACTTTTTCAGTAGACTTCTCAAAACTCCAGGATGCATTGAGAATACTTCAAGTACTAGCAATACCACTTATATGTAAGCACCGTGACTTCAACGTGGGGAGAAGATTGTGGTGAGGTCCCAATAGTCTTAAAGTGAAATTCTAAAGCAAAGTGGAAACAGGATGATCGATGCTTGGCTGGTCATGAGTGTGAGCAAGCATGACCTAAGCAGCTGTGGCCTCATTTGGGTTATTTTCAGATATCAAAATTCAGGTTTTGGGTTTCACTGGTTCAAGTTTGTAAAGCATGAACTAGTTCAGGTTTGTGTTCGGACTTCAGAGTTCGGACACCCTTAGACAAGGGTGTGAAGCCCAAAGTATATGGATTAGACCTTTATACTCATGCGTGCACACTCATCTTTTTAGCTATTTCACCTTTTATCTGCCTTAATATATAACTGTTGAGGAAAGGGAGCCTTTTAATCTGCTTCCAGCCCCCTTCTTTCACATCTTGTGTCTTCTCAAGCCCCCATATCATACACCCACATGAACTTAGTAACCTCAATAAAGAAAATTGAAGATGATAAGCAGATGAAATGTATTTTCACTAGTAATTTATTTTGCAATTATTCGAACATTGGATCATGGTCAGGTGTCTATCACTTTTTGCTTGTTTGATTGGAAAAAAAGATTTTCCTAAACCTTCAATTCTGATTCATACCCGGAACTAGAGGTTGAATCCTGATGTTCCCTCGTTTATTCCTTCCATACTTCCACCTAATGAGTTACCACATGGAAACATTTTAAATGAGGAGTCATATTAGGCTACTGAGATAATCAACATATCATATTAGTATGCTAGCGTCTGGAGAATGTAACTAGATTCATGAACATCCTATTATTTTCTTCTGCTTTGTCTACTTGCTAAATCATTATTCCGTTGCTAGGTGTGTTTTTGTTGATGCTGGAGTCGCTCCTATTGATCTTGAAACTAAAAGGAGAAAAGAAGAAATGAAAGCCGAAGAAGCTCAAAGCAGAGCAGTTGCTGTGCATGGCGAATTAGCACTTATCACAGTTGACACCCCACAAGTCTCTACTAATGAAAGGGTCTCATTGAGGCCTCCAATGTTGCAGGTAACTTTGTCCAGGTTCCTCACACTCTTTGTTGTTAAAAATAAAAAAACTCTCATCAATAACTGTTCAGTCTGGTTGAACATAAACAAGTCAGAATTGGTCAGTGGGAGGTCTAATTCTCTCTTAGAAACTGTTCTAATGAAATCCGATAAATGGATTCATTCTTCGTGTTGATCCTACAATATTTTTGACAGTATCTCAAGTCTTGCTCAAGAGTGACCATAAAATCATCTGGTACATTTATGATTTACCTATTCTTGAAGCTTCTAGGACTGTTGACATAAAATTAAGTTGGATGCTTCATTCAATCAGTATACTTATTGATCATTATCCTATATATCAATCTTTAGAACTGTTCTTAGAATTTTGTTATTGATTGAGATATAAATTGATATTTGAGCTTCAAGACCTAGATCAGGATTGATTAATATCTATACATATTAACATTCAGTTAAAAATATAAAATTAGGTCATAAACATAGAAATCAAAGTATGCCTGAAAGTCTAAAATTAATTTTTTTATCTGTGTTTGGCAAGTAGTGACATAAATCATAATCTCCAATTTAACATGAAATAAATAAATGCTTCAATAAAAAACATGAAATAAATAAATCATTAAGACTTTTATAGGCAATTTGTCAGGAGATATTCTACACACGTCAATTATTCTTAATTCATATGAACAGTTACTTTGAGGTGTGACCATTTGAAAAATGCTAGTCGAGTCTGCTCTAAACATTTAGTCACCCAACTATATATATAGATTTAAACATTGTTCAGTTTTAGTATGTTTGAAGTTCTCACATGAGAAGCTTGTGCCCCCTAGTACTTAGTGCATTCCACACTGTCCCATGTACCACATAAGCGCAAAAAATAAACTGGACTGCATCTTATGTTGAACCACGTGCTTCTGTAGGGTGACGGTTTTTTTTTGGCTTTTTTGATTTTACTTTTTGATCCTGGAAGTTTATTGTAGGTTATTGCTCTGATTTAGAAATTGATAAGTAGGAATAACTATTAAATGTTCTAGAGTCAGTTCCCATATTTTATTACTTTTTTTGGCAAATGCCATACTGCCTGATGCAATGACTAAACTGTGCATCTTACTGTTAGCTAAAATTTGTAACCTTTTTGTTTTGATTTTCAACTAGGAGGGCTGACATATAGAGCTTCTATATTTCTTGATTCAGGTAGTCCGGCTAGCCTCCTTTCAGCACACACCTTCGATACCACCATTCATTGCATTGCCAAAACAGTCAAAAATAGGCGGGGAGGATGTAGCTAGTCAGAAAGAGGCGCAAGTGAAAAATGTTAATGAAGTTGCTGTTGCAGGTGGAGGGGTGTCAGTTGCACTCACTCGGTTTCCTCCTGAACAGAAACGCCCTGTGGGGCCTCTTGTTGTCATCGGTGTAAGAGATGGGGTCCTTTGGTTAATTGACAGGTACCCAGATCATTATAGCATGGTACTGTAACAAATATGTTCATGGATCATGGTTTCTTTAACCTTACAAGATTCATATACTGCTGTGCTGTTGATACTTTCGCATATTGCACTAACATTTCAAAATTCTCAAGCAATGTCCTATAGATTGTCCCTTGTCAACACACGAAAGGTAACGATGCCGTATTTGCTTATACAGATGACAGAGTTAACAGAATCAAGATTTTATATAGCTTAGAAGGTGGCATTGTTCTTAAAACTTTTCTTCAAGTGTGAACTTTATAGGCTATGCTATTTGTACATGTTCATTAATAGTCTTCACCGTATTATGGAAATAAACCATTTAGTCAGCAAGTCTGTGGTGGCCAACACTGTTAAATTTTTCTTCTATGGTCCTACATAGCAAGTTGCATATAAATGTACATAGAAGTTGGAAACCTCAAATTCTAACATCCCATTCATAATTTTTCCAGTCTATTCTATTGGTTAGCATCAGCTCCTGTAGAGCTACAACTGTTGAATATAATTCCTTGAGGAGTTCTTGGAATCTTTTTTTTCTGTAACACAGTGGCTATCGGAGGAGCAACTATTTTTTGGAAGTACTGGCATGTTACGGATCTCTAATAAATGTGCAACTAGGATATGATTTCCCAATTGAAATGATTATTTAGTAATGTGCCACAAGAACAATTTATCAAACAATTGGCGACCCTTAGAAGATAGGATGATTCACCATAATCCGCTTTGTCATGACTCATGAAGAAAACCCAGAACCTAGCGTATCCAATTGAACTATCTAGATTGGGACATCTGATGATTTATGCATGGGAGACCAGCTAGTGAAAGAGATATATACTCTTCTAATGCATATAAAAATCGGTGTACATGAGCATTTTGACACTGAAACACCATCAAGTTCTTTCAGATGATTAGGATTTGTTTACTTTTTTCCACCTGCAGAGTATTTCTGTCCTGTTGACACTTTTTTCTTTTATTATTTTCTAAGCTTAGACTTTTGTTTTATATTTAAAGTGAAGTAATCTATACTCAGTAACCTCTATTAGTTATACTTTAAGTGCAGACATCCCATTCTTTACTTTGTGTCTCCTTGTTTTTCCTTGATTCTCAGTTCCTTCACATTTCATTTAAAAATCTTGAGGATTGCAAAATCTTTTTTGTTCAATAATTTTACTCTGCTGGCTGTTCTCAATGTGATTCTTTTAATACTAAAGATGTTAACTTCAGATTGTTTCTGTTGTAGTTTAATAAACAGAATTTGGATTAGTTAACATGTAAGTTTTTTTATTTGTGCTGGTTAACTCCAGTCAAAGATTAAACTTGACCAACCTGATTAATAAGAACTACCAAAATGGCTAACCTGTCACCAAATTCAGAACCCAATGTAGCGTCAAAAATTTAGCTTCTAAAATTTTCCACCATGATCCTTCTCAACCAAGCTAGATCCACTTTTGCTTTGATTACATTGGAGATGTTTAGAATCTAGTTCACAGTCTGGCTCTGGTCAGTTCATATTGAGTTCTACAGCAAGACTTGTAGGTCAAGTATGGGTGCCTGGTTAGACTTTGTATTAATGTTTGGGTTGGAATCCTATCTGGACCTGTTCCAGACCATAAATTGGGTCAACTTTTTGTTCTCCTAAACATGACTGGAACCTGCTATATATTGGCTCAGGGCAAGTTGCATCCCACATTTTGCATCCGGGAACATTTAAGTGATACCTTCAGGCAAGGAAAAGTACCATGTCAGGGATTGCAATCCCCTTAACAATTATCTTTTTAATCACTGTCAAAAGTGTATTATTCCTTGATCTTTACAAATTCTACTACACTATTATTTCTATTTTCCATTATGGTTTCATATTATTATCTTGGATAAAGTATAGTTTTTTTTTTTCCATTTTAATTGCAAAACATTAGACTGCTTGATCCTCTTGCTTTTATGCAGTAATCTTTTTTTATCAAAGTTGTGAAGCATATTTGCCATGATGGGACCTAGCCACTATTGACCACTTAACCATTTTTGACTTCTGCTAGGAACTCCCTTCTGATGCTTGTGATGTCTAGTGCAGGTATATGTGTGCGCATGCCCTGGCCCTTAGCCATCCTGGTATTCGTTGCCGGTGTCTAGCTGCCTATGGAGATGCTGTCAGTGCAGTGAAATGGTATAAACAAAGTTTGTTGTTAACTCCATCTGCAGGCATATTCTGCAGTGCTAGCAGGCTTCTTCAGCAAACACCCAGGAGTTAACATTGACTTATGTTTGCAGGGCTAGCAGGCTTGGCCGAGAGCACCATGATGACTTGGCTCAGTTCATGCTTGGGATGGGATATGCAACTGAAGCTCTTCATTTACCTGGGATATCGAAGAGGTTTGATGTTAAATATCTGCATTCTCCCTCATCCATATCTCTTTGTGCGTGAATAACTTCTAAATTTAATAAAGATTAAATGCAAGTTGTGAGATGATGATATCAACTTTATATGTCTATTTCTCAGGCTGGAGTTTGACTTGGCCATGCAGAGCAATGACTTGAAAAGAGCTCTGCAGTGCTTACTGACAATGAGTAATAGCAGGGATGTTGTGCAAGAAAATGCCAGTACTGATATAACTGAGATTCTAAGTTTAACAGCTGCCAAAAAGGAAAATCTAGTAGATGCTGTGCAAGGAATCATGAAGTTTGCAAAGGAGTTTATGGATCTTATTGATGCCGCAGATGCCACTGGGCAATCAGATATTGCCCGTGAAGCTCTGAAGAGATTAGCTGCTGCAGGTTCTGTGAAAGGTGCATTGCATGGTCATATTTTGAAAGGGGTAGCACTACGGCTTGCAAATCATGGAGAGTTGACACGACTGTCAGTATGTATCTATATTCTCTATAATTATATGCAGCCACACTATGGAATCATAATCCTTAGTTACATGTACTTGTGGACACAGATCTAGCTAATAAGGAGAAGCCTTACTCTGAGGTTTCTATCGTCGATCAAATTTGGTTAATGTTGAAATCCAGTCACCATAAATTTTGTTGCTTGAATTCAATTTCTTTTTCCCCAATCACATTATATATTCTCTTTTATCCCATAAAACTGTGGTTGTAGTCATATCCTGACCTTTCCGTTATATATCCATATATTAGGGATAGAAATCAGATAACTGTCTATTGGGTTGTAGTTATATGTGTTTATCTGGTTACATATACTGTCATATCCTTGACATAAATACTCAAAGAAAACTCTCAAATTTACATCAGAATATTTACCTGGCATATTTTTGGGCCTTTTTTTCAACAAAAGTAAATATGGTTAGGGGATGTGGAAATGGGTTGATGTGGTGCTACTTCTCTATGCTAAGTTCTTATTAAATGGTGGATAAGATGTCCTGTAATCTCATGACTTTAAGTGCAAATAATCTTTTTTCTACAATTGCTGAACTTGATGGATTAATTGCACTCTTTTGTGGGACGAATGTGTTCCATTAATATTTCTGGAATTTTAATTCACTTCAGGAGTGTAGTAACACATTACCACCACCACCAGCACCAGCACCAGCACTACTATCATTATTATTACTGTTATTATTCATATTTTAGATAGACTGACATAATACTATTACATAATTCAACTGTAAGTGCTATTTTCTAAAATTGTTACACTGGTTGGTTCTGAAAGATTTGGACCATAACCAAGCGATATAAACTAGAATTTGCTCAAAACCAACTAAACATAGCTCAGGTTGTTTTGGGTTAAAATATCATATCAACCACACTAAATTGTAGTGCAAATATGCTCTCTTAAGCTCTGATAGGATTACAATATGCTCTAAAAACATATAGAAAAAGATATAATATAATCCTCTTTCCATATAAAATGCATAATGTCCAATTGGGGTTGGGTCATGTAAATTAATACCTTAACCCTTCAGGGTTCAGCAGTACAGTTCTCAAATGATTGCAACCAAACCTAAACAATGAATACTGTAAAACTAATTCCAGCCTACTTTTGGGCCAGATTGGGTTGATTCAAAACCAACTTGCATCCAACGGTGCATTTGGATTGGATATCGAGCGGATATAGCTATATCCATATTCGTTTTCATTTTGCAGACCCGGATCTAACATGTATATTCTAATTCAGTAACTGTATTAGTTGGATTTGATTTTGGATTTGGATTGAATCCCACATATTTGTCAAATACTAATGAATATGATTGACAATCTAGAAAAAAAAAAGACTGGATTTAACTTTAATTTTAATATATTTTATGTGAAAATGTCAAAAATATCTAAGATTGCATGAGCTTGACTATTTTTAACCAAGAGGATAACACATCATGCAGAACTTGA
Source organism: Agave tequilana (assembly GCA_038442645.1). Classification (NCBI taxonomy): domain Eukaryota; kingdom Viridiplantae; phylum Streptophyta; class Magnoliopsida; order Asparagales; family Asparagaceae; genus Agave; species Agave tequilana. The sequence goes on from JAVJIF010004048.1 coordinate 315,367, forward strand.
TGTACTTGAAATATGTGCATTCAGACATACATGGTATATTCGGATATGCATTCAGATATGTCCTGCATTTCTTTTTTTTGTATATGTCATGTACTTTTACTACTACCAGATCCGTAACCATATTTTAAACGATATCAGATATATCCATATCCAAAAAACGAATACTAAATCGGATACGGACAGAATAATCCATATTCGGTTGCGCCTGTAGTTTTTTTTTGGGATGAAAACAGTTTTGCATTCTATGGTTTTTACCTCCTGGTGGTAGTCACTTTAAGGTTTTTTTTTTTTCCCTCTCTCTGTCTCTGTCTCTCTCTCTGATTTCACTCATTACTCTTTCTTCATCTTCAACTTCTCTTGTTACTGGGTCCTTATTTTTCATCATTTCTGATTTATCTTTTTTGGAATAGTAACCCACATCTGTTTGTCCATTTGCTTTCTTCACATTGTTTCCTTTTTCTTTTTTTAAAATCATCCCCCTCCTGAACTCTTCAGAAAGAACCAAAAGAAAAAAAAAGAAGAAAGAACGAATGAATGAAAGAAAGAAAATTTCATTTTAGTCTTCTTCTTGACCTGGCACATGGAGCACATAGTGTACATATTACATGAGCTTAAAGGTATTCTTGTAAACAAATGAACAATTTTGTTATGTTCGCAGAGCCTTGTTGTTGCATTGATTATTTTGAAACCGATAAATTGAAAGCAAGTTGACATGATTTATTGCAAGCTTCATTTTAGATGACAAATTATTTGGATAGTATAATTAGTTTGCCTTCTCCACTATAATTCAAAGCCCCGGAAACATTTGTTTAGAAGGTTTTGGCTGTACAATTTTTCCTAGCAGCGGTATTACCTTTTATACTTTGATTTTAGTTTTGTAGTCAATTATTTTAAGATTTAATTTTTGAATCTTTCTATCTATTCATTCTATAATTTGATAAACCATATTTTTACTGAAATTATGACATCACAAACATTTACTCTTCCTGTTTGTTTGGTGATCTGTTTGTAGGTTCTCATCAGATAAATCAATGTAACTTTTCGAGGATTGTAAATTATAGTATCATGTTATCTTTTCGCATTTGCAGGGACTAGTAAATAATTTGATTACAGCTGGCCATGGGCGTGAAGCAGCTTTTGCGGCTGCAATTTTGGGAGACAACGCTCTAATGGAGAAGGCGTGGCAGGATACTGGGATGCTTGCTGAGGCTGTACTCCATGCTCATGTAAACTACCTAATCCTGTATCCTACACATTTAACTGTAGCATCTGCCCACTTCAAAGTAGGATCAATATGTGCTTGTTACTGATTATAAATTATGAAAGCTAGAAGTCAAGTTAGATACCTGAAATTGCATGCCATCATCCTATTTCTCTGCCATGCTGACTTGTGCATTGGTTAGAACTTAGATAAATTTTACCTTACTTAAATGGGCTGCCAATTTTCAGTTGCATTTTTCTTCATTCAGAAGTTCAATCCAAAATGGTTTCCCAATTGTCAATGATATACAGATAGTTAACAAGCCCAATTACAGAGGAGTTTTTTTCCCTTTTATGTTGGTCCCTAAGAAATATCATATTTATATATTCATCCCTCACAAGTTTTTTTCTACGAGTCCTCCAGCACAGACGCGCCTAATATGAGTGATGTGGGACAGAGGGGATTCAGAAGTTCAAATCTTTCCAAATCTAATTCAAATAATTACTAAATCTTAACCAAATTTACTTAAATCTAAATTTAAATAAAATCCTAAATCCTGTTAAATCTAGACCGTTTGATTCTCCCATAATTCTCCCCGGCTTGAAAATATTCATCCCCGAGGAATGTAGTGGTAGGTACAAGATAAGCACAACCGAGTCGAACCACATCACGCATCCTCAATCAGGCCAAGGTGGTGGTCGAAGAATCAGCACTGATGCATCATGGCTGAACCAAGGTGGCGGAGGTGAAACTAGATTCCGTAACAAACCGGCTGTGACGGATAATAAGTCGAGCCAATCACATGTAGCAGACAGATGCGAATCATCCATGATGAAAACTAAATTGACTGTACTTTACATCATGAGTAGCCTGATATCCTGTGATCCTGTCTCTTGCAGAAAGATTTGCAATAGATCGTAGACGTTAGACGATCTCAAGGATAACGAGGAAAACATCATAGCTGGCGAAAATAGCTCCTTGGTAAGCTCTGTTGAAAGTTTCACAGAAGTATCAATAGGAAACTCTTCAACTTCTGTAGATTGTGAGAAAATCTCTTCTTGCAGTGACACCAACTTAGCAACAACTTCTGGCTCTGGTTCTGGCTTATCAACAACTTCTGGCTCTGGTTCTGGCTTAGAGGCTCTGAATATGTCAACTTTTACTGTCATGTTTTCTATAATCTTTCAAATGCCTTCTAAAGTCTCTCAAAACTTAGTGAAGAGAAGGCACGGAGCATACCAAGTACGAAGTAGGTCTTGTAAGACAAACCAACATTGACAGGAACTATACCCATCACGATCATGAGAACCCCAAAAACACGGAATATCCGCATACATATTCCGTTCAACTTCCAATATATGTGTATCAGCCACAAAAATAAAAGCCCATGATGAAATTTAGTACATAAGTTCAGAAATTACTCAAGAATGTCAACGGCTCGAACTGAGCTCAAATCGGGTTAAAAATATGGTCTAAAAGGCTGATCTTCTGTTGCAGGTACCGGCACCAAACACGAACTTGTGGAGGTCAGTCTGCTATCTAACTGCTGTGAAATTTTTTCAGTATCTCTAGGAATCAGTTATGCGTCAACGCTTCAGATGGAACACGAATCGGACTCCGAACGGGCCTAAAACGGACTCCGAAATAAAACTACTCTGTAGTGAACAGTGGCGGCTCAGCTCAGCCAATGTCGTTAGCAGTCGGATGACGTCAGTTATATCTTGCTGATGTCAACAACAGTTTGGCTGACGTCAGCAATGACTGACACCTTGGCTCGGTTTAATCTGAGTCGATGACATCAGCAAGAGAGCCGATGATGTCAGCACTTGAGCCACTGATGTCAGTGATGGCTCGGATCTGAGCCGCTCTCGCGTCGGTGCCTTGGTTAGCGGGTCGAGTCGGGTTGGGTTATGGATGCGGGTTCAAACCCGATTCTGATATGGCCCCAAATTCAAATCACTTAATTCCGAAACAATTCGGGTTCAGTCTGTGAATTCAATAAGGCATGTTACCTATCTCTTCTTCTCCTCTCTTCTCCCAATAAAAACTTAGGGAATTGAAACCTTCCATGTGGCGGCGGTGGACGATGATGATGGTGGCGTGCTCCGGCGTGGAACGAGGAGATGGCGGTGGAGGGAAGCTCTGACGACAGCGGTGGACGACGACGATGGTGAAGACATCGGAGGGGTCACAGAGGCGCGACGGTAGGGGCAGAGAGAGGAGGGTTGCAGCGGTGAGTGCAGGTGAGGAGACAGAGGTGTCGTCTGCGACGAAGTGCCTCGATGGAGAGATCGGGTGGTGACCGATGAAGATGAAGACAAAGAGGAGTGGATCTGATCGGCGTCTGGAGGTGGTAGCGAAGGTGGTTGGTGGGGGAAAATCTGTCGGTGAGGTCAACGATAATAGAGGAAGGCGGATCTGAAGGTGGCGAATCAATCATCGGCGGCAGAGTTAGGCGACGGGCGTGGATCTGGTTCTGGTATCGGCGTCGAAGGATGGAGTTGGTGAAGATGGCGACGGTGACGTTGATGGGCGGAGGGTGACAACGACAGTGTGGGGGGCTGGTGACGATCTGCGAGGGCTTGCAGTGTCGACAACTGGAGCGAGAGAAGAGGAGGATAGAGTGGGGTGGCGACGGTGAAGAGAGGTGAAGAGGCGGAGTTGGTGGGGGGGAAGACGGTGGTGATGAGGGCACAATGGTGATGTCGGGGCTTTGTTGACGATGGGGAGAAGATAAATAGTGCTATCATTTTTTTTTGATTTTTTTGAATCTTTTTTTTGACAAATAGAGAAGAGGATGGAGGAAGCGAAAGATTTTGATCTAGGTTTTTTTTATGAGGAATTTCGATTCTGATATTAAATTGATGTGGGACAAACGAGATTTTAAGGGTTTGTGGTGGGATTTTGCTGGAATTGGAGAAGAACAGTGAAATTAGGAATTGGATATGATCACGAATCACAACTCAGATCTTGGCTTCACCGTCTGGTTCAATTAATCCATGAGATTAAATCAAACAATACAAAATTTTCATAGGAAAAATAAACTTTTAATCAATTCATCATTAACTTCAAAGTTCACTACAAGGCTTTATATAACCTACAATACGTGCTGCTACGTGCAATTATTGATAAACTTAAATCTATTTAAATCTAATTCAAATAAATACTAAATCTCAATCAAATCTACTCAAATCTAAATTTAAATAAAATCTTAAATCTTGCTAAATCTGGACCGTTTGATTCCCCCATCAATGAGTCTCATTGCTGTTGCAGTTCTAATCCCTCATAACCCTGGTTACTGTGTAACCCAGCGTCTGAAATGACATGTAAGCCCTTGGTTATCTCCGATTCCTTGCTAGCTTACCAACCCCATATCCTTCTTTTACTCTCCCATTGAACCCACCCAATCCATCTCCTCTCCTCTCCTTGTTCTCACACCGAAAAGAAGTAAGAGATCGAAATACTCCAGCTAATTAAGTTGAAGGTGATGACAACACAATAACTAGTGCATAAATTTAATTGCTAATTATTACTATAGTAGCGTTCATCTTCACTCATCCATTTTGTGATTGTCTACTGACTAGTGCTTGCCCACCACGAGCACTTGGCTTCCTTCCCTCCGCAAGCACCCTTCACACTTATCATTGCAGCTTGAAGCAATAAAGCATCTAAAAGCTTACCTTAGAATAGCGCTTGGTTGTGCTTTCGTCACACAACATTGACTCTGGCTCAGGTCTATTAGTGTCTACAATCTTATTTAGATGCTGCCCATTTGTGCGTAGCCTACATTTTAACATTTCCTATGTTATGTCCTACAATGTGATCCTCTAACTATAAACTAGCAACAGGAATTAGAATAAATGAAAAGTACCTTTGGGGGGGGGGGGGGGGGGGGGGGAGAGAGAGAGAGAGAGAGAGAGAGAGAGAGAGTACTTAGATGAGGAGAGATGGGTGCTACAAGAGGAGAGAGCTGCAAGGATCAGGTTGGGTTTCATAGAGATGGAAAAGAACTCTCAGAAGGGAAAGGTAGGCTATTCTTCAGAGAGAAGAAGAACAGATTTTCGAATTTAGTAGGTGGGTCCTATATTTTAGGGGACTTCTATCAAAACATAAATTTGTAAAGGACTAATATCAAAATATTATATTTGTTAGGGACCAATATAAAAACCCCAAAATTTAAAGATCTGAGGATCTATCAGATAGCACTAGGTGTGTGAAATTTCATATTATATATACTGGGGTTTATTGTGACGTAGGAACAAACTTAAAGTATTTCCCATCCACCAAACTACATGATGGGCAAGCCTCAATGGATGATCCAAACCATTCATCTCGATCTACACGCCATAAAACATATGTGGACAAAAGATCATTTGTTTTCGAAGTTTCTATATCATCCATCCAAATGTACCTTTCATTTACATTAAATAGTCATTCATTTTGCTATCATTAACGGGTTAGAGAACTTCAAAACATTATTTTTTGCTCACATGTTTCATACTGTGTGGATCAAGATGAAAAGTGTGAATTCACTAGGAGGGTAGCACACCATGTAGTTTGAAAAGTCAAAACTATATCTAAGTTTGTTTCCTCAAGGGTGTGGGTCTCTCTCTCTCTGAGATATATATATATATATATATATATATATATATATATATATATATATATATATATATATATATATATAGAGAGAGAGAGAGAGAGAGAGAGAGAGAGAGAGAGAGAGAGAGAGACCTGTGTCATTCCGGAAGGATTCGAGCCTGAATCCTTCCCACTTAAATACAACCCTACGGCATCCGAAAGCAAGTTATTGTGTTAAAGTTGATTTACATTATTTCAAGTAACTAAAAATTAAAAATCTTGTATTTTGAATATTTTTTGCTCATCCCTCAAGTAGGCCCAATATGGATTGACGAAATAGTGAGATGGTTAGTTTAACGGTGTAGAATATTTGAAATCTAACAAAAATTGGTGTGTGTGAGGCATGGTTCAAAGTCTCGGTCTCGGCCGCCGACTCAGCCGGCACCGAGTCGGATCGGACTCGGACGATACGCGCAAAACGCTACATAGGAAGCTTAAAAAATTCTGAAAAAATCATGACAAATCGTAAAAAAATATATTCATCAAAATTCATGTATCACATGTTAAAAAAATTTTTGGTTTTGAGGGGGTAATTAGGGAAATATCATAATTTCAGGGTAGTTTAAAATATGAAAAAAAGGGATAAAAATGAAAAAAAAATTCAAAAGAAAAAAAGCAAAAAAAAGGGATAAAGTCTCACTCTCCCTCACCCGATCTCACTCTCCCTCACCCGCCTCACCCGATCTCACTCTCCCTCACCCGATCTCTCTCTCTCTCTCTCACTCTCCCTCACCCGATCTCTCTCTCTCTCTCTCACTCTCTCCCTCAATCACTCCCCCTCAGCCTTTCCCCCTCTCGCCCCCCTCTCCCCTCCTCTTTCCCTCCCCCTCCCCCTCTCTTGTCCTGATCTCTTTGTCTGAGAGAGATCGAAACAGAGAGGGAGGGGGGAGGGGGAGAGAGAGGCAGAGGAGAGAGGGAGATAGACAGAGGCAGGCGGGCGGCAGTCGGGCGGCGACGGCAGGAAGGCAGGCGGGCGGCGACGACGAGAAGGCAGGCGGGCGGCGACGGCGATTAGGTATGTTTTGTTTTTTTATTTTTTTGTTTTTTAACACGACTCGGTCGAGTCAGCCCGCGACTCGGCCGATTCAGCCGAGTTGACTCCGAGTCTTACCCGAGTCGATCGATTCTGAGCCGATCCCTTGAACCGGGTATCGGAATCGTCTCGGCGGGTGCCGAGACGGATACGACTCGGCCGAGTCGTATTCGACTCGGCCGAGCCTTCGAACCGTGGTGTGAGAGTTTTTAAGTGTTTAAATCATGATGAAATGATCGGATCGAGAATTTGTATGTCTAAAAACGTAAATCTAAGCAATATGCTATTTTCGGCCGTCCTTTTTGTGCCTACAGATGGATGAGCAAAAAGTATTCAAAATACATGATTTTTAATTTTTAGTTACTTGCAATAACGTAGATTAACTTTAACGGAGTGGATCTTGCATTCGGAAGGCCGAATCCTTCCGAATGACACAAGTTCTTGTGTCATTCGGAAGGATTCGAGGCTGAATCCTTCCCATTCAAATACAACCTTGCGACATGTATGTATGCGTGCACAAATAGACGCTCACACAACACAGCTTAAGTATCTGAAGAATGGAATAATCAAATTCAGCTTATGTGTGCGTGTGTTATAATCATTTGAAAGCTCTTAAGATGACCTATCGAAAAGCAGATTAAACGGATGTATGCATGCATAAAGTATAAACAAACATACGTCACACAAACATATCTGAAGAGCTGAATTATCAGATTGGTTATATTGATCATTGTAGCCTTGTACTATCACGTACTCTTCATCAAATTGGTTCTATTGATCATGGTACCATTGTATTATTGTGTATTCTTAATCTTCTGATACCAAGAATTTTCCATGGTGCAATTGTTTCTGAGGAGCTGGTTCCATTGATCAAGGAAGCATTCTATTATTGTCAAATCTGAATCCTATGCTCCTGTTGTGGTAAACCTTGCCTGTTTGCTTAGACTCTTCACTTTTAACCAGGCCCATGGTCGCCCGACATTGAGGAACCTGGCCCAAGCGTGGAACAAGATGCTACAAAAGGAACTTGAACCTACAGCCCCCGTGAAAACTGATGCTGCTTCGGCATTCCTGGCTTCTTTGGAGGAGCCCAAGCTCACGTCCCTGGCAGAAGCTGGAAAGAAACCTCCGATAGAAATCCTTCCTCCGGGTATGGCATCCTTGACCGCGCCTCCCATTACAATCAAGAAGCCCGGTGCTGCACAGGTCCCCACGTCGCCTCAGCCAGTAAAGCCATTGATGTTGGAAGCAGCACCAACCCCTCCTACTGGTGAGCAACCTGCTCCCCCTGCTGAGCAGCCACCTAGTACACAAGCTGAAGCTGTAGCTAGCAGTCCGAATGCTGCCCCAGCAGGCGCTCCAGATGCTGTGCAAGCAAGCAGTCCGAGCGCTGCCTTATCTAACAGTCAACCTGACGCCTCGGCAAGCAGTCCATCTGCCATCTTGTCAAGCAGTCCAACTGCTCTCCCCGAAGGAACCGACTTACTGCCCCCTCCTACAGAACCTACGGAGACTGCCGCCTAAGCTTTTGTTTCACCTCTTTCCTTTTTGTAATCCATTGAGTTCATTGATTGATGCTGAGACGTATCTTATTACACTGTAAATCTTTACCAATTTCTTGTATTTTTATCAGTATAGAGCTCAAGTAGGTGATTGATGCCTTCACCTTGCATAGCTTCCTGGCCATTGATATTGGCAGTGCCACATTCTTTGTCGGTTGTTGCATATGTGATACATGACATTTAGTTCTGATATGAGATTGACTCGATGTTTCCATTGTGCATTGAGTGATACCAGTGTCTCTACTGTAACGTCGAGTTATTCCAGTTTTTGAGTCTTGGCAAACAGCAAAGAGGGTGTATTCACACTTGCACATTTAGTTCTGCTGAAGTTTGATTGTCATTGGAAACCAGGTTGTAAATTTTTGGAGCTCCACCAGACAAATCTTGTTAATAGAACAGTAAGAGTTAATCCTCAGCGGTTTCTATCACGAATGATTGGACGGTCGATTCATACCACAAGCGAGAGTAGAGACATGGAGTGAAATACGTGTAAATAAAACACAATGCAAATACAAAGCAAATATGGAGGATTTTACGTGGACACTCTTAACGGCGAAAAATAGAGCGGGGGAGGAGGAACTTCACTATAATTTTTTAGTTACAGGAAGTATAGTGTGTCCATAGTTCAGATTTTCAAGGCTTGGCTCTTTCTTGTTGGGGAATATGTCTATTTATTTTTCACTGAGCTGTTGGACTGGAGGTAGATGATCGTGCTTCAGATCTGCACGTTTTGCACGTTGTAACGACATCGATCAGTGGTGTTGATTTGTTGGGAATGCATGACAAGAAATTTGCCATTATCCACAACTGCTTGTACTAAAGGGTGTTACATATTATGAACGTGGAAGAGGATTGAGCTACGTAATTGACAGCGGAGATTGGAATGATCTGTCACTGGAGCTTGGAATGAATAGCTCAGGAGTTTTCGGAATGGCTAATGAGTTTTCTGAACAGAGGGAGATGTGGCGGAATCTTTCGAGATGGTCTATCTTCTGGACAGAGGATGAACTTCGTGAGGAGTTGGAGTAGTGGAAGCTGCTGGATATTGTATGATGTGGAAGTTTCGAAGGGGATACTCGGTTGCTTGGAACGTGTCACCATTCTGATGAGGGTACCACTACAGATGCCCCCCACTATTTCGCTTACTGGAGCCTGAGAAAGGAAAGTTAGAATACCGGAGTTGATAGAAGATCCTTTAATGCCTTAACTTCTCCTTGATATCTGTTATCTGGGGAGGATTTGGATCATAAATACGAATCTTCTGGATGCACTTGAAGATCATGTGACTGGTGGACAGCTGGCATGTTAATCGATTAGAATCCTTGAAACTTGTAACTGGCATCTCTTCAAATCCTGGTGCCATGGTGACTGAGGTCGTGTGATAGAGGCGGTTGGTGTCTTGCTGATTTGGTTGACCGAGGATCTTGGGCGGACCAACTTTTTGAGGATTAGGAATTGAATTGGAGATAGTTCAGTTCCTCCTCCTCCCTTTTTTTCTTCATCAGGTGGAGGAAAAAAAGGGAGAGGATGGAGACGGTGGGAATGGATGGCACAATATGTTATTCGTCGTGATGAGCCTGTCACAGTATGTCAGTCATTGTAATGGGGGTCCACTGTCAGAAGAGATAGGGAGGGCTCATGTTCCAACTCAATTTGTTCGTCTAGACTCCAGCTTGCCTGGTCTAGTTCCGATCTTGAGGCTTGGAGTCCTTCTTTCCGGATAGCGTGTACAAGGGAGGAGTAAGGTTTTCTTGGGCGGTTACACGGAGGCGGATGTGACTTCATGACAATCTTACTTGTCTTGGAGTCCTCATTCTGACTGGACATCGCTACCTCACACTCGGAGACTCCTTTCTTGCGGCGAGCAACAAGAGGGGAGTATGAGGGTTGTTTTCATCAGGACGTCGCCAATGAAGCACTCCTTCCAAAGCTCCGATCTCTTTCTCAGAACAAAGAGTCGGTGATGTGATATTATCACTGGCTTGTGTATCTTGAATATTCTATCCTGGTCAGACATAGCTGCCTCGCGTGTCTTGTCGGAGTCTGTCTGGCTTCCTTGAAGGTGTGTTCCAGGCGGAGAGGAGAAGGTCCTTCATTTGAAGGATCTTTTACTTTTGTGAGAAAACCTCTCGGAGCTTCTTTCAGGGTCTTCTGGGCAGTGGTGTCAACAATAAGACTGTGCCTTCTGACGGATGTTCTTCAGAGGACATGCTCTTGGAGTTCGAAGGTGAGGCATAATAGCGACAGGATAATAGGATTGGATCGGGACCATCTATATTAATCTTGTTCGATTTGAAGGAATGTATTCGGAATGGAAAGACTTTTCGGAGTAAAATATATATAAATGTCTTTGGAATGAAAATGTTTGTTTAGATCTTGCCTGACTTGCTTTACTGTTGGCTTTTCAGAATTGATATGTTCACGCCTCTTCAGAGTGTTGATCTCTATCACCAGTGTGATGGTTTGTTCTGAAAGTGGTTTGATAATCCTGCGGTGTTATTCCCGAGTGGGGGTAGTCCCATCAGCGGAGCCTACAAACTTTTTGCCTTCGAGTGGAAAAATCCCACCAGCAAAGTTGGATTCACGTACGCTTCTGAGTGGGGTTTGACCCATCAGCAGAGCTGTGAACTTGGGCTCTGAGAGGAAAAAATTCCTGCAATAGAGTTGGGCCTCCGAGTGGGAGAAATTCCAGCAGCGGAGTTGGTCCTCCGAGTGGGAAAATCCTAATAATGAAGTCAGGTCCGTGGGCTGGCATTTGTGTTTCGCGTCCGGTAGATGAAAACTACCAGGGGTACAACTGCCCGTTGGCCTACAATAAAGGGATGATACATACACAAGCATGAAATGAAACAACTTAAATTAAATATTAGATGCAACATAATAAGAGCTATGAAAGGCGTAAATTAAATAGATTGGGCCAATAAGACTATGTACACTTAGCTTCTAATCACACGAAACTAGTACGTCGAGGGGATAATTCAAACAGGAAACCCTTATGTATATATCATATGTCTCGTGCAGTTATAGGCTAAACATACACAATCATGTCATCCTAGGATGAGTGATATATGCAAACATTCACAAAGGTGGTGTTCGGATGATACCTGGGCGACTGTGCCTCTCTGATATGTTTGATTTCTCCTGCCTATAATCACACGAAACTAGTACATCGATGGGATAATCCAAACAACAAAACCCTCATCTATATCACGTATATTTCGTGCAACCATAAGCTCTCCAGAACGCTTACCTGTAAATTGAAAAGAGGCCTGAAGTGGGGGTGTCACCCATTGGCAGATTGATGTGTCGACTCCGAGTGGAGGAAATCTCATCAACGGAGTGGTGGTCTAGACCTTCAAGTGAAGAAATCCAAGTAGCGGAGTTGAGCCTCCGAGTGGTGAAAATCACATTAGCGGAGTCGAGTTCACAGTTGCTTCTGAGTGAGGGAAATCTCACCGGCAGAGCCGTGACCTCGGTAGGGACCTGAAGTGGGGTACAATCCATCAATAGATTGGATGCGTCTACTTTGAGTGGAGAAACTCCCAGCAATAGAGGGGTGATCCGGCTTTGAGCCGACAGAGAGAAATTTCCTAGGAGTTCGTCCACTCCTGGGTCGCATGAGGGGAGCCCATAGGCCAGTATTTGTGTTTCCAATGGGGGAAATCCCGTCAGTGTAACATCAAACGGGGGCTCTGAGAGGAAAAAATCCCTACAACAGAGTAAGGACTTCGAGTGGTAGAAATCCCACAGTGGAGGGTTTCGATCCCCGTAAGGAAATCAAGAAAGGGCCCTGTTGATACTACGAAAAGATAAACTTCAAGCCAGCTCTGCAACCGGTCCGAACGATGTCAACTTGTCGACACTTCTAAAAGAACAAGTCACAGATAGGCTGAAGACCTGTACATCTCTAATGGATAAACCAGTGACTTGGACTCCACTGATCTAGTAAAGCAGACAATGAACCAAGCATTTGCTTTCTGAAGAAGCCTAAGATGCTAACATTTAACTTCGCAGCAAGCGGGGAAGCTGAAAACTCGTTGGTCGGGACCGTTCATTGTGCGCACTGTTTTCCCACACGGTGCTGTGCTTATTGCGGACCCTAAGAACAACACGGACTTCAAAGTGAATGGGCAAAGACTGAAGCCCTTCTTGACCAATGAGCCTATGACTCCGGATAATAGTGTGCTGACTCTTTTTGTCCCGTCATACACCTAACCACAACAAATAAAAAAAATAAAAATAAAAAAAAGAAAAAGAAAAAAAAAAAAAAAAATTGTTTATATGCTTACCCCTTCTACATTCTTTTTGACATTTCTTTAGCCTATTCGCACTTGGCCGGTCCGAGTCCACGAAGACGGTGACATCATTTCTTCCTCCTATTTATTGCATTTACATTTCCATATGCATTCATTGAGGACAATGCATTAGATAGGTGTGGGGGGGGGTGCTAACACTTTTTCTTTTTCCTTTTATTCTTTCTTTTTCTTTCAAAAAAAATTTAAAAAAAAAAGAGAAAATTTTAGATTGAAAAGAAATTTCATACTTTTAAAAAAATACCAAAAGATTGTAGGAATTACGGGAACCTTATTAATGAATCTTTTTTTTGCCTAAATAAATAAGAAAGATTGGTTTGACTAAAAAGTTAGAAGGGATAAGGAAAATAACTCATACCGTTTATTTAGCCTTAATAGAATATGCATAACCCACACACACATGTTTGGAATTTAGAGACAACTCTGAAAAAAGAAAAGAAAAGAAAAGAAAAGCTGGATAATTGTGCCTCAAGAAGCATGATTACTCACGCCAAAAAAAAATTCTATATAAAATAATGTATAAATAAATCTTGATTTCGTGGCCTACTCCACTTACATATTTGACCTGAAGGGTGTTTTTTCACCTGGTGCCCTAAGACCATCTGATTTGGGAGTCATCGGTTTAATATGTGTTACATAAGTGAAGTAGAAAGCCTAATGGAATCAAGAATAATAAGTAAATATTAATAAAATTAAATGATATTTAAAGTTGAGTTGAAAAATCCCAAGTACATCACACTTACACATTATGCATATCTATCTAAAGCAAAATAAAAGAATGAGTTAGAAGTACAAGATCCTTTCTAAATTTAAAGAAAAATCATATTTTCTTCTTTTATGAAGGCTAAAGTATAAGAGGACTTATGAGGGTTAAACCTAATTTTTACATCATTCGGTCATTTTTACTTAGATGATTGAAAGTTCTTTTTCATAAAAAAAAGAAGAGAGAGAGAGAGAGAATTTCTTTCTAACAACTAACTTCTTTTCTTTACTTACTAGATTTTGTGGGTGCAATCCGCTGAAAATCCTCAGGAGACAACACTCTTCCTCTAGGGGAAACCTATTGTTGCGCATGCTCAGTGCAATCGCATCACCTGCGAAAGTGGTATAATAATTTTCTTATTTTTGTTTTGCTCGGGACGAGCAAAAAGATAAGTGTGGGGGTGTGATTAGTCTCTAATTTTGCATAATTTTCATCACATTCTCATATTTATTTCATGTAAAATTCTGCTAATAAAACCTTACTTGCTTGATACTAGGTCCATGGTGTGCAAATGAAGAAGAAGACCTAAATCACCATTTAATTGGTGATTAAAAGCCTACCAAGTAGTCATTGAATTTAGATTGAAGATTTTGTCAGCCCAGGGTATCAAATCACGAATCCAAGACATCCAGGAGTCAGACAACAGACTGGGCGACGCACTGCCCAAAACTGGGCGCGCGCTGCCCTGTCCGCGGAAACGCGGCCCTGGCCGCGTTTCCGCTGCCCTTGGGGGCGCGCGCGCCTGCGCTTTGGGCCACGTGCTTCCCACGTGGCCTCCTTTCCCCTGGTGCCTATAAATACCCCCCTGGGGTCTTCAGTTTGAGCAGATCCAGAGTTAGAGCAAGTTGTGTAGTTTTGTTTTTAGTTTGTAGTTGTTGTTGTTCTTCTTCTAGTTTTAATTTTAGCCATTAGAGTGAAAGAGAGAGAGAGAGTGTGTAAAGTGTTGTATTTGAAGGGTGACAAGCTAATACAAGTACTACTTCTTTGGCAACGGATCCGCGGCCTAGATGTGACCAAATGGCCATATCCAGGTGGAGGTATGGATGGCATATGATGTGGCCCCCTTTTATCCAGCTGGATTTGCTGTTTCAGCTCTTGGATTTGATAAAACGGCCTTTGATCTCAGACTTTAACCGATTGATTTGAGAAGATTTATTTTAACCGATTTTCAACTTCTCTAATTTATCATGATCTGCCCTGATTTTCTAATTTTGAATTAATTCTGAATTAAATCAGAATTTTGATAAGCTTTTGGGCTCGTTTCTCTTTCCTTTCCTCTTACAATGGGTCTGCATACAAATTAGACAATAGTTAAGATTAAAAGCAGAGTTTATTATATAATAAGTATGAGAATGTGATAATAAATATGCAGTATATGTGACCGATCACACCCACATACCTATATTTTGCTCGTTCTCGAGCAAAACAACTAAACTAAAAATTATTAGACCACTTTCGCAGGTCACACGATTGCACTGAGCATGTGCAACAAGCCATTAAACCTCTAAGTTTTTCCTAGAGGACGAATTTTGTCTCGTGAGGATTTTTAGTGGATTGCACCCACAAAATCCATAAAGAAACAGAAAAATATTAATTTTTGAAAGCACATTTTGAAAGAGAAAATATTTTAAATATTGTTGTAAGGATTAAGTAATCTATAAGTTATAGAAAAATCAAAATTTTCATTCCTATACCGAGTCTCTATTCAAAAATTTGTTATCAATCAAAGTAAGGAGTCAAATTGTACTTCTCATCTAGTCTATTACTTTACCCTAAGTCATATACATCTTCGTGACCATGAAGTTTTGACTAAGGGTTCTTTAACTCTAACTCTTATGCCTTATTTATTTATTTATATATATATATATTTTATTTTGGTGATATTATTTCTTAGTTTTATTAGGCTTTCTAATCTGCCCATGTAACGAATTTTTAATCGGTGACTCCCAAACCAAATGGTCTTAAGGCACCGGGTGAGAAAACACCACAAGGATTTAAGGACTCAAGCAAACAAGGCCACAAAACTAAGGATTTTATTATATGAACCACCTTTAGGCGTGAATACTTATGCTTTATGAGGCATAAATACCCAGCTTAATCAGAAGATTTTTTTAATATATTATATATATATTTTTCCATTTTTTCTTTTTTAAAATAGGCATAAGAATCTTTATTTTTGAACCCTAAGTGTGTAACTGTATGAAGCATGCATATTTTATCAAGGTAAAAATCAAGACTAAATTACTTTCACAAATTTTCTTCCTAACCTTAGAAATCAAACAAATAATCTTATTTTCACTAAGTATAAGAAATCCTAATTTTGATTTTCCTTTTCCCTAAAATTGAATTAATTTCTTACAAAAATTATGTCAAAATATTATTTCTATTTTCAAAAAGTTTTTAAAAGTAAAGAAAATGTTAATTTTTTTCATTTTTTTAATAAAAAAGAAAACCTAAGTTATGTTAGAACCCTCCCCCACACCTATCTCAGTATTATCCTAAATGTATGAATTAATGCATAGATGCATGAAAAGAAGAAAGAGAAGAAAAATATTACCTTAAGGTGGTGGTTCCAGTGGTGGTCTGATTGGTTCACGAAATGCGGCCCAATTGAAGTTGCGTGGAGTTCAGAGGAACCCACCAGAAACTGTAATCACCTAGAGGGGGTGAATAGGTGGTGGCTAATCTAATGGTCAATTAATGCGGAATTAAAAACTTATTATACTAATTAAAACTTCTTAAACTAAACACCACGTATAACACAAGAGTGTAGCCGGATTCCTCGTGAGGAGCTCTGGACTAACTCCTCAAGATTCCTCTAAATAAGAGTTGAGGTGCCGCGTTGGCTCTCTTGGTTGAATACTAGTGTTAGCAAACAATCCCCAATCATATACAATATGAGCACAAGTATATCTAGCAATAAATGATGAAAGCAATATAAGCATGCAAGATATAAAGACAAGTAAGAGATAGAGAGAGAGCAATCGCAAACACGGGAGATTTGTTTCGAGGTTCGAGCACACTTGCTCTACGTCCCCGCCTTCAACACTATGAAGGATTTCCACTATAAACCGATCCCACCGGATCACTCGGTGCCGCAACACCTACAAGGCGAGTTCACACTTGAACTCCTTGGACTCTCTAGTCCCGAACACACCGCAAGCCCACAAGCTCGCTGAGGCCGCACCTCAAACACCGAGTTCACACTAGAACCCGAAACAACACGAACACAACCGTCCGCCTCCTCAAAGTAAACTATCTTGTTTCATGGTCTTCTAAGAAACAAAATTCAGTAGCCCTCTCAACTGCCGAGGCGGAGTATGTTGCGGCGGGGGCTTGTTGTGCACAAGTCCTTTGGATGAAACATACTCTCCTTGATTATGATTTGCATTATGTTCATATAAAAATATTTTGTGATAATACTAGTACTATTCATATGACCAAGAATGCAAATCAACATAGTAAGACCAAGCACATTGAGATTAGATATCACTTTCTTAGAGATCATTTTGAGAAAGGTGATATTGAGATTGATTTTGTTTCTTCTAATTTGCAACTTGCCGATATTTTCACTAAACCACTTGACTATAATAGATTTTCTTTTATATGTGGTGAACTTAATGTTTGTGTTATTGAATAAGAAAGTTTTCTTGCTAATTTATCCCTTTTTGATGTATGACAAAAAGGGGGAGAAATATGTGTTTTGATTTAGTGTTTTATTGATGTTTTGTGTTTTATTGTTATCTCATGAAAACTTATTTTATAAACTTATTTTATACTTATTTAAATAGTGCATTATTTGAGGGGAGTATTACCTCTCTTTTATCTTGTTATATAGCCTATATGTTTTGTCATCATCAAAAAGGGGGAGATTGTTGGCCTGAAAGGTTACACTCTCCATTTGTTTAAGTTTTGATGATAACAAAACACATAGAAGCTATATGGTACTAATAAGTTGTTTAAGATGAGTTTCAGGTTAGTATTATTCATGATGGCCTTTCTTAGCTGTTGCAAGGTTTGCAAGGTTTATGATGCTTATAAGGCAAATGCCACAAGAGGAAGTGTTCATAGAAGAGAAGGCTCTAGCTTGGTATAGTATGGCTCTGAGACTTCATTGTGGCTCAGAGACTTCATTTTATAGTTTTTTATATTCTTATAGTTTGTTAAAGAATAGTGAATAGGTTTGAAGCTCAAATTTCCCTACACACAAGTTTTTGTGCACATGATTTGTCTAAAAGAAATTTCTCCAATATACAAAATAGTTTTTAATATATTTTATTACTTACAAACTCTATTTGATATAGTATACCAAGTCTTGATCAAAAGTATTTGAAAAATATCAAGATTTTCAAAACCTTCTTTCAAAAGACTGATTTTTGGCCTGCTGCGGTCGACCGGGCGGTCGACCGGCTCTGTTTTAGGTCAGAACGGTCGACCGACCGTCGACCGGGCTTCTGACCGTTTGGGTGCGTGCATGTGTGCACGTCTCCCGTAGACCGGACCCATTTCGGTCGACCGACCTTCGGTCGACTGAAAGTCCTCTACTCTCTGTTTGTTTCGGTCGACCGGGCGGTCGACCGTGGGCTGGCAACGACTAAATTTTTGAAAACCCGGTCGACCGGCCGGTCGACCGTGGCTTGATTTCAGCCTTAACGGCTAGTTGTTTTAACTCGTTTTAAAACGTGTGTTTTGTCTCTAAACGAGTTTAGGGGCTAGTTTTTGGGTCAAACATTTCCTAATTACTTATTATATTAGTTTACTCTTTAATCCCTACCTTTATCCTATAAATTGGGATGATTAGGGGTGAGGTATTTACAACAATCATTTGCAAAGAATTAAAGTTTAAAGCTTTCAAAAGAAGTTAAAGATGGAACTTTGGTGATCACAACACTTTGATCACCTAAAATCCTCTCACAACAAATATCCCTATAGGTAGATATAGTAATGGATAGCTCAAGTGTTTGTGTGAGAAAACTAGGATTGAAATGGTGGAGGAAAACACAAGAAAATCACTTTTGAAAACTCTTGATAACTCTCCTTTTGAATGGAAGTATTTGGCTCAAATATTGAAATCACCTGGGGGGGTGAATAGGTGATGATGCTAATCAATGCACAAGTAAAAAAAATATGTTATGATACAACGATCACCCGAAATAAGACTAGAAGCCGAATACCCCGTGAAGGGCTCTGAACTCCTTCCTCGTGATTCCTCTAGATAAGAGTTTGAGGTGCACAATGCAATCTTATTGTGTGAGTATTGATCGACAATATAGCAATGATTATGAAGCAAGTAAATATAGCAATGAATATAAAGCAAGTAAATGAAGCAAGTAAACCAATCGCAAACACTGAGATTTGTTCCGAGGTTCGAGCACCCAGCTCTACGTCCCCGCCTTCACCCAGAAGGATTTCCAGCCACTATAACTTTCACAAAGAGTTACAACCACACCGGAGTACCCAACTCCTCAATCACACTCCTCTAGTCCAGAGGTAGTGGAGCCACAAATACAAGAATCTCTTGGTGATCAAAAGACCACAACCCTCTTTTGAAAAACCTTTTTCCCTTACAAAAACTCTATAGAACAATGTGTAGGATTGAAGCTCAAGTTTTGTAAGTGAAAAAGAAAATGAAATTGAAGAGAGTTTTGAACCAAAAACTTCAGTAAAGAGAGAGAATTTTGAGCACAAAAACAGAGAACAAAAGCTTAAAATAGCTCCGCTGTGTGGCTCATTCTTAACTTCGCTTCTGAAGATAACTCAAGCTCTATCAAAGAGCTAAATTTAGCTTCGCAGAAAAGCTCTTTTCTAGCTTCACTGCAAGCTTCCTTTAGCTTCACTGTGGGCCCAATTCTTAGATTCACATGAAGCTTAGCTCCACTGTGGGCTTTTATGGTCATTTTTTACCATTTAAAAATCTCAGCATAAGATTAATATGATAAATATCGCTTTGGGTAGTTAATTGTCATGATCTTTTACTCCTTAATTAGTTGAGAAGAGCAAGGAAAATCCCTCACTTAATGGAGCAAATCAAGGGATTGGTGTAGCAACCCTAAACCAGCTGGCTAATTAGCTTCGCGAACGGGTTTCCAACTTTGCTCAAGCTACATTTAGCTTCGCAACGAAGTTATTTTACCTTCAGGTGCAAAGCTAGACTGAATCACTGTGTTGATCTTTAGGGGAGCAGTTACACCCCACAGAGCCTATAAATAGCCCATTGGGGATCAGGGCTAATTTTGGGTTGATCTTTTTGAAGAGATTTCACAGAGGTCTGGGCTGAAGATTTCCTAAGGGATCCACCCTCTAGGTTTCAAGCTTAGTCAGAGAAATCTATCTCTCTTTTAGGGTGCTAATATCCTCAAGATCTTTTTATCTCGAAGGATTTTCGGAACTAGGCGAGAAGGAAACTCCTAAGCAGAAGACCCAAAGACTCGATCACTCGCATAATCCATAGAACAAAGTGGTCACGCGCTGACCAAACTTTCACCGGCACACTTTCCCAGAAACTCTAGAAGGGAGTTCTTGTAATTTTCTTTTATTATTACTTGTAATTCTCCTCGAATTTTGTAAAGTTTTCCCACATCTCAACTTTAATGGAAAATAAGATGGCGACTCTACTGGGAACTGTCTTCTTCAAAATA
The DNA here is from genome assembly GCA_038442645.1 of Agave tequilana. NCBI lineage: Eukaryota > Viridiplantae > Streptophyta > Magnoliopsida > Asparagales > Asparagaceae > Agave > Agave tequilana. The sequence goes on from JAVJIF010004048.1 coordinate 335,518, forward strand.
AGAAGACGATGCCACAATGTAATGATGAGACCTTTTGGTCCACTGTTGAGACATTGGTCATCCAGTTTGACCAAGAGAGATTTGAGCAAATTCTCTCTGAGGATGGCTCAAACCCGTGCGCAAGCACAGGAAGATCTATGTGGCTAGGTCTCCTTTAGCCACTGTTCGGAATCAAGTCTCTGACGAGATGAAGAAGGTCATTTGTAGGCCTAAGTCAGTCTCAACAGAGACTAAATTAGCTTCGTGCCAGCACCTGTATGCTGTGTGCGAAGCTAAATCAACTCTAAGGCTATCTGCATTGAAAAATCTATTTCAGCCTCGTGCGAGGCTAAAGGATTTTTGGTTTCAGTTTCAACAGAAGCTCACGTAGTCTCTGACTGCAAGACTACTTCAGCTCTTCAGAGAGCTCAGTGATTGCTAAAAGAAAGAACAATCAAAGAGTTTAAGAATTTATCGTGTAGCTTGTGGCTAACGGGTCGTATCCACGAGGAGGAATGCGATGGAAGCTTTTCGGTGAATCGTTTAAAAACAAAGAATTGTGTTCATTTTTTAATGGAAAAGAGAATGGAAAGAAAGAGATGATTAAAAAGAAATTGTAACTTTAGAAAAGGTTTTGGAGAAGGTGATTTAAAAAGTTCGAAGATTGTTTTTGTTGATTATAATAATGAAGAAAATCTGGGCTCACTATCTCACTACTCAATTGTTCATTCTTTTTTTAAAATCTTAAGTGCCTCAAAGTGATCATAGGCAAAACTTAAAGTTGATTTTTGATTGTAACTCAATATTGCATATTTTACCACATAATCCCCATGCATATTACAAATAAATACATGATTTTTACTAATCTTCTCTACATATTTGCAGGTACACACTTAATGAGATAGCCCATTAATCACTTTAATTAGCAATAATTAAAGTGATTAAATCAAGATTAAGATAAGCCCCAAGATTTCAAATCAAATTCTAGAGAGATCCGCGCAACAAACGAAGAATCCAGAAGGTCCACGTGGCTGAACAAACTCTTAACAACTCATAACAGAGCTGTTAGCCAACTGAATTAGTTATGCCGCGCCTTGCCGCCAGAACGCGGCAGATCTGGGGCCGTTGAGCCCCAGATTTTGCGCCAACAGACTGGGTTCTGGATCCTTCTCCTGGGAGCTATAAATACCTGCCTGCACCTGCCTGCGAGCAAGGACTGAATAGCAAGAGGAGGAGATTAGTTTTAGTTACATGTATTAGGTTTTCTTTTATGTTGTAGTCCTCCTTCCTCTTCTTCCCTAGATTTTATTGCAAGAGAGATATTGTAAGAGAGAGAGAGCTTGTACTATCAAGGAGTGACAACTTGAAGCAATACAAGGATTGATCCATTCTCTTCAATTCTACTCGAGCTTGATTCTAGTTTACTCGCTTTCTTTACTTGCTTTCTTTACTTGCTTTCTTTACTTGCTTTGCTTTTATTTCATGCTTTGCTTTTGTTTTGTTATGGCTTGTAGCTAATTCCTTCTCCATGTACTAGCTAACCACTAGCCTTGCCATCTTCACCAACTCATGGGTGATCGCTTTACTTTACTTCATCTTGCAAGTTGGATGGTCTTCTCTTCTCCGACGGGTTAAACCACCCTTCATCCTAGTGAGAAAGTAATTAGATCAACACGCAAGACGAAACCTACGCCGATGGAGTGACAACATGAGGCACGCCTTCACTATCACGGAGTTTGGTAAGCTTTGGTAAGGTAGTAAGGTAAGCTAGTCATGGTTTGCTTCTTTTCAATTCTTGATCTCTTTTCAATTCCCATCATGAACAATTCTTCCACTTCTTGCATTTCTTGTTCCATGTTTTATTATTCTTTTAAGCAAAGAAGACACTTCGTTTGCATTTCTCACAACGATTCGTAACGCTTCCATCGCTAGCTCTCCCTGAGGTTCGACACGGTATAGCTCTACGCTATAACGGAGACAAGAAAGGTTATATTGAACTTTATAAATACATAGCACCAAGGTAAATTCTAAACAACATTTACATACACCTTTCCCGTCTAAATCAAATTTTTGGCGCCGTTGCCGGGGAGAGCAACGGATTTTCTTTAAAGTGAGAAACTAAACGAACTTTCTTCTCTGTTGCAGGTTACAGGAGAAGAAACAGGAAAATTTTGCTTGCAGTGACATATAAGTGGACCTGGGCCTCTGCTCTCGAAAGCAGAGACCAGGATCCCTCAGTTTTGCCGCGGAATCCAGGTTTTTGCCGCGGATCTGCGGTAATTCTGAGTGAACTACTTACAATTTTTCTGCAGGGGCTCTGATTCTGCAAAACACAGCTGCTGATATAATTGAAATCCTGTATTTTTCACCTATTACCTGCTAATTTAATCAACAGTAAAAAGTTGGTTGAAATTGTTAAAAATTGTTTAGACATTTGCATTCTACGCACGTGTCTTTCATTCTTTACTTTTACTGTTGAAGAGTGCTGGAGGCAAGGTACGTTTTGCATTGCATATAGACTAGGAATCATCTCTTGCTTGATTTTCATGCTTTGAGTGAATCTTAGTGATATTTCTTGTACACTTGCACAATTCAATTTTAAGGGCATACCCGTAAATAAGATAAGGTGGGGGAGTTCATTACCCTTTCCTTAGCCCGAAAACCACAATCCCAAGCACTCACTAACCCAAGCCTAATTTAATAAAAAAATAGACGTTGGCCCTAGGGACATCTCGGACTCATTTAGGAGATTATCCTAAGGGGGAAAGTGTTGGAATTTAACTCTTGCAAAATCAGTGTCTAGGAAAGGGGTTGAGGCCGAAAGCCCGAAGGTTGCTGGTTACTTAATTAAGGAACGTCTCCGGACGGAAAACCTCCCACCAACCTTACCCTTCCCTGGCTGATTAGCTTGTGGTTAGAGTCTATACTAAACCTCCCGTGGACAGTCTATCAGTTAGGAGTCGTCTAGGTCCTAAGTCTACCCTAACTTAGGTTAGAATTTTTCTTTCTTTTGTTTGTTTGTTTGTTTGTATTTGATTGTGTGATATGGCTTACAATTACAATTCTTTCCATCCTAATAATAATCCATATTTAACACCATCTCCATATTCGGATAATTCCAACCCGGTGTTTTACAATACGCACCAACCAAATACACCGGGTTGGCCTTATCCGAATCAATATGACCCATACCCCCCATCTAATAATTATAATTTCTAAAATAATTTCAACTCTTCATCGAGTCATTGGGGATTCCAGTCCCCCGAGTCAAATTCTCAAATTCCTTGTCCACCATATTCACCTTGTCCACAATATTCATTTCCCGAGTCCACTTCATATACTCCTTTTTCTGAAACACCATTTGAAGAAAAATCTGAGTTACAAAGGAGTATAGAAGCCAATTTACATAGAGTCGAGCAACAACTTCAAAAACCATTTGTCTCTCCAATTCCACAGTATTTTCAAGAGTCTTACTCAGTTCCACCTTTTCCTAATGGACAACCACTTGTCAAGGAAACGAGTAAAGATTTCTTGTGTGAGTCCACTTTTTCATCATCACACATTTGTGACTCACACTATTCACAAAAATTCCAATTTCAAGATTCCTATACTCCCATTCTAGAGCAGCCATCTGTAGACCTATCACATCTAGAAAAGAGTATAGACATCTTGCAAGAGTATTTCTTACAATATCAAACAACACGTGCCGAGTCTTTCAATAGTGTGAAAGCAATTGGATAACCTTCTTAGGAAAGAGGAAACTCTATCCTATCAACATTTGACTAATCCAGTTATACCACACTCTATTGATATGACTCAAGACTCTTGTCATCTTGGAAATCCAGATTCAATTTCAGCACACTCACCTAAACTTGTCCAAACTTCAGATCCAATTGATACATTGGCAAGTTTTTCATTTCCTAAAACTGAACTTGTCCAAATTCATCCCATTGACATTTTGGCAAGTTTTTCATTTCCTAAAAATGAACTTGTCCACACTTCTGATCCAATTGACAATTTGGCAAGTATTCCTTTTTCTGAAATTGAACTCAAACATGAATATGATCCTGAACTTCCACTTGATGATTCAATTTTCCTTCCTGATTCAATTATGACTCCGGTATCTTCACCTGATTTCACTCCATTTCCCGAGTCAGTGTTGGATCCAGTGCCAGTCCATTTTGAAATTGAATCACCAATCTTTGATGATCATAGTGAACTTGACCAATTCCATACTTTTGAAAGTCCGATTGATAATTGGCAAGTTCACATTTTTGTGGAATTGAATTACATGAGGAATGTGATCTTGAACCCCAACTTCTTGATTCAATTCTTTTTCCTGATTCAATAATGACTCCGGTATCTTTACCTGACTTCAATCTTTTCCCGGAGTCAACATTGGATCCTGTCCCAATTCATAATGAAGTTGAATCACCCATCTTTGAGGATCATATAAAAACTTGACCAATTCTACACTTCTGAAGATACTATTGATAAATTGGCAAGTTCTCATGTATTGAACTACATATGGAATGTGACCTAGATTCTCACTATCTCTTTACTTCTGAAACTGATTGTACAATTCTATCAGAAGATTTTGACTTAAGTTTTGAAGAATTGTATGGCGATGAGCTTGAATTCCTTAATATTGGAAGTAAAGAGATATCACCCATATTAGGTCACATCCCATTGTTGGAAAATGATTGTGGACTAGAGCTTCATTTTCTTGACTTGGACCCAATTCCCGAACTCATTCCGACTCCTGCACCATCACTTGACTTAAGTCACATTCCTGAGTCGGTATCAATTCCTGTCCTTCCTGAGTCCAAGTCAACTGTCCTATCATTTCATACACCATTCTGGGACAAGGATCTTGATAAATTTGACTCTGAAATTATTTTAAAAATTTGGAATTAGATGAGGTCAAGTATATAATAAAAATCTTCCATGCATACATCATTCTTGTGGGTCATATTCATGAAATTTTGGTGGGTTCCTCAAAACCCAAAGAAAAAGATGATTGGGCCATGTTTCGTGGACCAATCAGACCACCACCGGAACCACCACCTTAAGGTAATTTTTTCCTTCCCTCTCCTCTCTATTTTGTTTCATGCATACATATATCATGATGCATTGAGGACAATGCATGAAATAAGTGTGGGGGAGGGTTTACTAACATAGAGTTTTTAGATCTTCTTTCTTTTACACTTCTTTTAGAAAATAAAAAAATAATAAAAAATAAAAAAAAAAAACTTTTTGAAATAAGAGACAAAGTTTTGATCTATTTTAAGAAAATTAAGATGTATCTTAGAAATTAAGAAAGCCTTAATTATGACATCTTAAACCTAGTTGAAATAATAGATCTTATTTGAGATTATAGGCTAAGTAAGTAAAATTGGTGAGATATTTTTATCTTGAATTTTTTGCCTTAGATAATATGCACTTTACACTTACACATTTCTTGGGATGGAGACAAAGACCAAAAATGTCATATAAATAAAAAGAGAAAAAAGAGAAAAAAAATATAAATAAAAGATCACTTATTAAGCTGGATAATTATGCCTCAAGAAGCATGATTATTCACGCCTAACGGTGATAATAAATAATCCCCTTTAGTTTTGTGGCCTTTTTTACTCGAGACCTTAAACCCGAGGGATGTTTTCTCATCTGGTGCCCTAACCGACTGGTTTGGGAGTCATCGGTTAAAGGCTCGTTACAAGGGTGAACTAGAAAGCCTAAACTAAGGAAAGAAAAAAGAGAAAAAGAAAATAAATATATATATAAATAAATGGCTTGATGGTTAGAGTTGAAATCCAGAAATTTTCACAGAGCACGGTGTGCATATTATCTAGGTTCTATGAAAGATAAAGTATTCAATCCAATTTTGAATTCTTACCTTAATTAAAAACAAGATCTTGCATAGAGACTAAGTTTAAGAAAGAATAATATAGGTGGACTTATGACCTAGGATCACTTATATTTTTGCAAAAATAGTTCGTAAACTTGTCTCTTATTCAAAATGCATTTTCAAAACACTAACATTTGTTTTCTTTCTTTATGGATTTTGTGGGTGTAATCCGCTGAAAACCCTCAGGAGACAACACTCCTCCTCTAGGGTAACCTAGAGGTTTAACGGCTTGTTGCACACGCTCAGTGCAATCGCGTCACCTGCGAAAGTGGTGTAATAAAATTGGTAGTTAGGATTTTCTTTTCTTTTCTTTGTTTTGCTCGGGACGAGCAAAAGAATAAGTGTGGGGGTGTGATTGTAACTCAATATTGCATATTTTACCACTAATAATCCCCATGCATATTACAAATAAATACATGATTTTTACTAATCTTCTCTACATATTTGCAGGTACACACTTAATGAAGAGATAGCCCATTAATCACTTTAATTAGCAATAATAAAGTGATTAAATCAAGATTAAGATAAGGCCCCAAGATTTCAAATCAAATTCTAGAGAGATCCGCGCAACAAACGAAGAATCCAGAAGGTCCACGTGGCTGAACAAACTCTTAACAACTCATAACAGAAAGCTGTTAGCCAACTGAATTAGTTATGCCGCGCCTTGCCGCCAGAACGCGGCAGATCTGGGGCCGTTGAGCCCCAGATTTTGCGCCAACAGACTGGGTTCTGGATCCTTCTCCTGGGGGCTATAAATACCTGCACCTGGCCTGCGAGCAAGGACTGAACAGCAAGAGGAGGAGATTAGTTTTAGTTACATGTATTAGGTTTTCTTTATGTTGTAGTCCTCCTTCCTCTTCTTCCCTAGATTTCATTGCAAGAGAGATATTGTAAGAGAGAGAGAGCTTGTACTATCAAGGAGTGACAACTTGAAGCAATACAAGGATTGATCCATCTCTTCAATTCTACTCTACTCGAGCTTGATTCTAGTTTACTCGCTTTCTTTACTTGCTTTCTTTACTTGCTTTCTTTACTTGCTTTGCTTTTATTTCATGCTTTGCTTTTGTTTTGTTATGGCTTGTAGCTAATTCCTTCTCCATGTACTAGCTAACCACTAGCCTTGCCATCTTCACCAACTCATGGGTGATCGCTTTACTTCATCTTGCAAGTTGGATGGTCTTCTCTTCTCCGACGGTTAACCACCCTTCATCCTAGTGAGAAAGTAATTAGATCAACACGCAAGACGAAACCTACGCCGATGGAGTGACAACATGAGGCACGCCTTCACTATCACGGAGTTTGTTAAGCTTTGGTAAGGTAGTAAGGTAAGCTAGTCATGGTTTGCTTCTTTTCAATTCTTGATCTCTTTTCAATTCCCATCATGAACAATTCTTCCACTTCTTGCATTTCTTGTTCCATGTTTTATTGATTCTTTTAAGCAAAGAAGACACTTCGTTTGCATTTCTCACACGATTCGTAACGCTTCCATCGCTAGCTCTCCCTGAGGTTCGACACGGTATAGCTTTACGCTATAACGGAGACAAGAAAGGTTGTATTGAACTTTATAAATACATAGCACCAAGGTAAATTCTAAACAACATTTACATACACCTTTCCCGTCTAAATCAATTTTTAGAAAGTTTGAAGTAAAG